>PVHT020000175.1:10854479-10884843 GCA_004024745.2 Catagonus wagneri
ACGCAGATCTGATAAAAGGTGGAGGGAGATAAGGGCCCACAGAGCATCTTGCCACGGATGGGTCCCCTTGGCAGCAGTGGCTCAGCAGTGGCTCGTTGTGACTGTAGGTTTCCTAACAGAGGGACAGACCACAAATTTGCAGGAGGGCTTTGTCGCTTTGCTAAGCCCCTGAGAGAGTGTGACAAGGACCCTGAGAGTGGTGGTGGTGGTGGGGTGTTCTCTTCTCCTGTGTCTCTCATGAGAAACGGAGCGCTAACTCAGCAGAGCCCAGAGTTTTCTGGCACAGGGAAGCTCAGACGTGCCCTGAACCCGCTGCCGTCCCGTCTTCACCATCCACCATCGGAGCCCTCGCTCCTCCCGCCCCCGGTGGGTGAGAAGTACCAGGGCCGTGTTGGGCCAAGAGGAGAGGCCCCGTGGGGGAGCAGGCTGTGTGTGTTTGTAAGTGAGGTGGGGCGTCTGGGTCTTTCTTTGCAGCTAAATGGAAGGAGCTGCCGGGAGGTTATTTTTGGCTGACCAGCAAGTCACAGAGAGTCTTCTTACCTTCCTGTTTTCCTGCTGTGCCGTCAGGGAAGAGGTGTCTGTGATGGTTTGAGGTTTTTCAGAGGCTAAGACACCCCAGTCACCACCACCGGAGTTCTGAGGCGGGCCCTCGTTTCCAGAAGCCAGTCAGACCTTTCCCACTCTGTTTGTCTAAGTCCCCGGACCCATTTTCCCAGTCACCTGACCTTCGCGCGTGACTCAGATGGGGGCATTTGTGGTGAAAGTAAAGGGAACAGGAGGCCCTCAGGGATGACAGTCCACAGCTTTGACTCTCAAGTGTGGGGAGCAGAATCCTCACATCTCTTTGACCAGAGTCCCTTTGGAGAGAACCCAGATGCTAACCCACAGCAGCAAAAGCAGTGGTACATCCTGCCGCCTTCGTGAAACTAGGATTCATTGAGTCCTGGCAGGGGCCCAGGTACTGTGCTAAGCCTTCTCACCTCCATCCACTTGCTGTTTTCCTGACAGTGACCCTGTGAGGCAGGTGTTATACCGTTTGTGAACGAGGATCCTGCAGCTTACAGTGCAGTAACTCGCTCAAGCTCTAGCAGTTGGTAAGGAGCAGAGCTGGGGTTTAGGCATAGGTTTATTTCTTGCCAAACCCGAGCTCTGAATTAGCCCACTGCACGGCCTGGAGAATCTTCCTGAGCAGGAGCTATTAAGCTCTAGGCACCTTGCGGCAGATAAAAATGTTACAGGTGAAAGAATTCATTTGACCTTATTTTGTTTTACTTTCCATCTCAATGTATCCTGTTGCTCTCAGAAAAGATTCATTTTTGTGCTACTTGATTATTCCTCCTCTAAGACTGTGCTTTGGTTTTGGTGTCAAACAGATACAAGCTGATGATAATCAGGCTTCTCTTTCTGACCCTGTAAAGGTTCACATTTGCTCTTTTTTTTTTTTTTTCTTGAGGGTCTGGGGTCCATACACAGAAGCTGTATGGCCTCGTGTGGACCAGTAAAGCACAATAGACCACAAGAGTAGACCTGAATACTGACCTTCTCTGGGGGCCACCAAATGGGGATGTTTCCCTCTGCCCATCTAACAGGATGTGTATCTTCATTGCCTTCCTCTCAATTAAGACTTTGCTTACTTATGGTTTGAAGCGTAGGCTCTTGGCCTTCAAGAAGGTACTCTTGGAGTTCCCTGGTTAAGGACTCAGCATTGTCACTGCTGTGGCAGGAACTTTTGAATGCCAAGAGTGCAGGAAAAAAAAAAAAAAGAAAAGTAGGTATGTGATTACTCTTCACAGTGTCAATTCTATCAACCATTAGCTGGTAACCTAGCAGGTCTTTCATATCTTAGTGACTAGTGACTTTGCCAAGGCCTGCATTGAATCATAGCGATTTCAGAGCTAGAAGGCTGGAGAAAATCTAAGTGAGGCAAGCTAACTTTGCAGCATCAACATATGACTATGTCATTGCACATCGAGTCCTCACAAACAGGTATTAAAATACCAACAGAGTCACTTGAAAGACCTGAAACCTAGGCCCCTCTTCCTGATTAGCTGTTAAAACCCAGCCACTTGATCACAGATAGTATTTGCAAACATTTCTAGGATAGAAATGCCATTTCTAGGATTTCACTGCCTTCTTTCTGTGCTGGTTTTCAGCTTCTTTTTTTGTTTTTGGACCCTGGCAATTTCCGTTCATCTCTTATTATCTCATTTATAGAGCTCAGATGATATGGACATATTTATTCAACCTTTTTAGATTGTTTATAGGGCGAGAACTTTCAAATGGTATATTCTACTGTGTTGTCTCACTCAGAGGAAAATGCACACCAACACTCTGCACCTGGCAAGAGAAGGATCTGGGAAAAAGAGGGTATCTGGTCAGAAAGTATGTGAAATAAATGTAGTTATAGCCGCTGGTGTCATATTTGGTCATTTGTTGAGAACCTACAGTTCAGTTCAGACACTGAACTGGTAGCTGGGACTACAAAGATGATGAGACTCTGAGCCTTTGACGGTATGTTCTGAATATTCAGTCCTACGATGCGTATTTGGATCAAATATGCTCTGGTACACAGGGACAGGGGCAGCTCTCTGGGTCTAGGAAGCTAGATGAGATTTTCCAGAGGAAGTTGCATCTAAGAAATTCTTCCTGCACAATCCATCTCAGGGTATCTGTCGATTTTAATTTTGCATTTTCCAAGAAGATTGTTGCAAACTCACGTATGTGAGATCATTGGCACCCTCCCACCCTAAGGGGTGAACACGGGAGGAGTGGAACAGCTCCATTTCCTCTTTTCCTCAGATGACTGCACTGAGCAGGAAAATGCCTGGCTTTGGCATTCTAGGGCCCAGAAATAAATGTTTCTGGGTTGCAGGCATCTGTGGATGGGATGAGAACACAGTGCTGCTTCCTCCTGGCAAAATCAGCCCTGGGGAGTTGGGCCCGACCTGGCACCCAAATCAGAAGCTATAGTACCAAGTAGCTTATTTGGGTAAACTTTTAACTCTCCCCTGGGAAAAACAAGCGAAGTTCTGGGTGGTCCTGGGGATTTGGGATTATATGTATGACCCTTTCCTTGTTTCTGTATTGGATTGCTGGGTTTACTTCATTATTAATGTTTCTGCACCTGAACTCGTTTTATAGAGATGCCAGAGGAATTTAAGTCACCCTGCTTTCTCCCCAAATTAAAAGATTAATGAAATCATCAGATGGTGACAGCGTGGTACAGTAGAAAGAATATCAGATCGAGAATCAAGAAATTTGGGCTCTCTTCCCAGGATCGCCATTAACTAGCCTTGCAAATAAGACATTTCACCTTTTTAAGGGGCCATTTCATCACCAGTAAAATGAAAGTTTTATACTAAACAGTGTTCAAGGATCCTTCCAGCCTTAGAATTTTATGTATCCGTGGTGCTTTAAAGTAGCATTGTGGTCATGAAAGAAGGGTCCCTGAGGGGCCTCAAAGCCCTCCCTACTTTTGCCCCTGAGATTCGAAGAGAGGCTTGCAGTGAAGCTCGGGCATTATGGATGCTGTAGGCAGATCCAAGGAATGAAAGAACCAGGATGGAGGTCACCATCGCCTGGAGAGCCAGAGAGCTTCCATCTGCTGCATGGGCTTCATTGGGTGTGGCACCAAAGCTGCCTTGGAAAAGGGCTTCTTTTGGCCTGATGCATCATAATCAATATGAAAAAATGGGTGTGGGGCTGATTTGTCATTCACATAGCTAAAAGGTTTCGATGGGAAATGCTGGTAGGAGAAAGAAAGGAGTGTTAGGCATCATGCAAAAACGCAATTAGCATCTTCTGGTATGAAACACCCCTTCAGGCGACAACGAATCAGGATTCTCTCCCACGCTTTGCCTCCTAGAGGGATACCATCACTTTTGGCTGAGATCTTAATCTTCAGGTTAGCAGAGCAGAAGGTCTGAAGCCTCAAACTAACCTTTCAAAAACCTCAGTGTGGTCATGGGTGCCTTTGCAAGCTGTAGAAGAAAAAAAAGTGTTCTTAACTGAATCCACCTACTATATGTGTCATCAGCCAGTCAGTCAAAGTTTACAGACCTCTTCCTGACAGTGGGCTCTGTGACAAGCAGTCTGGGACCACGTGCCTCTCTGTTTTCACACTCTTCTTCCACTTTGCACACTTTTCTCAGGCCCTTCTGCCCCTCTGAATCATCTAGTACTAAGCTTTTTTCTCACAGGGGTTGGAGGTAGCAGAACCAGCCCCTAAAAGCTCATGTGGTCCTTCCCCTACCCCCAACCACCCCAAATCTGGATCAGGCACTTCTCTCCCGTCCTCATGTCTATGCAGGCATGCGTCATCACAGGCTGTAATTGCTTACAGGGGCTTCTCTTGAGGACCAGAGCCATGTTTTGTTTCCCTCTGTATCCCCATAACAATACCTGGCACATATAGGTGTGGAATATAGGTTGAGTGATTGAATGAATGCCCACATCCAAAGACTGCAGACAGGGCTACCATCCCCATACCCAGCTCGCCAGAACAACTTAAACAGAAAACATTACCAGATACTCTAACATAAAGAAGAAATTACCTTTGCTTCTGAGTCATTTCCAAAGGTGAATGGATAGGATAGACCGACAGCCTTTCCTTTTTGTATTTCATCACTGGTGTGCAGCCATTTATGTGTTCCCCTCATCTGCCTAGAACACAGCCAGCTGGCAAGAAAAGCCTTCCTATGACAACTGAAATAAGTATCATCAAACTCATACATCATAAGAACAGCCCAGCTTTTCTCCCAGATTTAAGTATTCATTTTAGAAATAATTCTACAAAGCTTGACCCATGAGGATGTGTGTGTGTGTTTGTGTGTGTGTGTGCTGAAGGAGACTCGTTTAGTAAAGGGGTAAATAGCCCAATGCAAAGAGCCTCCTCACAAACAAAAATATTCATGCTAGTGGCTTCGTGGTCCGTAAGTCAGGGAAAGGCAGGGAAACAGAAATTTTATAAAGGCTTTTTCTTTTGTCAAAATGGTTTAAGTGAAAATGAAAAAGTGGCTCTTTAATCAGCTTTAGGAATTCCCATTGTGGCTCAGTGGTTAAAGAATCTGATTAGCATCCATGAGGATGCAGGTTTGATCCCTGACCTCGCTCAGTGGGCTAAGGATCCAGTGTTGCCATGCATTGTGGTGTAGGTCGCAGATGCAGCTTGGATCTGGCATTGCTGTGGCTGTTGTGTAGCTCCAGTTTGACCCCCAGCCTGGGAACCTCCATATGCAGTGGGGTGCAGCCCTAAAAAGACAAAAAATAAAAAATAAAGAAATAAGCTTTAGGTATTTACAAAATTCACTTATTTAAGACATTTTGTTTTCTGATATTATAGGAAAATTAGGTGCACATGTGGATTGGTAGTAAAAACTTCACCTGTGGACACATCGTGCACAGAAACTAAGCCTTGACTTTCTCTTGGGGAAGTTTCCTGTGGGGAGGAGAGATGTCCCAAGTCTGGCACCTTTCAGTTACTGAGACTTGCTTCTCCCTGTGCACGTCCAGTCTTCAGATACTTTATGAAAACTTTGGATCAATTAGTCATTTTTCTTTTCCTATTTTTTCCGTTGTAACTTTGGACTCAAGCTGTCAAGCTTCCCAGGCACATGTTGCCATAGGAGGCTCTGTTTGTTTGGGGTGGAGTAGTTGTTTTTGGCAGGTTAGGGGAGGAGCAATTAATTCTAATAGGTATATAGTAAATTAAATGCTTGGGTCTTTCCAACCTTTTCTCTGTATTCTGTTCCTTTTTATAAGTCCCCTTCTCTTCCCAGATGACCCTTTAAGAGCAGAAAAGAAGCAGCTTCTAGAAATCGTATCCAGGCTATAGCGACCGAAGTCCAACGCGACCAGAGTCCACCGGGACCTAGAAAGGGTCACCTAGACCATTTCTGCTCTTTTCAACATATTTTCCCTCATGCTCTTGGGATGAGAAACCGTCCCTGGGGAAGATGTTAGAGAGAAAGATTCCTCGGGATCTTTCTTTAATCCATTCAAATATCTAAGTTGTGCTTATGAAAAGGAGGATTTGCTTTAGCTCTTCCTTTAAATCCTCCATACTGAAGACCATACTTGTATATGTAGGAAAAGTATTTTGGGTGCTCTTTGGATTTTTATAGACACTTACATGAAAGAAAAAAAAAAGAAGAAGGAAGAGATTAAGTTTTGCCAATGAGTCAGTTAGGGTTGGAGGAAGAGTAACAGATGCAGTGTTAGATGAGGAAAATATACTCCAAACACTTGAAAAAGAAAACTCTGGATGGGGAGAATCTCAGTAAATGTATCCGGTCTTCCCCGGGGAGGACCCAATAGCATCTATAGGTGTGAAGGATGTAGCTAGTTTTGTACTTTGATCCTATTATTTGGCTGTGGTTGTCGATGCAATTCCTAATTATATAGTCACTCCAAGTTCTCCAGAGCCAGAGTAACTGGCTCCAGTATTAGAGACAAATACTCATCACAAAATATTTGTCTTTTATCCCAGTGAGGGCTGTGTTGAGAACAGAATTCATTTTCACTTCCTGCTCTCAACTGACATTGCTGTGCAGCTGTGCGGCAGCTGTTGAGTTCCACCGCACAAGTAGCAGCTTCCCAGGGGTTGGCAAACTGGTATACATCTGGAATGATGTTCAAATGACCTCAGGACCCCATAGAATAAATCAAAATGTTGAAGTAATAACTTGGATGAGCGCGTTCTGATGTAACGCAATTGCTGAAAATTATTTAATGGCCATTTTTTTTTAGTTTAGTGATCTATCTCATCAAAGCACAGTGAAATAAGGAACAGTCCTTCGCACTGACATTTAAGGAGGGTGGGGGGAGAGAAAGTGATTTGAACATCTGAACTGGAAGGTAGCCTCAGGACTTCAGAGTCTACTCTGTGGCCAAAGAGTTTGACCACGAGATATTTCCTGAGGCTTTGCAACTGGGCATCCACTCAGGATGGGGGCACCTGATGTGACTGAGTAGGTGGGCTGGATGGGCTGGCTTGCCTTCAGGGATGCTAGGCGGACACTGTTTCCCCCGGGAGTGGTTCTTGAGAAACAAGGCATTGGGCTGCTGAGCTATTTTTTAACCGCTTGTTGCTGTTCTTATCATACATTCCCTTTTGGGGTGAAACACTCCATTAACTCTGGTTTGGCCTGGGCCCCTTTCCCATTTTGGTTCCTGTCAACTTGCAGCTGTAACAGGAGTAGATGGAAACCATTTAGCTTTCTCTGCTCTAATGTCGTGTCTAGCTGCTGTGCATGAAATAGCTGTACATGTGGGACAATTTGTGCTCCTGCACTGGTGTCCCAAACCCTAGGGCCACTCTGGACAGGCATCATTTGAGGCTCTATTGCAACCTACAACTATCGGTGTTTCTAAGTATAATTTCCAGGAGAAAGGGTAGAAATAATGGTCCTTAATCTGTGAGAAGCAGCAAAAAGTCAAGCTGTGTGACCTCTAATCCCAAACTCTGACCCGAGGTATCTGACCTGGGGCCATTTTTGTCATCTCTATTTATCTCCGTTTCCTCACTGATAAAATGGGACTTTTAAAGCCAAACTTTGAGTTCCCATCATGCCTCAGTAGTAAAGGGCCTAACTAGTATCCATGAGGATGTGAGTTCGAAACCCAGCTTTGCTCAGTGGGTTGAGGATCCAACATTGCAGGGAGCTGTGGTGTAGGTCGAAGATGCGGCTTGGATCCCGTGTTGCTGTGGCCGTGGTATAGGCCAGCAGCTGTGGCCCTAGATTGATCCCTAGCCTGGGAACTTCCATGTGCAGTGGGCTTGGCCCTAGAAAGACCAAAAATAAAAATAAAAAAAAATAAAGCCAAACATGCCTGATGCACTGGCTTTTCCTGATGATCAGTACAACTAACGTGTGTGGAAATGTTTTGCAACCCACACAATATAAAGACCTAATAGTACAAAAAAGTGAAATAGTTGATCAAAGAATTGAATGAACCACTCTGGCCCCTAGAGTAGGCCAGGAGCAGGTGCTCTGGGTACACTTTGACAGTTCCTTAGGTCCAGTGGCCTTATCTTGGGACCAGTGGCCTTATCTTGAGACTTTTCATTTTCTTGAGAGTGTTAGGTCAATTTTGAGTGTTCCCCTGGGGTGCTCTACCATAATATTGTCTCTTGAGCTCCACGGGTTATTTAGGGGGTAGAGCGGAGTGAAGGTGCACTTAGACTCTGACCTCCCACCTCCTTGCAGCCTTTCCAAGCAGATGGTTGGTGCGATACCATCAACAACCGGGCCTACTGCCACTATGATGGGGGAGACTGCTGCTCTTCCACACTCTCCTCCAAGAAGGTAAGTGAGGGCGCCCGGGAGTGGGAGGGCAGGGCAGCAGCTCCAGGAAACCAGGCAGCTGCTTGGGTTAGCTCTCCTTCCTGGTGCAGCAACACTGGTTTTTCTTCAGCAGTCAATGGTTTTTCTTCAACAGTCAAGAGGAGGTCAGTATAATGAGCACACATTGAAGCTTCTCCGGTGACAGGATTGAGGATAGTGATTTTAGGACATGTTGTTAGAAAACATCAGTTCTCTCATCGTCAGTCCTGCAACTGCTTCAGAAAAGCCCTGCTTCTGCGACTCACAGACCCACATCTGCTTATCATTGTCCAGGAAGCGTTTCGGTAGGCAAGGAATAATGCTTCCACCCCTTGAAGAGGCAGGATTACGTGAAGCGACATCCAGTTGTTATTAATCTTCATAGCTAAATAAATAATCCTAGCAAGTGTATCACCAATGTATTGCGGGTGTATGGTGAGCAGCCACCACAGGCTACCTAGAGCACTCCCTGTCCTGTATCCTGAGCAGTGGTCCTTTTCCTGCTGCCTTTTATCCTGTTGCTCTGGTCTCTGTTAGATCAGAAGATACACTTTGCTTAAGCCTATAAAATTGAGTAGACTGAAAGTTTGAAATAATATGGATGAAAACCCAAGGGGTCCAAAGATATCTGATGCCAGCTGGCCAATTTGGTGAATCAGAAATAAGCAAGAGATGAGTTCCTTCCTTGTATGTGTCTCCACAATGAAGCCACACCTACATGATTACCTCTACACAGACCTGACTGCTCTGGCTCCTGATGGCCAGTATTTACTGATGGCTCACTCTGTGCCAGGCATTCTTCCCGCCACTGACATGAACCTGCTTATTTAGTGCAGAGAGTTCAGGGGCTCATTGTGTCACTGTTCAGTTGGGACCTCTTTTGCTCTGGAAACCAGTAAATCCCAAACTATGAGAGACAGATCAAGAGCTTGGACTGCAAGTCAGAAATCATGCCAACTAGTTCCCGGTCTTTTCTTGTAGAAGGTAACTAGTCAAGGACCCCATTTCTACCCAGGAAATCATAACTGCTTTGGAAGAAAACAATCAATTCTCTCCTCATCTCCATCTCACAGCCAGCAAATCTAGGGTTTGTCTGAATGGATTTCTGTGCCTGTGGCCAAGATACACATGAATCTGGATTGAAAAAGCATTTCATGCCCCCTACTGTTGACTCCTGAATCACATTTAATTCATATATGAACAAAAGCTAGGAAATTCCTACAAACATCACCACCCATTCTCTAGCCCACTTGCCCAATCACCAACCCATCTCTTCAGTGTACTTAGACTATTAAATGATATGCCGGTGTATTTTTGTTTCATTTGCTTGTCCAGGCCCAAAGAGTAGACTCTTTGCCACGTTTACGTCATGTCTCCTGAATGCCCAAATCTCTCTGAAGCTAATTATGGACCCTCAAAACATATGTTTATCTTTTGGTAGTTGTGCAGGCAAGAAGAGAGCAACTTTTCCTGGACTCTCCCTGGCCCGGAGGAGGGCTAGTTACATAGCATGAAGAATCCAGCCACAAACAAGGGGTAGAGAGATGCATTGTTTCACCAAGCCGAAGTATATCCTCGGGTTCAAGAAGGGAAAAACCTCAAGCTTATGAAAATGACAGGGTTGATGCTATGAGCCCCAAACACCAAAAAGTAGGAGACGTAGAGCTGGATTATAGAGCCCTGGTTTTCCAGATAGTAGTGTAAAGATGACCAGGACTTAAGTCACCTACCACTCTTGACCTTCTCTGTAAGAAAAGATACTAACAAACATTCATCTTTCCCACTTTGCAAGGATTTTGTGAAGATGCTAATAGCGACAAAAACATTAAAGCAGTAGTTTCAAACATGAGTGGTAATACTAGAAGTAGTAGTAACAGGTGTGAGAGGTGCCTGGAAATGTGTGTTTCATACCCTTCATCTTACTTAAACCACACTAACACCCTCTGGAGTCATTGCTGTTGTTCTCCAAACTTTATATATAAAGAAAGTGAAGCAAGGTTTACCCTGCCTAAGGAGACATGGTGTGTAAGTGAAAGAGCTGAGTGTTAATTTCAGTTCTGCGACGCGAACACACAACCCCACGCTTCCTCTGGGACCAAGTGAAAAAAGCAAAAGCTGGTTGAAAGTGTGACGCTTGGTGCGAAGCTAGGTTATTTCAACTTCTCTTTGATTTCCCCAAGGTCATTCCATTTGCTGCTGACTGTGATCTGGATGAGTGCACCTGCCGAGACCCCAAGGCTGAAGAAAATCAGTAACTGTGGGATAGAGCCCCTCCTTCCACTGCCCTGGAGGCAGTGAGAAAGAGAGAGGCCTCCACCAAAGGAAACAAAAGGTGAATGAAGAAGAAAGGTCACGAAGTGAAGAAAGGATGAAGAACATGGAGGAGCTTACAAGAAACTCAAGAGGTTGTTGATAGGTGCCAACTATTGCATCAAACAGCCCAAGTAAGGAAGAATCATAGGCAAACTTTTCTTCAAAGAGGCAGTTGATTTAAAGTGGAAAGAGAAATATGATAGATATACAAGGACCCCCCCCACCCCGTTTATATTCTCTCCAACCCCATCGTCAGTTCTTGCCCGGCTTCCCACTCTTCACCCTGTCAGCTCTTCAGCCCCACCCAACTTGTAAACCAGTACTGAAATACTAGAAGAGAAGCTGCCAGGGACGCCCTGTTAATGCCCGTTTCGAATGGGTTGCCATCTTTCAAGGCTCTTCTAATCGAAACTGGCTCTCTCCCTCTCTTTGCGTAGTTTCCCTTAGGAATAATGAGGTTGGTGATTAATTCTTTTTAAGTATTTAAACATAATTATATAAATATATTATATATATTCTATTTTTTGCTGTCTACTAAGCTAAAAATTATCCATGGTTCCACACATGCTGCTGTGAAGTTCACGTCCAAAACGAATGCTGAGGGTCTGAGGACCAAGAGACGAGTTCTTCTACCATCTTTCTAGTCATAGGGACTGGCAGATTGAGAGGGAACTGGAGAAGGAAGGAGAGAGATCAGATGCTGTTTTTGATGATACTGTGTCAGCTAATCATCTTTTTATGAGCTGGGAGCCGGGCCCAGTTGGAGAAGATGGGGTCTTGGAAGAATACTACTACGAGGCACCAAGAAGTGGGTGGGGGTATGCGTTGGTGATGGGTCTGGGAAAACTAGACTATGGTTCTCGAGGATCCATCCAAAAAGAATACATTCTATTCACTTCACTTCTCGGAACTCGTCGCTGCAGTTGGTGAGACCCAGGATTTTCTACACTTCCACGTGTGCCTGTTCCAAGTGTGGCTCTCAGCCAGCCACTCAGTCAACAAGTTTGTACGAGGGCTCTTTCTCTGATCACCAGGATTACAGGAACTCACGCATTCCTCATTCTTGGCCTGCGGTCTCATTCCTTCTAAGTCCCCAAGCCTGGTCATCATTCACAGCCACATGACCTATTGTTGATTTTCTGGGGGAAAAAAAGTCATGGAAATGACATCGGGAAAAGGTGGGAGGAGATGGAAGGACAGGCAGGGATGGAGGGGCCAAGGGAGGCAGTAGACAGGGGAGAAGTCGGGGTAAATCAGCACCCAGGGCTGGGGAGGATGAAATGAGTCCAGGAAACTCAACCTTGTTCCAAGTCTCCCAAGCGGACCCAAGGAGTCCTTTGCACAAGGCAGAATGGGGGTTAAATTCTCTTCAAGTGCAATGTGTCAAATCCGTGTTCCAGAGAGTTCCTTTGGAGCAAGCTGTGAAAATACATGGAGCAAGGGTGACACTCTGTGGGGAGAGAGGAGAATTTCAACGATCTGGGGTCCATTTGGTCCTTGTTATCCTTTCTTGCTCAATAGTTGGACTGTACATGCAGTGACCAGGATAACCTGCCTCTCTGTATCATCCCGGGCTGATGCTCTGTGCATGTGGTCTCTTGCAGTTGTTTTTTTGGTAATGATTTATGGCGGAGGCCTTGGAGAAGGAGAGTGAGGAGCTAGTTTCTTGTTCAACACCCCAGTTTGTCATCTCAGGAAGGGCTGGGAGGCTTGCCTCCTTCCAAGCCTCTTCTCCAGTGGAAGGGAAGGACAGGCACAAGTTCAAGGGCAGCCTTGGGCTCTCTGGATCTCCTGCCCTTTGGCTCTGACGGCAGTTTTCTACGCTTCCCATCCAGCCTGAAGCAAGGGCTGTGCAAACAGAAAGAGGAAATACTCACCCCCCCGGCCCCACCTCCCACTATCGTGAGCCAGACTTTATAGGACAGAACAACATTCTGGAGTGAAGTTAAAAGGAGAAGGCAATATACACATATTTATCTGTGAGGATGTGAAGCGAGAGCCTCAAAGTCACTGGGAAAAGGAAAGAGCAGCATCTGCCCATTGAAAATACACCCGTCCTCTGTATTTCCAGCCATAACGGAGGGTATCGCCTGGATGCCTGCTGTTGCTTGTCTGGGTTGGCATTTAGTGCCCCCAAGAAGAGAATATTTATTGGGGGAACTCTGATAGTTCACAATATGGAAGGGACAATGGAAGAGTTTAGATGCTCCATCTTAAAACACTTGTGAAATCATGATGCGAAGTTCTCGAAGCCCGGCAAGCTCTGTGCAGGGGAACCCTGGCTGGTCTGAGACTGAGGCAGCAGAGCTCTTATCCTGGGCCCTGCCAGACTCAGGGAGGCTCCAACACCGCCCCTCCCCAGGAACTCGGAGACTGTGCTTCATGCCAGTGCCGGTGTGGCCTCAGCCCCCCTATAGGAATCACAGTGAGGACATTTCTCTTTCATACTCCACTTAAAAATATTTTATTCTCTGTGGGCAACATCTGCACTCCATCACTGTTCTGGGAAAGTGAGAGGTGATGTGTAGAAAGCCCTTCAGGCAGAAGGCTGCCCAGCCCGAGCCAGCTCCAGCCATCCAGAGACAGCTGGTTCTCCCAGCCTTTGTTCCTAGAGCCTGTGCTTTGAGCTCCTCCGGTCCCCGATAAAGTTGAAGCTCAGAGATGCCAAGGTCACAGATCCCTGGTAGATGTCAGCTCCCACGGGCTCTCTGAGGTGGGTCTGCGTTCTGTGGCTCTTCCTACCCACCACCCATGAGGCCACAGAGGCTCTCCCAGAGGCTCTTCCATCAGTTCTTTGTTCCAAAACCACTTCTCTGCTTCCCTTTTTTTTTTTTTTTCTAGTAGGTAGGAGCTCTGGTGTCCAGGTTGCCTAGGGCTATGGGACTCTGATGATTAGAGTAACAGCCCCAACCAGAGAGCCTAGATCAGAGGGAGGAGAATGGTCAGCTGGAAAACTTGCACCTGAAAGTGAAGATCTGTTCTTAATTCTCTCCTTTCCTCCCCTCCATTACAAGGCATTGGATCTGGCACTTCCTCTCCTCTGAGATCACTATTGAGTGCGACCGTTTGCACCCCAAGGGGATGGCTTGATTAGAGATGTAGTGAAAGAGCGGATCTACTGTATTGTAACGTAAAACAGCTACAGCCAGTTATTTTGTAAGATTATAAGATGTTCATTAAAAAATCAGCACACAGAACGGGAAGTGTCTTTGGTGTCTTATTCTTCGTGTAAATCATTCCATCACTTCCAAATTGCTTTTCATTTGCTTGTGCCAGGTCCAGACATCTGTCATTGATTAATTGATTGACGAGTCCTTTCAGGCACTTAAAAACTTTTGAGTAAATGGTGTGCGTAAAGAAGATAAACATGAAAGTTCATCGGAAGAGATGACATGTGCAAAAGCAAAATGATGTCAAGTGCCTCACGAGTCATAGAAGTAAAATGCAAGAGGAGTTCCCTGGTGGTAAAGGATCTGGCGTCATCACTGCTGTGGCTTGGGTCAGTGTTGTGGCATAGGTTTGATCCCTGGCCTGAGAATTTGCCCATGCCTCAGGACATGGCAAAATAAATAAATAAATAAATAAATAAATAAATAAATAAATAAATAAGAAAAAAATGCAAGAATCACTTACAGTTCAAAGGAAATAGGCATTACTCCTGGATGCCAAAGGGAGGTATTATGTGAAAGATGGTCCATGACGGCTGCTTATGAGCTTCATAAACAGAGATAGGAAAGGGGGAGACGAGCAAACTGGCAAAGTGGAGAGCAGGGTTGACACTATGGAAGTAGGAATGGGAAAGGGCCGGGTGAGAGTGAACATACCTGGAGCGTCCAACTTGGCTGGAAGGTAGAAGGCAGCTAACACACCGTGCCCTGCATTTGGCAAGCACAGTTTTATTTCATCCTCACAAACAGATCTACAGCTTCCATAGTCTCGTTTCACAGATGTGGACACCAAATGTCTATGCGTAAAGAAAGTCCTTTAAGGTCATAGGCCTGGAACTAGGTTCAAGCCTGGTCCCATCAGACATGAAGACGTAAAAAGGAAAAGTAAAATGATGGTTCACAGGATGGGAATGGGGAAAGGGTGGAGGTAGAGATGTCAAAGACAACGCCTCTGCATTATTTTTATACCCACAAAGATTGTCGTCATCGACAGAAAACGGAAGCCAAGAGGAGTAAATTTTTGATGAAAAAGCATCAATTTGCTTTATGACAAAATCAATTTAAAAGCCACCTAGATAACTAGTTGGAAGTTTCATATAAAGCAGTGTTCAGCACACTGGAGGAGGCTTCTGAAGCTGGAGGCTTCTTCCTAAGGTCTCCGGTCCGGCTGGGTACCACCTGCTGGTCTAGGTGGTCGTCTCAGTACGGCTGTGAGCCATTTGGGAAGGCCTGTGGAATTAATAGAAATGTGAGCATGGGGAGTTCCCGTTGTGGCTGGGCAGAAACGAATCTGACAAGTATCCAGAAACGAATCTGACCAGTATCCATGAGGATGCAGGTTCGATCCCTGGCCTCACTCAGTGAGTTAAGGATCTGGCGTTGCCGTGAGCTGTGGTGTAGGAGCCAGACACAGCTTGGATCTGGCATTGCTGTGGCTGTGGTGTAGGCCAGCAGCTACAGTTGTGATTCGACCCCTAGCCTGGGAACCTCTATATGCTTCAGGTGTGGCCCTAAAAAGACAAAAAAAGAAAAAAATGTGAGCTTGGAATCTGAGAGATGTGATAGAAATAAACATTTGAGAAAACTTTACGTGACATTTTCTTTATGATTTGTAAAGTACCTTCACGTGCTTTATTGCAACGCATGGGTTAAGCAGAAAGACCTTTTTTCTTCTTCTTCTTCCATTTTACAAATGAAGGAACTGCGTCTTGGAGAGGCCATTAAAAAGTTTAAGTTCATATAACTAAGTGCAGGTTGGGATGGGAATCCAAGTTTTCTGCCCCCAAATGTGACATGCTTTGTGCTACATGAGGCTCAGCACCCTAGGCCCAGAGTGAACCCAGACCCGGTTGAAATGCGTCTTTCTCCTTGTTTATGTTTCAAGGTGTTCACTGGTTTCCCAGTGGCTTTCTTAGTAGCTGGTGGGTGGAAAACTGAGAGCAAACCTTCTGGAGCTCATGCCAGGCCCTGAGTATAAGCAGATGCCCCTGCACATGCCAGGGAGGCCGGCTGGGCTGAGACATCTGGTGAGGCTGCCTTCTCCCTAATAGCTTCCCCAGGGAGCGTCCTGGAGAGAGCCTTTGGAGCTCTGGTTTCCATTGACTGACAAACTTAAATGACATGGTGAGTCAGCTGGGAGACTCACTACTCTTAGATTCAGGCCAACCAGATGGTGAAGGGTTTAAGATGGGGAAGAGGGTGATAAGGTTTTGCACTGATAAATAATGCCAGGGCATCTCTGGAGCTGGGTTTGGGTCGTCTCTTTTTAAGACCACTGGTTCTGGGCCCCTAACGTGTCGCTTTGGCCAACGGTTCGCTCAGGAAAAGGAGGCAGTGATGAGAACCTTCTATCTCATAATACACATCCACACCCATAAAACTTTCTATATTTGCCCTGAATATTTGCGTCTGGAACAAAGTAAGATTCATTAGAGAATAATAGTTATTTTCAAGTGTGTGTGATTTGCTGATGAGCCCTCTTTTCATTAGTCCCCCCCCACCTTGATCCTGACATTAGATTCTCAGGTTACATTGCCAAGTGTTGGTCAAGAACTGGTGTGCCAATGGCCATGGCCATTCTTAAAGAATCTACAAGTCAAATCTGCTTAATCTTCCAAATGAGTAAAATAAAAACATCCCTAAACCCTGAAAGATAGTCCAGAGCAACTACAATTTGCTAATGTTCCTCAAATCAAATTTTCTTCTTGGGGTAATTTAATATAGACAAGTTTCCTTTTCTTTGTCTTTGTCCATGTAAAAGTCACTTACTCAAATGCAAAAAGTAAATAAAGGGAGAGTGTTGACTTTTTAATGACTACCCTTCGTATTGTATCCGTGTGCCTTTCCTCTCCAGGAGGTAACTGCCATCTGAAGATCGCTGCTTTAAAAAAAAAAAAATTTTTTTTGGATGCAGAGAAGTCACATATTTAAATCCCGCAAAAGGGTTCAGGAATGTTCCCACACCACGTGTCAATGTGGGAAGTCCGGAGTGTTTTCTGAAGAGAAAAGCCGCATTGTGTTAGAACCCGTGTGATTTCCAAGGGGTGGTTGGTTGGGAATGACCTGGTGCCCTTTAGAATGACCTGTGAGGGCGTTCCTACTGCTTCTTAGGATGGCCTGGGAAATACTGCTTATTAACTCAACCTTGCTCTTGGCTTCTCTACTTTGCTAGGTGGCCTGCTGCAGGGACCTTAACTCTGAGAAATCAGACAGTGACTGAGGAACAATAAAACAACACAAATGAGACATGAGAAGTATTCAGAGAGATACCAGGAGGTGGCACAGCTAGTAAGTGGCGAGCCCGGATTTGGGGCCTGGGTATCTGGCTCTCGGGTCTATGCTCTAATCATGACACTCCGTGCTCTAATCGAGCACTCCTTCTCCCTCTCCAGGGAAACCACACCCAGAAAGCACAGTACTTTGTTTTGTCGGTTCTCAGGCTTGAAATAGCCTCCAAAGGCTGAACTCAGGGTTCTCGTTGTGGCTCAGCGGGTTAAGAACCCAACAGTCTCCACGAGGATGAGTTCAATTCCCGGCCTTGCTCAGGGTTAAGGATCTGGCATTGCTGCAAGCGGTGGTGTAGGCCTCAGCCACAGCTCCCACTCGACCCCTAGCCTGGGTGGGAGCCTTAAAAAGAAAAAAAAAAAGAGGAAAAGAAAACTGACCTATTTACATAATGTTTCATTCCCCTGGGGCTGTCCTAGCTCCTTGTGAATCGGTCTAGCATTAAGGGCCTCGCTGTCTCACAGGGTTGCACATTTTGTATTTGAACTGTTCTGACTTCAGCAATTCCAAAAAAATATACCCACACAGCTGGTCTTATTCAATAAATATTGGCTGAGCACCTATTCAGTGCTAGACACTAGGGATGCAGCAGTGAATACAAAGTCTATGTCCTCCTGGAGCTTGAAAAGAGGTTGGGGAGGCAGGCAGTATACCCAGATATGTAGACATATGTCCAGTGAAGAGTGCTCCAAAGAAAACTAAGGTGCAGTAAGTGGGGTGAGGAGCGGCCACGGGTAGGAGTTGCAAGTTTATGTAGAGAAGATCTACGAGTGCTTCTCGATGAGCAGGAAGGGAGAGAGAGGGAGCCCCTGGTGAGTAAGGAGTGAGCCAGCCGGGCAGCAGCAGGGGTGAAGTGGGCGAGAACTTGATGTGTCCACAGAAGAGCAGCGCGGCTAGAGCAGAACAAGGGAGGCAGGTGATGGCAGAAAAGGATGGGGGCTCAGGAGGGGTCCTGGAGGGTCTCCTTAGCCATGGTAGTGGCCCTGGCTTTTACTGGGAGGGAGGGAAGTTGTTTCCTACAGCACCTTCTCTGAGTCAGCACGTGGTCCATCACCATCTCCTCCATAACCTCATGTCCATCCTCGCCCTGTCCGTTTGCCCTCCTATCACCCCGGCTCGGGCTGCCGTCACCTCCCCAACAGATCAGTGATAAGGTCACCCGACCTCTTCCCCTGTAATCCGCCGGCACCGGGCTTCCATCACCCCTCCTAAAGCGCAGCTCTCGTCCAGGCACCCGGGACTCAGGGAGAGAGCTGAGGGCGTCTGCCTCTCCTGAAGGGGCAGACCAGTCTTAGAGTAGCCAGGCTGTTACGCTGACCTTCTCACTGCTTCTGAACTAGCATATCCCCATCCCCATCAAAACGGATGTGGCCCCCGCCCCTGAAGCTTTCGCTCATGCTAATCCCTAATCCCTAACTGGGATGCCTTTCTTGTCTCCATATGCCCCAGAGCTGCTCATTTCCCCAGTCTCATATTCTCTAGTTTCATGAAGCTGTACCTCCCACCCCCATCTGATGAGATCACTGTGTTCATGAGCCTTTACCGTGTCCTCTCCTGGGGTGATGCATCTGGTTGACTGATGTTTTGTTAGCTGTGTTCTTGTCTTTCCCTCCTATTCAATTGTATACTCTTTGAAACCAGGTGAACTCAGGGCTCCTCTAGGCCATTTGATGCCTCTTCTGAGTAGAAAAAAGCGTCCCTTCATCCGAGTGAAAGCAAACCATCACCAGAGACCAGGGCTTGAGAAGTATAGCACAGGCTGGATTTCTGACCACTTTCACCCCTAGGACCAGGCAACCTCAGGCAAGATACAACTTCACAGCTCTACACGGTGGTCTTAGAAAGACTCTCTTACTGGGTTTTGGGTCTCTGGAACTGCTTCGCACAGTGCCCTACAGGAGTAAAACCTTGACATTTGCTGAATCAAATCTCAGTCCTGATTTTTATGGATGTGAGAACCAAAAGAAAAGAGAATGTTGTGTTTGGGGTTTGAAATGGGTGGATGGGCCTGTGGACACTGGAGCTTTATGCTCTGATGGGCTCTTCAACACTAGTCCAAGTAACAGTGATGACACAAAGCTAGCACTGAAGACTGTGGTTTGTGAGCACGTAGTATCGAAAGGACTCGTTTTGAAGTTGACCGTTAAAGTCAGGGTTTGCATGCTGAGGTTTGCTTTAGTCCAGCTAAGATGTACACATTTTGGTTTTAGACAAGAGGTCCATGTGGATGCAGAAGAAGTAGCAACTCTTTATTGGGCAAGATGGATAATCTAAGAGACAACCTGACCCGAGATGAGGCTGAGCAAGTTGTTCCGTGGCTTAAGACTCAACTTTCCCACCTGTAAAGTGGAACGACAACTTCTAACTTAAAGAATTTTGGTTCAGATTTACTACAATAAACATGAAGTGCCTACCTTGGAGCTGGCACTTTTTAAATCGTGGTTATAAGTATTATTACCCAAGTTAAATAGGAGTGTCCATAGTACAGAAGGAACCAAGTAGAAATGGAGTAATGGGGATGGTTATTGGCTGGTTTTTGAGTTTCCATGCACTTTTGGCCTAGGATGTACGCTAACGTAATGAGGTGGTTGGTATTCTCTCCCTCTCTCTCCCTGTCTCTCTCTCCCTGTCTCTCTCTCTCTCTCTCTCTCTCTCTCACACACACACACACACACACACACATACATATACACACACTCACATGCAATTATGTGTTCTATAACCCTTTGGCTATGTTTTAAATGTAATTTCATTTAAAGCCATGTCTTGCCATTTTGAGGAGCCAGATTAGTTAGAATGTGACTTTGATTCCAAGTATTAAGGGAAGGGGAAAAATTATTTAAACTATGACAGCAAGGCAATGTAATTTATTCAGTTTTAGATGGTCATGTTGATGACAGAACATGTCCCGGGGCTCTGGCTGGAGAGCAAACTCACAAATAAGCAAACTGTATCTGCTCGTAATAATGTAGTTTTCGATGATGGTTATCAAGGCCCCAGGCAATGGCCGTGGTTTGTGGAGGGTAACAAGCTTTCGTCTAGATATAAGTGAGGTTCCTGGAGGTACCATGGCATCAAGACTTGACTGTCTCAAAGTAAATTTTGGTAGGAATCGTAGGCATTTGTGTATTCATCTTGCCTATTCAGAGAGTACAGACTAAAGACCTAGTGTGGACTCCCAGCTCAAGGAGATGTTGGACAGATGACCGAATCTTTTAGGGCCCATTTATAAAGTGGGGGGCAAATTTATTTTTAGAGGGTTATGAGCACTCAGTAGGGTAACCTTAGTAACCCTTGAAAGCACTTGGCATGTAAGGTGCTCCGTGTGAGTTTCTTTCCATACCTTAGCTGGAGCTCAATAAATACTTACTAATAATAAATAAATATTTATTAATAATAAATATTTATTAATGAATGGATTTCCTTCTTTTTCAATAAACTGTCCCATATCTTCCCAGTAGCATTTCAGATATACTTAAAATCTCACTGCTTGGTTCCAGTTTCTATTCATGCTATAGCTTAGACAAGAATTTCCTCTAAGCTAGTTAAAGCTTCAGGGAACAAGAAATAGGAGAGAAAAGTGATGAGTCTGAAGAAGGGTTGAGTCTGGAGAGACCTGGAGGTGAAGGCAAGGTCAGACTGGCATATCTTTTCCAAGCTCTAGGGGGAGCACCGGGCCGCCTTCCTCATAGATAACCAGGCCGGCAGTTGACCTCATTCCCTCATTCTTATCAGGTTTTCAAAGAATCTCCTGGCTAGTGAAAGCCGCATGTAACCAGTGGGCTTCTGACACAAGACCCTGCCTTGACCTCAGGCTTTTGTGTACTCTCTAAATGCAGCTCTTCAAGCCATGCCAGCCCCACCCCTTCACTGCCGTTATGGTCTTTCCTCTCCTGGCACCAGCATCTTTCCTGATTTCCCTCTGCAAACCACTGCCACCCACTTTCCTGTCACTAACACACATCACAGATCCATCTTCTATTTGATCAAACTATGAGGGTTTTGAGATCCCAGGCCCACCCCACACAGGGAGAAAACCACCTTGGAGAAGGGCAGTCGACAAAGCAAATGACAGAAGTGAAATCTGCAGGGAAGAGCTTTCAAAGTGCGTACTCATACCCTGAAGAATGTCAGGCTCAGAGCTTTTTTGGAGAAAAAAATAACTTGTAGATCAAGTCTCTTTTGGCTCTTTGTGGTGTTTTCCAAATTTCTTCTGGGAGGCCCTCGTTCTGTGGCTGGGAGTAGGAAAACCCATACCTGGGAAGCCAGCTTGTCTTTTCCAGGCCTGTCTTTATCCTGAGTAGTCCTGAGGGGTAGGGCAGCCCTTGCTAGTGGCCTGGCCCCAGGCTCTGTGGGGAGAATGAAGCTACACTCAGACATTCCAGTGGCTGCTCAAACCCAGTGGCTCTTCCTTAAATCCTGGGCCACACCCTCTCCTCTGAGTGTTTGATGGTATTGCTGTGGCAACCAAATGCCCTTTCTTTCTGTTCCCCTCTCCTTGCCCCAGGCCAGTCAGCTCCATCACTAGCACCTCTCTTTGGGTCTCTTCGGATTCTTTCCTGGTCGCCAAGGGACACAGAGGCTGCAGGGTGAGGACCAAAACATCTTCCCTTGCCTGCTACCCCAGAATAAGGCTATTTGGAAGGTCTAATCCGAAGGCATTAGACTGACCTTCCTGGTCAGGGCTTGTCACCGTGGTGTAGACACAACAGAGAAGTAGAAGGCGTCCGTTCTATAACTGCATAGACATCTGTATAGCTGGAATGGTCTGCCTGAAAATATGATCAGGCTGGAGGGAGGTAGTGACTCCTATGCCAGTGCAGATCACATAGTCGGTGAGGTAGGACATGGGAGGAATTCCATTTCCATGCATGCCAATAAACTCACGTCACAAGAATCCTTGAGAGTACATAGGTCCAGCTCCACAGTCATACCTTCTCTGTGGCAGGGAGTGGACACTGGGCTGATGTCCAGGAAGGAGCAGCAAGACGTGCACGTGTCAAGACTGCTGTGTCTTGTCAGTTTTGCTGCCTCCAAGGGAATCCCCTCCCCCTCATCAACAAAACAAAACAAAGCAAAACAGCAGACAAAACAAACGTGTTCAGTCAAATTTTGTGGTTGTTCAGCTCAATCACTGTGTTGATGTAATATGGGTCCCAAGTCCCAGGGTGAAGGGAGGCAGGTGTTAGTGGGACTCTGGCAGCATTGTACAGTAGTGAAAAGGGTGCCCTCTGGCTCCCATGTTACCTGCTTTATGGCCCTAGGAAAGTTACTTAAGATTTCTGACTTTCCTCATCTGTAAAAGGTAGATATTAACTGTTCCTGTCCACAGGGTTTTTGGGAGAATTAAACAGGAGAATCCTTGTAAAAGTGATTAGATGATGCCTGGCACATAATCAGCAATCAATAAGTGTTACTTGCTATTAAAAACCACAGCTTCTTCAGCAATAAATCTCATATAAAATGGTAAAACTTCTTTGCTGTACAGTAGAAATTGACAAACACTGTAAATCAACTATAATGGAAAACATAAAAATCATATAAACTTTTAAACAATGGTAGAACTTCTTAGATAAAGTTCATTTTCAAAGACAGACTGGCCTTCCTGGTCAGGGCTTGTCATAGTGCTTGTGGAAGTTGAAATATAATGTTGTACACGTGAAACAATGTAATAAACCAATTTTATCTCAAAAAAAACCCATAGAAAAAAAAGCGTAATGTTTTCTTGCTACTCTACAGTGTTGTCAAGAGAAGGCAACTGGGAAAAGAGAGTATATCAGTGGCACAGATGGCTCTATTTCAGTGTCTAGGAAAACAAAGAGGGCCAGGGAACACCAATATCGCTGAGTATTTACTAGGTGTGCTCCAGGCACTGTGCTAAGTGCCTCCTAAAGCATTATCTCATTTAATCTTCAGGCTGCTGGTGCCAGTTATTAAGCTACTGTCTCTCAGCTCAAACCCACCCCCTTGTACTCTGCTTTGTGATGCTGCTTTTGCAACACTGCAAACTTCAGTTCCTTGTTGCTAATCAATTGCATGTTAGGTTTCAGCAACAGGGGCCCCAAGAGGGAGACTAGAAGAAAGAAGGAAGACTGGTTCCTTCTGGTTTGCTTGCTGTTCACTTCAGCATCATCCTGCCCATGGCTTTTCACCGGGGCAACAGCAGTTCATTCCCGTCTCTGTTCTTTGTGTTCTTGAAGGGCCAGCTTTACTGTGGTCCCACAAAGAAGTTCCAGCAGCAGGCACATGGCCTGTCTTTGAGGAAACCTACTTTCGGTGTCTTCCCTTTGTTCCCCTAGTCCAAGAGTAGTGGCTGCTTCCTGCAGTTATTCATGCCTGTATGTTACCTCAGAATTTCAAATGTTTTTGTTTTTTGATCCTTTGGTATCTTTCAACCAATTCCCTATGTTAAATTCTCTCTGTTGAAATCTTGACTGGATCTTATCTGACACATTGCTCAAGTGGCAGAAACAGATGGAAACTTTGAAATCCTTTGTTTTATGCCACATAGGATACCAAATTAATACCATGAAGATTATCTTAAAAGACAGATTTAGAAATGAAAAATGACACTTCAGAAAAGATAAATAGGAGTGCCTGCCATAGCTCAGCGGAAACGAACCTGCCTAGTATCCATGAGGATGCGGGTTCAATCCCTGGCCTCACTCAGTGGGTTAAGGATCCGGCATTGCCCTGAGGTATGGTGTAGGTTGCAGATGTGGCTTGGATCCCGCTTTGCTGTGGCTGTGGTGTAGACTGGCAACTACAGCTCCAATTTGACCCCTAGCCTGGGAACTTCCATATGCCAAGGGTGTGGCCCTAAAAAGACAAAAATAAAAGAAAGGAAGGAAGGAAGGAAGGAAGGAACATAAATAAAATGCTGTGAAAGTGATCATGGAGTAACGGGGTCAGAGATTTTAGAAATGTTTTTTTGGTTCTCACTGTTTCCATTATCAATGTACAATGAACCCATATTCACTTTTGTATATGTCATAAATGATATGACATTATTATATTATGATGCAAACATAATGGATTTTCCTGGATAGTCCTGATTTTAGGTATTCTGTGACTATTCTTTTTCTATAAATTAGGAAAGATAAATGCCTAGTACACATCTTGCTATTCGTTATTTCCATACCTGTATTAGACATTCATCATGCATCTTATCACTTTTTTCTGGCCAGATACATATCTATCCTCAGAATCCGTTTCAAGTCAAAGACAGCCCCTACACTTAATAAAATTTAGCAGTCAAATGAAAATCTACTTGCAATCCTTACAAATGATCTTTGATTTTTACTTTTGATGAATTTACCCAAAATTCATCTCCCAGACTCTAAAGAGTTACAGAATTTTTATCACAGATGATATGTAATAATTTTTTGTTTGAAGTGCATAGTAGTGAAGATCCTGTTAGGAAATCAGAATAGAGTTTAAATAATTCAATAGAGAAAATTCAAAACGGGAAACCAATTAGAAAGGCTTTGGAATAACAGAAAGGATATGTGAAAAATCCTGGGTCAACCTGAAGACTGAGACAGCAGGAAGCTCCTGCTTTGAGGAGATAAGATCATGTTACTGAAATTCAGGAGCTGGAGCCACCTAAATGGAGCTGAAAGCATGGCAGGAATTCCCTGGAGGAGTTCTGAGACTTGAGAAGCAGCTGGAATCAGAATGATGCTAAAGACACCATCCAATCAGAGACAGGAAGACATGCACTGGCTTCCTCCCTGCCCTCCAGTCTTCCACAAGTGCCTGTCATTGGCCCACTAGGCCGGAAGCCTGTTGGCAAGGGTGTCTAGGAAATGTAGTTTGCAAGTGCCAGCTCTAGGTGGCACAGGGCAGAGCAGCAGAAGTTTGGGGAATGGATCTGAGGACAAAGAGGCAGTTGGATTTTTTTTTTTAATTTTCCCATTATAGCTGGTTTACAGATTTCTGTCAATTTTCCAACTGCACAGCATGGTGACCTGGTTACACGTACATATATGGATTCGTCACAGGTGATTAGACATAGTTCCCAGTACTGTACAGCAGGATCTCCTTGCTTTTCCATCCCAAAGGCAATAGTCTACAACTGTTAACCCCAGACTCCCAGACCATCCCACTCCCTCCCTCACCCTCTTGGCAACCACAAGTCTGTTCTCCAAGTCTGTAATTTTCTTTTCTGTAGAAAGGTTCATTTGTGCAGTATATTAGATTCTAGATATAAGTGATATCATACAGTATTTGTCTTTCTCCATCTGACTTATTTCACTCAGTATGAGGGTCTCTAATTCCATCCATGTTGCTGCAAATGGCATTATTTTATTCTTTTTTATGGCTGAGTAGTATTCCATCGTGTACATATACCACACCTTCCTAATCCAATCATCTGTCGATGGACATTTAGGTTGTTTCTATGTCTTGGCTATTGTGAATAGTGCTGCAACGAACATGCATGTGCAAGTGTCTTTTTCAAGGAAATTTTTGTCTGGATATATGCCCAAGAGTGGGATTGCTGGGTCATATGGTAGTTCTATGTATAGTTTTCTAAGGTACCTCCATACTGTTTTCCATAGTGGTTGTACCAGCTTATATTCCCACTGACAGTGCAGGAGGGTTCCCTTTTCTACACACATCCTCCAGCATTTGTTGTTTGTGGACTTATTAATGATGGCTATTCTGACTGGTATGAGGTGGTATCTCGTGGTAGTTTTCATTTGCATTTCTCTAATCATCAGTGATGCTGAGCATTTTTTCATGTGCTTGTTGGCCATCTGCATATCTTCTTTGGAGAAATGTCTATTCGGGTCCTTTGCCCATTTTTCAATTGGGTTGTTGGCTTTTTTGCTGTTGAGTTGTATAAGTTGTTTGTATATTTTAGAGATTAAGCCCTTGTCAGTTGAATCATTTGATACTATTTTCTCCCATTCTGTAAGTTGTCTTTTAGTTTTCTTTTTGGTTTCCTTTGCTGTGCAAAAGCTTGTCAGCTTGATTAGGTCCCACTGGTTTATCTTTGCTTTTATTTCTGTTGCTTTGTGAGACTGACCTGAGAAAACATTTGTAAGGTTGATGTCAGAGAATGTTTTACCAGTGTTTTCCTCCAGGAGTTTAATGGTGTATTGTCTTATATTTAAGTCTTTAAGCTATTTTGAGTTCATTTTTGTGCACGGTGTGAGAGTGTGTTCTAGTTTCATTGATTTGCATGCAGCTGTCCAGGTTTCCCAGCAATACTTACTGCAAAGACTGCCTTTTCTCCATTTTATGGTCTTGCCTCCTTTGTCAAAGATCAATTGACTGTAGGCATCTGGGTTTATTTCTGGGTCCTCTATTCTATTCCATTTGATGGTTTGGTGCCAGTACCATACTGTCTTGATTACTGTGGCCCTATAATATTGCCTGAAGTCTGGGAGAGCTATGCCTCCTGCTTGGTTTTTGTTCCTCAGAATTGCTTTGGCGATTCTGGGTCTTTTGTTGTTCCATATAAATTTTTGGATGGTTTGTTCTATTTCTGTGAAGAATGTCTTGGGTAATTTTATAGGGATTGCATTGAATTTGTGGATTGCTTTGGGTAGTATGGCCATTTTTACAATATTTTTCCAGCCCATGAGCATGGAATATCTTTCCATTTCTTTGTATTTCTTTGATCTCCTTGATTAATGTTTTATAGTTCTCTGCATATAAGTCTCACCTCCTTGGTCAGGTTTATTCCCAGGTACTTGATTTTTTGGGGTACTGTTTTAAAAGGTAAATTATTTTGGTATTCTTTTTCTAATATTTCATTGTTAGTATACAGAAATGTGATTGATTTCTGAAGGTTAACCTTATATCCTGCTATTTTGCTGAATTTGTTGCTCAGTTCAGGTAATTTTGGGGTTAAGTCTTTGGGGTTTTCTGTATATAGTATCATGTCATCTGCATACACTGACAGTTTTACTTCTTCTCTTCCTGTTTGGATGCCTTTTATTTCTTTTGTTTGTCTGATTGCTGTAGCTAGGACTTACAATACTATGTTGAATAACAGTGGTGAGAGTGGGCATCCTTGTCTTGTTCCAGATTTTAGTGGGAAGGCTTTCAGCTTTTCTCCATTGAGTATTGTATTTGCTGTGGGTTTGTCACAAGTGGCTTTTATTATGTTAAGGAATGTTCCCTCTATACCCACTTTGGTAAGAGTTTTGATCATGAATGGATGTTGGACTTTATCAAATGCTTTTTCTGCATCTATTGAGATGATAATGTGGTTTTTTACTTTTCTTTTGTTAATGTGGTGCATGACGTTGATTGTGTATGTTGAACCATCCTTGTGTACCTGGGATGAGTCCCACCTGCTCATGGTGTATGGTCTTTTTAATATGTTGTTGGATTTGGTTGGCTAGAATTTTGTTCAGAATTTTTGCATCTATATTCATCAAAGATATTGGCCTATAGTTTTCTTTTTTCATGGTATCTTTGTCTGGTTTTGGAATTAAGGTGATGCTGGCATCATAGAATGTTTTTGGGAGTGTTCCTTCTTCAGTGTTTTGGAAAAGTTTAAGGAGGATGAGTATGAGTCCCTCTTCACATGTTTGATAGAATTCACCTGTGAAGCTATCTAGTCCTGGACTTTTATTTGTGAGTGTTTTTATGACATACTCAATTTCATTTCTAGTGATCAGTCTGTTCAGTTGATCTATTTCTTCTTGATTCAGTTTTGGCAGGGTGTAAGTTTCTAAAAAGTTGTCCATTTCTTCTAGGTTGTCAAACTTGTTGGCGTACAATTGTCCATAGTATTCTCATGTTTTTTTGTATTTCTGTAATATCCGTTGTGACATCCTTTTTCATTTCTTATTTTGTTTATTTGGGTTTTTTCTCTCCTCTTCTTGGTGAATCTAGCCAGAGGTTAGTCAATTTTGTTTACCTTTTCAAAGAACCAGCTCTTGGTTTTATTGATTTTTTTTCTATTGTTTTTTGAATATCTACTTTATTGATTCTTCTCTGCTCTTTATGATTTCCTTCCTTCTGCTGACTTCAGGGTATTTTTGTTCTTTTTCTAATTAATTTAGGTGATGGGTTAAGTTGTCAATTTAAGATTTTTATTCTTTTTTGAGGAAAGCCTGTATTGCTATGAATTTCCCTCTGAGCACTGCATTTGAAGCATCATATAGATTTGGAGTGGTTGTGTCTTCATTATCATTTGTCTCAAGGTATTTTTAAATTTCCTTCTTGATTTCCTCACTGACCCATTTGTTTTTTTGGAAGCATGTTGTTTAGTCTCCATGTAGTATGTTTTTTCTCATTTCCTTTCCTTTGATTGATTTCTAGTTTCACGCCTTTGTGGTCAGATAAGATACTTGAAATAATTTCTATACTCTTAAATGTGTTGAGGTTAGCTTTGTGCCCCAGTATGTGATCTATCCTTGAAAATGTTCCATGTGCACTTGAGAAGAATATATATTCTGATTTTTTTGGATGTAATGTCCTAAAAATGTCAGTTAGGTTTAACTTTTCTATTGTGTCATTTAGGATCTCTGTTGCCTTACTGATTTTCTGCCTAGAGGATCTGTCCATTGATGTGAGTGGAGTGCTAAAGTCACCTACTATTATTTAATTCCCATTATTTCTCCTTTTATGTCTGATAGGACTTGGCGTAGATACTTGGGTGCTCCTATATTAGGGAAATTTATATTGACAAATGTAATATCCTTTTCTTGAATGGGTCCTTTAACCATTAAATAGTGTCCTTCTTTATCTTTCTTTTTTTAATTTTTGATTGTTCCTTTTTATTTTTTTATTTTTTTTGTTACTCTCATGATTTTTTAAATTTTTTTAACTTAAGAATTTTATTTCAGTTGTAGGTGAACAAAAATCATAACAAGTCAATTTGATAGATTTTGTATCCCAAGCCCACAGTGCATCCCCCCACCCCCCAGATTGTCTTATTTGAAAAACCAAGGTTTTCCAAAGTCTGTGAGTCACTGTCAGTTCTGCAAAGAAGTTCGTTGTGTCTTTTCAGTTTCCACATGTAAGCGGTAGCATTGGATGTTGCTGTCTAATTGTCTGACTGGTTTCACTTCACACGCTAATTTCTAGGTCCATCCATGTTGCTATAAATGTTGTTATTTTGTTCCTTTTAATGGCTAAGTAATATTCCATTGTGTGTATGTACCAGATCTTCCCTATCCACTCTTCTGTCAATGGGCATTTAGGTTGTTTCCATGACCTGACTATCGCATAGAGGGCTGCATTGAACACTGGAGTACATGTGTCTTTTCGAGTCATGCTTTCCTCTGGATAGTTGCCCAGGAGTGGGATTGCTGGATCAAATGGTAATTCTATTTTGAGTTTTCTGAGGAATCTCCATACTGTTTTCCAAAGTGGTTGCACCAATTTGCATTCCCACCAATAGTGTAATAGGGATCCTTTTTCTCCAACCCTCTCCAGCACTTATTGTTTGTAGACTTTTTGATGATGGCCATTCTGGCCTGTGTAAGGTGGTACCTCTTAGTGGTTTTGCTTCATATTTCTCTAATGAGGAGCGATGTTGAACATCTTTTCATGTGTTTATTTGCCATCTGCATGTCTTCTTTGGAGAATTCTCTGACTAGATCCTCCACCCATTTTTTGAGGGGGTTGTGTGTTTCTTTGGTATTGAGCTGTAGGAGGTGTTTGTAAATTTTGGAGATTAATCCCTTGTCAGTCGATTCATTTGCAAATACTTTCTGCCATTCTGTGTGTTGTCTTTTTGTTTTGTTTAGGGTTTCCTTTGCTGTGCAGAAACTTTGAAGTTTAATTAAGTCCCATTTCTTTATTTCTCTTTTTATTGTCCTTACTCTGACAGATGGATCTGAGAAGATGTTGCTATCATTTATGTCAGAGAGTGTTTGGCCTATGTTTTCCTCTAAGAGTTTTATAGTATCTGGTCTTATATCTAGAACTTTAATCTGTTTGAGTTTATTTTGGGGCATGCTGTTAGGAATTGTTCTAGTTTCATCTTTTTTTTTTTTTTACATGTAGCTGTCCAGTTTTCCCAGCACCACTTATTGAAGAATCTGTCTTTTGTCCAATGTATATTCTTGCCTCCTTTCTCATAGACTAGTAGACTACATGTGCATGGGTTTAATTCTAGGCTTTCTATCTGGTTCCACTGATCTACATTTCTGTCTTTGTGCCAGTACCCTATGGTTTTGATGGCTATAGCTTTGTAGTAGAGTCTGAAGTCAGGGAGCCTGATTCCTCCAGCTCCATTTTTCTTTTTCAGGATGTCTTTGTTTTTTTTTTTTTTTTTTTTTTTTTTTTTTTTTTTTTTTTTTTTTT
>PVHT020000175.1:10900250-10961983 GCA_004024745.2 Catagonus wagneri
GTGTCTCGGGGTGTTCCTCCTTGGGTTTATTTTATATGGTACTCATTGTGCTTCCTGGATTTGAGAGAGTGGCTCCTTTCCCATATTAGCGAAGTTTTTGGCTATTATCTCTTGGAATATTTTTTCTGTCCCCTTCCCTCTCTCTTCTCCCTCTGGCACCCCTATAATACGGATGTTGGTGTGGTTAACATTATCCCAGAGTTCTCTGGGATAATGCTCATTTCCTTTCAATATTTTATCTCTTTTCTCTTTTGCATTAGTCATTTCCACTAATCTGTCCTCCACCTCACTGATTCGTTCTTCTGCCTCCTGTATTCTACTGTTGGCTGTTTCTAATGAATTTTTATTTCAGATACTGTATTTTGCATCTCGTTTAATTTTTACATCTTGTATTTCTTTGCTCAGTGTTTGTTTTCTGTAAATTATCAATCTTTGCCTCCAGTTTATTTCCAATGCCTTGCATCCTCTTCAGCATCAACAGTCTAAAGTCTCTTTCTGGGAGGTTGATAATCTCATCACTGAGGTATTTTTCTGGGCTTTTCTCTTTCTCTCTTATCTGAGCTAAAGTTTTCTGTCTTTTCATTTTTATAGGTTTTTGGTGTGGTGACCTTTTTATAAACAATATAGTTGTAGCCTTTCTTAGTTCTGGTGTTTGCCTCCCTTGTGGGTAAAGTTGGTATGGAAGGGACTTGCTGTAGGCTTCTTGATGGGAGGGAGTGACACCTGCTCACTGACAGGTGGGGTTGATTGCTCTCTCTGATGTGTGGGGCTTTATCTCTGGATGAGATTAGAGGCTGGCTGTACCTGAGGGGTCTTTAGGCAGCCTGTTTACTGGTTGGTGGGGCTGAGGTCCCACCTGGAGTATTGTTTGGCCTGGGGCTTCTCAGTGGTGATGGGAGGGACCAGATTTTCCCAGAAATGGCCACCTCCAGAGAAATGCAGGCTGATGAAAGTTCCCGAGAGCTTCACCTCCAGTGCGCTTCCCCCACAACAAGCCACAGTCACCCGTTTTCCCACGAGATCCTCCAAGAATTGCAGTCAGGTTCCACCCAGATTCCTATGGAGACTGCTTTGCCCTGGGACCCAGTGCACATGAAAGTCTGTGTGTGCTTTTCAAGAATAGGGTCTCTGTTTCCCCCAGTCCTGTGGAGCTCCTGCACACAAGCCCTGCTGGCCTTCAATGCCAGATGCTCTGGGGGCTCTTTGTCCCTGTGCCAGATCCCCAGCATGGGGATTTGACATGGGGCTCAGAACTCTCAATCCTGTAGCTGAGTCTCTGTGATACAGTTACTTTCCAGTCTGTGGGGCTTCCCAGCTGGGAGGTTTGGGGATGCTTCTATCACCCAGTCACCCCTTCTACCTCTTGATGTGGTCTCCTCTTTGTCTTCTTGAGCAGAATATCTTTTTTGGAAGTTTACAGTCCATTTGTTTGAAGGTTGCTCGGCATTTGGTTGTAATTTTGCTGTTTTTTGGGAGCGAAGTTGAGCTCCAGTCCTTCTATTCTGCCATATTAATCTCTCTGGCCATCTTTTAAAATTGCCAGTCTTCTATTTTTTTTTTTTTCTTTTTATGGCTACACCTGTGGCATATGGAAGTTCCTGGGCTAGGGGGGGAATTAGAGTTGCAGCTTCTGGCCCACATCACAGCCAGAGCAATGCAAGATCCAAGCTGTGTCTGCATCCATACTGTAGATCCCAGCAATGCCAGATCCTTTAGCCACTGAGTAAGGCTAGGGGTCGAGCCCAAATTCTCACAGAGACTACACTGGGCCTTTAACCCACTGAACCACCATGGGAACTCCATTCATCTCCTTTTAATAGTTCCTGCTGGTGCAACTCTCATGGTTACTTTTCAGGAGAGCCCGTTAGTGTCCAGGTAGTTACCATCTGGCTATTTAAGAATTTAAAGGGAATCGCATGTGTTGGTGGCAGCATAGATAACATCTATTTAAAGTTACAGTAGGATTAGGAGTTCCCATCATGGCGCAGGGGAAACGAATCCAACTAGGAACCATGAGGTTGCGGGTTTGATCCCTGGCCTTGCTCAGTGGGTTAAGGATCTGGCATTGCCATGAGCTGTGGTGTAGGTCACAGAGGCAGCTCGGATCTGGTGTGGCTGTGGAGTCAGCTGGCAGTTGTAGCTTTGATTATACCCCTTGCCTGGAAACCTCCATATGCCATGGGACAAGGGGGGGGGCAGCCCTAAAAAACACAAAAAAGTTACATTAGAGCCAAGGGAAAAAAAGATTGTTCTGAGCTACCCACACGAAGCACTTCATGCCAGCCTCTCCCAAACGCCTCTATAGAATGCAAGATAAGAATGTGTCAGGCAGGGCCTTTTGGAACATTATTCTCAGAAGTCCAGTGTATAAATTTCAGCAGCTCCCATAGCATCCTGTAGTCTGTCAAAGTTCTTGTCACCCTTGTAATCATGGGTTCAATGTCTTCCTTTCCCTAAAAAATGCCATGCTCTGTGATGGAAAACTATCTTGTCTCACCACTAGCATATCCTCTGTACTGTGCAGTGTCTGCAATGCAGCCAATATACAATAAATACATTTCATTGGCTAATTATTTGGAGATGGTGGTGGGGAAAAGATGAGAATTGCTAGTACATAACAATAAGCTTATGATTTACTGCAACATAGTTACCTTTTTTTTTTCTACTTAGGATGACAGGCTATAAGGCCTCTGTATGTGGAATCTTAGGTATAATATTTAATTCTCCAGTTGGTCCAAAGATCACTCCACTGTTAAAATGGCACAGGTAACATCCACACAGCCGACACTTACTAACAGCTTCATTTATTATTTAGTTGATTATTCCATTTGTATAATCATACAATGATTCTCTTAAACAACACTGTTATACCTGCAGTTGGTCACACTGTACTCTCTCTCTTTCTCTAGTAGTAAAGTGGGGTTTTTTCACACTCCATTTTTTAATAGAACATTGTTGAATATCAAGAAGTGTGATTAACTAAAAGTGAAGAACGGACCAAACTCCATGAGAAATGACTGCACATTCAGTTAAAGGGCGAATGCCATCCCAGCGAGTCATGTCCACTCAGGAGGAATCACAGTGGTCTTCTGGGAGCTTTGGGCAGGTGAGTGTTGGTGGGTCAGAGTGACTCTCTGAGGCCTGTTTGGCAGCTTGGAAGTTGAGGTTTAATACTGGCCCTGTCATCACCCTTTCTACTCAGAATGGCTCCCTCCAGTCAAAGGGCAGGCTGTGCCCCTAGGGTGTGACCAATGGTACTGCCCTGGGCAAATGTCTTCCAGTCAATTCCTCAGGGGCTCTTAATGCTCCTTCTGGCTCCATACTGGCCTTATTTTTTACGTGAAAGTAGATAGGACCCAGCCACAGGGGTTGTACAGTGTGTGTGTATGTGCAGTTTGTGTACATAATGTGTGTCTGTTCTGTGTATGTATAGTGTGTGTATACTCTGTGTGGTATGTGTGTAGCATGTGTGTATATAACTGTGTGTGTACCATGTGTGTATACACTCGTGTGTAGTGTATGCCATAGTGTGTACATCTGGGGCTGTGTGTAGTGTGTGTACATATATGTATAGTGTGTGTGCATATAGTCTGTGTGTATAATGTGTGTGCCTATAGACGTGTTTGTGTGGTGTGTAGCGCATATACAGTGTGTCTGTAGTATGTGTGTTATAGTGTATGCAGTATGTGTGTACTCTGCATAGGGTGTGTACAGTGTGTATACTCTAAGGTGTGTACAGTGTGTATATGTGCATGTGTAGAGTATGTGTAGTGTGTATATTCTCTATGTAGAGTATGTACAGATTATGTGTGGTGTGTCTATGCTGTGTAATGTGTGCATGTGTGTAGAGTGTATGTCTAGTGTGTGTCTACTATGTAGCATGTTGTGTATTTAGTGTGTGTAGTGTTTGTCTATACTGTGTACTGTGTATGTTGTATGTATAGTGGGTGTTGTGTGTATAGTGTGTGCCTATACCATGTAGTGTGTACGTTGTGTGTCGTGTGTCTGTCCTGTGTAGTGTGTATGTAGTATGCGTGCATGTGTGTGTATATACTGTGTAGAGTGTGTGGAGGGCACAGGGGACACTGAAGGGGAAGGAAGGGGCTGAGGAGGAAAGGACACGACAGGAGAAGCAGAGGAAGATGAAGCCAGCGAACACAAGGTGGAGGACCTGGCAGAGTAGAAGGGGAGGGGGAAGGAAAGTGTGAGCCTGTTTTATTCTAGTAACACAGGAGGGACAAAGAACGCTGTCCCTGATGCCACTCCTTGCCCCTTCCCTGGCTCAAGGTAGCAACAGCCCCAGGCCAGGGGTCCTCCTAGTGGGCAGCAGCAGCATGGACTCGGGTTTCCATGAAACCTGAACAAGGACAGAGGAACAGCAGAACCAGCTCTCCCCAAGGCCCCACCGCTTTGGCTGGGGTCCCTCTGCTGTACCTCCTCCTCTGGCCGGGTCGAGACACTTGCCCCTCAAGCATTTCACCTAGGCCCTGTACTGACCGCAGGTGGAATTTTCTGGAGGGGGCCCTTTGCTCTGTAACTGGGGGGTCCCCTGGGAGGGTGCCTTCTGGAGTGTGACCTCTCTAAAGCTTCCTGTGGGAAGATGCAGCGAGGGGCATGGGGTCGACCTGCGCTTGCAACCTAACCACAGGCTGCCTCCCAGGTTGGTGCTGCAGGCCTGCGGTCCCAAAGGGCACTCCAGCTGCGGGTTAGAGTGCGCTAGGTTCCCCTCCCACTGCACTGCACCAACCAATGCCATGGAGGCAAAGGAGCAGGGGAGATCTGACCCCAGGCAATACTGAAAGCAGCACTGAGGATGGAGAGGGGCTAAAATCCTGTGCTCTGGAGTCTGACTGTGGGAATCCATACGGTGGCTCAGGTAGGTGAGAAACCAGGTGGTGTGGGGGGTGGGGGCAAGTTGCCTAATCTCTGCCTCAGTTTCCTTATCACTGAAATGGAGCCAGGAATAGCACTTCAGGGGTGGGGGTGCAGGGTGGAGTTGTGAGACCTCAGGGAGATGTAAAGTGCTTAGAGCAGCATCTGGCACACAGTAAGCACTCAATAAATGAGCTGTCATGATTGCCATTCCAGAAAATAATCAATAGGGCTCAGTGGCTGGCCTTACAGACTCCACATCTCCTTCCTGGCGTTTCTCTGGTGTTTCCAAATGAGGGACCTGGTCAAAGGCAGGGTGGCTGAAAGTGTGTGTTTAGGCGTCGGAGGTGTGTGGGGAGAGTTAAGGCCATTGCTGGTCCACAGGGCCCTGCGGCCATTATGCCAGTGCCAACGCTGGGGGATTGGGATGGAAACCATGGCCCAGCCCTTACCTGCGGTGAGGAACTCACCTGCTACTTCTGGCAACTAGATGGGGGCCAAAATGGTGGAATGTAGAGAAATGATCTTCAAAACTAGCAACATAACTAAGCCAATTTGGCAAAGGGAGAACGGACAGAAGGGTCTTGTGCTGGGTCGTGACTTCAGTCCGCTAAAACAGTGACACGGAGGTCTTGACCCTTCTTGACCAGAGCAGACGTCAGCCTGGCCTCAACTGTGCACTCGAAGCGGTGCAGACACCAGAGAGAACGCAGCTGTGCGATGAATACTGCTGGTCTGAAGAAGCTCACCCTGGAGGCACAGAAGTTTTCTGAAACAAGAAAGTACACTTCTTTGCTAGAATGGGGACTGCTAACTAGACTCCGGGGTAGACTGCCCTGCAGGGGCATCTGACAGGTAGCATTTTGTCGTCTCTTAAAGAACATATGGTTTGGAGGAGCGGGCAGAGTTCTTCCAGAGGGAGATTTAATTCCAGTCTTGTCTTAAAGTGGGGGTTGGGGGAGGATCAAAAAAATCCAGGAGGCCCACTGGGGCCCATAACGGAGGCTGAGTTCACCTTTCCGGCAATCGGATGGCCCAGGGGGAAGACCATGAGACAAACAGGGGCCACCTTCCCGACTTTCCTGTTCTCGTTCTCCAAAAGCAGAGCTCAGGCTCCCAAGGTAAGATGCCTCCCCAGAACACCTGAGGCTGAGGCCTGGGGCCACTGTAACAACTTTCTGGCCTCGTCTCTGTCTCCAGCTGTTAAGTAATGCAGGGACCAGCATAGGTGCACTGACCTGATGGCCCTTTCTTGAGAAGCATGGCAGAACTCTTGCGCATTCTGATGAACCACTTGGACAATAGAAAAAAATAATGAACGAAACAAATTAACATCAAAACAAGCCCCAGAGTAAACCCCTAAAGAGAAACTGGTGAAGCCCAGGCTAGCCAAGCTAGCTGATCATGCAGATGGAGAAGATGATAACAAAGAAATTCTGCAGGGATCAAGGATCACCTTCTCCCTGGTTAAGATGTTGCCTGTGGGGTTTTAATGTTCCATTAAAAATATTAAAAATCCGTACACCAACCCAGACGGTCCCCACCTCTCTTCTTCCTGTGGCAGCTGCTCTCTGGATCATGGTGCTAGATGTCTTTACTGTCCCCATAACCATTGTATGGAATGCTCAGGGTCTGCTCCTCGCAGGTCTTCCTGAGGTCCCGGCTGAGCTCTGACCAGTCAAGTCCGTAGGGCTTGATCTCACTGTAGCGGCAGCCCAGGTACTTGAGGGAGCTGCGTCGCAAGATTATCTTGGGTTCCTGAAGGAGTCCATTGCACCAACTGCTGAGATCCCCGAGCTGAGACAGGATGAGACCAGCTTTCCTAGGGATCAAACACAGAGGATGCTTAGTTAGAAAGAAGAGAAGGCAGGAAGGGCAAATGGGAGGGGACTTTCAACTTCAAAAGGACAGAGCCCTGTCCTTTGCTTACAGTTGCATGGCTGGCACTCAGAATAGGGGGACCTCTATAAATATTTGTCAAGCAATACAGACAGCCAAAAAACACATGAAAAGATGTTCAACATCACTCGTTATTAGAGAAATGCAAATCAAGACCACTATGAGGTTACCACCTTATACCAGCCAGAATGGCCGTCATCAAAAAGTCTACAAATAAGTGCTGGGGAGGGTGTGGAGAAAAAGGAACCCTATTACACTGTTGGTGGGAATGCAAATTGGTACAACCACTGTGGAAAACAGTATGGAGTTTCCTTAGAAAACTAAAAATAGGAGTAGTGAATTAAGATGGCAGAAAGAAGGACTGGAGCTCAACTTCACTCCCCAAAACAACAAAACTACAACCAAATGGCGAGCAGCCTTCAACCAAATGGACTGTAAACTTTCAAAAAGATATTCTACTCCAGAAGACAAAGAGGAGACCACATCAAGAGGTAGGAGGGGTGATTACGCAACAGAAGCAACCCCATACCTCCTGGGCAGGAAGCCCCACAGACTGGAAAGTAACTGTATCACAGAGACTCACCTACAGGACTGATGGTTCTGAGCCCCATGTCAAATACCCACGCCTGGGGATCTGGCACAGGGAGAAAGAGCCCCCAGAGCATCTGGCATTGAAGGCCAGTGGGGCTTGTGTGCAGGAGCTCCACAGGACTGGGGGAAACAGAGACCCCATTCTTGAAAGGCACACACAGACTTTCACATGCACTGGGTCCCAGGGGAAAGCAAAGTCTCCATAGGAATCCGGGTGGAACCTGACTGCAATTCTTGGAGTATCTCCTGGGAAAATGGGTGACTGTGGCTTGTTGTGGGGGAAGGGCATTAGAGGTGAAGCTCTCCAGCACATTTATCAGCCTGCATTTCTCTGGAGATAACCAGTTTTGGGAAAATGTGGTCCCTCCCATCAGCACTGAGAAGTCCCAGGCCAAACAATAATGCAGGTGGGATCACAGCTCCACCCATCAGTAAACAGGCTGCCTAAAGACCCCTCAGGCACACAGCCAGACTCTTATCTCACCCAGAGACAAAGCCCCACCCATCAGAGGGATAGTAATCAACCCCACCTACCAGTGGGCAGGCACCAATCCCTCCCATCAGGAAGCCTACAGCAAGCCCCCTCCCCCATACCAACTTTAGCCACAGGGGAGGCAAACACCAGAAGTAAGAGAGCCTATAACTCTATTGTCTGCAAAAAGGTCACCACACCAAAAACCTTTAAAAATGAAAAGAGAAAACAGTAGCTCAGATAAGGGAGAAAGAGAAAAGCCCAGAAAAAACACCTCAGTGATAAAGAGATTGTCAGCCTCCCAGAAAGAGACTTTAGACTGTTGATGCTGAAGAGGATGCAAGGCACTGGAAATAAACTGGAGGCAAAGACTGATAATTTACAAGGAAAAAACACTGAGCAAAGAAATACAAGATGTAAACATTAAGCAAGAAGAGATGCAAAATACAATAACTGAAATAAAAAATAAATTAGAAGCAGCCAACAGTAGAATACAGGAGGTGGAAGAACAAATCAGCGAGGTGGAGGACAGATTAGCGGAAATCACTAATGCAGAAGAGAAAAGAGATAAAAGATTGAAAGGAAATGAGAGTCTCATAGAACTCTGGGATAATGTTAAACGCACCAACATCCGTATTATAGGGGTGCCAGAGGGAGAAGAGAGAGAGAAGGGGACAGAAAAAATATTCGAAGAGATAATAGCCAAAAACTTCCCTAATATGGGAAAGGAGCCACTTACTCAAATCCAGGAAGCGCAATGAGTACCATATATAATAAAACCACTGAGTCACACATTAATCAAAATGATCAAAATTAAAGACAAAGAGAAAATATTTAAAGCAGCTAGGGAAAAGAAACAAATGATATACAAGGGAGCCCTGATAAGGTTATCAGCAGATTTTTCAGATGAAACGGCAGGTCAGAAGGGAGTGGCATGATATGCTTAATGTGATGAAAGGATAAAACTTCCAACCAAGATTACTTTACCCAGCAAGGCTCTCATTCAGATTTGAAGGAGAGATCAAAACCTTTACAGAGAAGCAAAAGCTAAGAGATTTCTGCAACAATAAACCAGGTTTACAACAAATACTAAAGGAATTGATCTAGGCAGAAAAGGCCACAACCAGAAAGAAAAGCACCACAAAGACAAGGCTCACCAGTAAAGTCATATATACAGTAAAGATACAAAATCATCCATGCACAATTATGCTACCAACATCAGAAATCATCTGAAGAGGGCACAAATGCAGGTCACTGGAGAAACACGTGCAATTAAACCAACAACTTAATCTCATTTATACATAGACTTCTATATCAAAACTTCAGGGTAACTGCAAACCACAAATCTACAATTGATACACAAACAAATAAGAAAAATCAACTCAAATACAACATTAAAGATAGCCATCTTCTGAGAGGCGACAATAAGAGAATAAGGGAAGAAAAAAAGAGCAACAATAACACCAAACAGTTAATACAATGGCAATAAGAACATATATCAATATTTACCTGAAATGTTAATGGACTGAATGCCCCAACCAAAAGACACAGACTAGGTGAATGGATACAAAAACAAGACCCATATATATGCTGTCTTCAAGAGACTCACTTCACTTCAAGAGACACATACAAATTGAAAGTGAGAGGATGGAAGAAAATATTCCATGTAAACGGGAATCAAAAGAAAGCCAGAGTAGCAATACTCAAATCAGACAAAATAGAATTTAAAATGAAGAACATTTTAAGAGACAAGGAAGGGCACTGCATCATGATGAAAGGATCAATCCAAGAAGAAGATACAACAATTTCTAATATCTATGCACCCAACATAGGATCACCACAATATATAAGGCAACTGCTAACAACCTTAAAAGGAGAAATCAACAATAACACAATCATAGTGGGGGATTTTAACACTGCAAAACAGCAATGGACAGGTCATCCAGACAGAAAATCAATAAGGAAACACAGGCCCTGAACGAAACATTAGACCAGATGGACTTAATAGATATTTATAGGACATTCCATCCAAAAGCAACAGAATACACATTCTTCTCAAGTGTGCATGGAACATTACTAAGATTGATCACATCCCGGGCTACAAATCAAGCCTCAGTAACTTTAAGAAAACTGAAATCATTTCAAGCATCTTCTCTGACCAAAATGCTACACAACTGGAAATCAACAATAAGAAAAAAAATGGCAAAAAATACAAACATGTGGAGACTTAACAACAGGCTACTAAATAACCAATGGATCACTGAAGAAATCAAAATTAAAAAATACCTAGAAGCAAATGACAAAGATATGACACTCCAAAACCTCTGGAATGCAGCAAAAGCAGTTCTAAGAGGAACGTTTATAGCAATACAAGCCTACCTCAGGAAAGAAGGAAAACCTCAAATAAATAACCTAACTTTACATCTAAAGCACCTAGAGAGGGAAGAACTGACAAGACCCAAAGTTAGTAGAAGAAAAGAAATCATAAAGATCAGAGCAGAAATCAACGAAATAGAAACAAATAAAACCATAGAAAAGATCAATGAAACTAAAAGCTGGTTCTTTGAAAAGATCAACAAAATTGTTAACCCCTTAGCCAGACTTATCAAGAAAAAGAGAGGACACAAATCAATAAAATTAGAAATGGAAAAGGAGAAGTAACAACAGACATCACAGAAATACAAAGGATCATAAGAGACTACTTATATGCAACTATATGGCAATAAAATGGAAAACCTAGAAGAAATGGACAAATTCTTAGAAAAGTACAATTTCCCAAGACTAAACCAAGGTGAAATAGAAAATATGAATAGACCAATCACAAGTTCTAAAATTGAAACTGTGATTAAAAAACTTCCAACAAACAAAAGTCCAGGACTAGATGGCTTCACAGGTGCATTCTATCAAACATTTAGAGAAGAGCTAACACATATCCTTCTGAAACTCTTCCCAAAAATTGCAGAGGAAGGGACACTCCCGAACTCATTCAATGAGGCAACCATCACCCTGATACCAAAACCAGACAAAGATACCACAAAAAAAGAAAATTACAGGCCAATCTCACTGAGGAACATAGATGTAAAAATTGTCAACAAAATACTAGCCAACCGAATCCAACAATACATTAAAAGGATTGTACATCACGATCAAGTGGGATTTATCCCAGGGATGCAAAGATTCTTCAATATCCACAAATCAATCAGTGTGATACACCACGTTAAGAAACTGAAGAATAAAAACCATATGGTCCTCTCCATAGATACAGAAAAAGCCTTTGACAAAATCCAACACCCATTTCTGATAAAAACCCTTCAGAAAGTGGGCATGGGGGAACATACCTCGACATAATAAAGGCCATCTATGACAAACCCTGAACTCACATCATTCTCAATGGTGAAAAGCTGAAAGAATTCCCACTGAGATCAGGAACAAGACAGGGATGTCTACTCTCACCACTACTATTCAACATAGTTCTGGAAGTCCAATGCCACAGCAATCAGAGAATAAAAAGAAATAAAAGGAATCCAAATTGGAAAGGAAGAAGTAAAACTATCACTGTTTGCACATAACATGATACTATACCTAGGGAATCCTAAGGACTCTACCAGAAAACTGTTAGAGCTCATCAATGAATTTGGCAAAGTTGCAGGATACAAGACTAATACACAGAAATCAACTGCATTTCTATATACTAACAATGAAAAATCAGAAAGAGAAATTAGGGAAGCAATCCCGTTTACCACTGCATTAAAAAGAATTAAATACTTAGGAATAAACCTGCCTAAAGAGACAAAAGACCTAAAATCTGAAAATTATAAGACGCTGATGAAAGAAATCAAGGATGACATGAACAGGTGGAAAGACATGCCATGCTCTTGGATTGGAAGAGTCAATATTATCACAATGACTATCCTATCCAAGGCAATCTACAGATTCAATGCAATCCTTATCAAATTACCAAGGACCTTTTTCACAGAACTAGAACAAAATATTTTAAAGTTTGTTTGGAAACACAAAAACCCAGAATAGCCAAAGACATCCTGAAAAAGAAAAATGAAGCTGGAGGAATCAGGCTCCCTGACTTCAGACTCTACTACAAAGCTACAGTCATCAAAACCGTATGGTACTGGCACAAAGATATACATGTAGATCAGTGGAACAGGACAGAAAGCCCAGAATTAAATCCACGCATCTATAGTCAACTAATCTATGACAAAGGAGGCAAGAATATACATTGGAGAAAAGACAGCCTCTTCAATAAGTGGTGCTGGGAAGACTGGACAGCTACATGTAAAATAATGAAACTAGAACACTTCCTATCACTATGTACAAAAATAAACTCAACATGGATTAAAGATCTAGATATAAGACCAGATACTATATAAACCCTTAGAGGAAAACATAGGCCAAACACTCTCTGACATAAATGATAGCAACATCTTCTCAGATCCGTCTGTCAGAGTAAGGACAATAAAAAGAGAAATAAACAAATGGGACTTAATTAAACTTCAAAGTTTCTGCACAGCAAAGGAGACCCTAAACAAAACGAAAAGACAACCCACAGAATGGGAGAAAATATTTGTAAATGAAACAAGTGACAAGGGATTAATCTCCAAAATTTACAAACACCTCCTACAGCTCAATACCAAAGAAACACACAACCCCCTCAAAAAATGGGCGGAGGATCTAGTCAGAGAATTCTCCAAAGAAGACAGGCAGATGGCAAATAAACACATGAAAAGATGTTCAACATCGCTCCTCATTAGAGAAATATGAAGCAAAACCACTATGAGGTACCACCTTACACCAGCCAGAATGGCCATCATCAAAAAGACTACAAACAATAAGTGCTGGATAGGGTGTGGAGAAAAAAGGATCCCTATTACACTGTTGGTGGGAATGCAAACTGGTGCAACCACTGTGGAAAACAGTATGGAGATTCCTCAGAAAACTCAAAATAGAATTACCATTTGATCCAGCAATCCCATTCCTGGGCATCTATCCAGAGGAAACCATGACTTGAAAAGACACATGTACTCCAGTGTTCCTTGCAACACTCTATGCAATAGCCAGGTCGTGGAAACAACCTAAGTGCCCATCGACAGAGGAGTGGATAGGGAAGATCTGGTACATACACACAATGGAATATTGCTCAGCCATTAAAAGGAACGAAATAACAACATTTACAGCAACATGGATGGACCTAGAAATTATCATGCGAAGTGAAACCAGTCAGACAATTAGACAGCAACACCCAATGCTACCGCTACATGTGGAAACTAAAAAGACACAATGAACTTCTTTGTAGAACAGACAACAGACTCACAGACTTTGGAAAACCTTGGTTTTTTCAAATAAGACAATCTGGGGGGTGGGGGGATGCACTGTGGGTTTGGGACAAAAAAAGTATGAAAATGACTTATGATTTTTGTACACCTATAATTGAAATAAAATTCACTGTTATATAAAAAAAAAATATGGTAATGGCCAAAGGCAGAAATATAGATCAGTGGAACAGGATAGAAAGCCCAGAATTAAACCCACGCACATACAGTCAACTAATCTATGACAAAGGAGGCAAGAGTATATATTGGAGAAAAGACAGCCTCTTCAATAAGTGGTGCTGGGAAAACTAGACAGCCACATGTAAAAAAATGACACTAGAACACTTCCTAACACCACGCACAAAAAAACTCAAAATGGATTAAAGATCTAGATATAAGACCAGATACTATAAAACTCTTAGAGGAAAACATAGACCAAACACTCTCCAACATAAATGACAGAAACATCTTCTCAGATCCACCTGTCAGATTAGTGACAATAAACGAAAAATAAACAAATGGGACTTAAAGTAACGTCAAAGTTTCTGCACAGCAAAGGAAACCCTAAACAAAATGAAAAGACAACCCACAGAATGGCAGAAAATATTTGCAAATGAATCGACTGACAAGGGATTAATCTCCAAAATTTACAAACACCTCCTACAGCTCAATACCAAAGAAACAAACAACCCCATCAAAAAATGGGCAGAGGATCTAGGCAGACAGTTCTCCAAAGAAGACATACAGATGGCTAAAACATACATGAAAGATGTTCAACATCAGTCGTTATTAGAGAAATGCAAACCAAAACCAGTATGAGGTACCACCTTACACCAGCCAGAATGGCCATCATCAAAAAGTCTACAAACAATAAGTGCTGGATAGGGTGTGGAGAAAAAAGGATCCCTATTACACTGTTGGTGGGAATGCAAACTGGTGCAACCACTGTGGAAAACAGTATGGAGACTCCTCAGAAAACTCAAAATAGAATTACCATTTGATCCAGCAATCCCATTCCTGGGCATCTATCCAGAGGAAACCATGACTTGAAAAGACACATGTACTCCAGTGTTCCTTGCAACATTCTATGCAATAGCCAGGTCGTGGAAACAACCTAAGTGCCCATCGACAGAGGAGTGGATAGGGAAGATCTGGTACATACACACAATGGAATATTGCTCAGCCATTAAAAGGAACGAAATAACAACATTTACAGCAACATGGATGGACCTAGAAATTATCATGTGAAATGAAACCAATCAGACAATTAGACACCAACATCAAATGCTACCATTTACATGTGGAATCTAAAAAAAAAGACACAATGAACTTTTTTGCAGAACAGATACTGACTCACAGACTTTGGAAAACCTATGGTTTCCAAATGAGACAAGCTGGGGTGTGGGGGGATGCACTGAGAGTTTGGGACGGAAATGCTATAAAATTTGTAATGATTTTTATACACCTATAATTGTAATAAAATTCATTAAGTAGTGGGAAAAAAAAAAAACAACTAAAAATAGAATTACCATTTGATCCAGCAATCCCACTCCTGGGCATCTATCCAGAGAAATCCATGAGTCGAACAGACACATGTACTCCAATGTTCATTGCAGCACTCTATACAACAGTCAAGTCATAGAAACACCCTAAATGCCCATCGACAGAGGAATGGATAGGGAAGATGTGGTACATATACACAATGGAATATTACTCAGCCATTAAAAGAAATGAAATAACAGCATTTACAGCAACATGGATGGACCTAGAAATTATCATGTGAAATGAAACCAATCAGACAATGAGACACCAACATCAAATGCTACCATTTCAACGTGGAATCAAAAAAAAAGGACACAATGAACTTCTTTGCAGAAGAGATACCGACTCACAGACTTTGGAAAACTTATGGTTTCTAAATGAGACAAGTTGGAGGATGGGGGGGTGCACTGAGGGTTTGGGATGGAAATGCTATAAAATTTGCTTGTGATGATTTTTGTACACCTATAATTGTAATAAAATTCATTAAGTAATTAAAAAATAAAAGGGGCTTAACAATAAATAAATAAATATTTATCAAACAAATGAAAGGATGAGATAATGAATTAATAAGGATGGATGAGCAAATTGGGGCATCAAAATGAAATAGAGAAACAAAATGCAGTAAGGACAAATAAAGAGAAATGAGAGTCCCCTGGTGGCCTAGAGGTTAAGGATGCAGATCACAGTGTTGGCTCAGGTTCAATCCCTGGCCGGGGAGCTTTGCATAGCACAGGTATGGCCAAAAACAAAGTTGAAGAGAAAATGGCTAATAGTTTAGTGGGAATTGATACTGTTTTGAAATCATAAGAGTTGTCAGTTTCAAAAGACAAATCAAATCAATTTACTTTTAAGCCAGTAATTTATCACCATCAAATGACCAATAATACATTTGACTGGATATTTCCCCTTTCAAGACTATTTCTGAACTGAAATAGCAGCCATTATATTGTATGTCAGGCGATATCAGATGTAACTAATGATGCCTGTATGAAGGTAATTATAGTATAATAAGGTCAGGAACAATAATGGCCTCAGTGCCCATTGACATCAGGTCATTCTTTGGGAGAACGTAGCTCTCAGCAGCACACATCACTTAATTCACCTGCAGGTGCGCTCCTGCTTCTACTTGGTTCTGCAACCTCCCTCGGAAAGTCAGGAGGCCAGTGCCGTTGAGCCCCGTCCAAAAAGTGGGAAGGGGAGCTGTCAGAGGACACCTGAGCTGCTGCAGACACCTGAGAGAGAAAGGGACGGAGGTAGGCAGGGTTCACACACACCAGAAAGGAGTGAGCCTGCTGGGTCAAGAATAGAGTATGAGATCCTGCGGATGGCTTGGGGAAGCGGGTTGTCACCACGATCTAGCTCCACTGCTGCATGGCTCCTTCCTGGCCACTTTCAGTGTCAGAGATAGAACCACCCAATAGCCAGTTCTCTTTTCAGGATTGCAGAACCCACACACAAGGTTATATAGCTTAGCTCCACTCATGACAAGGATGCTGAGGCTGGCTTTGTCAGATATTCACTTCATGTCCACATCTTCCTCTCTAACAGTCAAGTATCCGGACCTAAGGTTCTTAGTTCCCCAGAAACTGCTTGTGTAAACAGCTATGACATCCTTGCCATTTATTTGGGGCTGTCAGCTATCAGTAACACCAGTGGATGTTATTCGTGGATTAGTAACAATAGTGGATGTTCTGTAACATCCGCTTCTAGTGTTAGAGATGGAAGCACCCAGCTCTCAGCCCTCACTGGCTTTGACTCTGCACACTTGGGCTAAGTGAAGAACAGGGTTCCGTCACTCAGCTGTGTTCTTTCCCTTTATTCAAAAAGCTGACATGGGAGTTCCCATTGTGGATCAGCAGGTTAAAAACCCAACAAGTATCCATGAGGATGCAGGTTTGATCCCTGGCCTCACTCAGTGGGTTGGGGATCTGGCAGTGCCATGAGCTGTGGTGTCGGTCACAGATGCAGCTCAGATCTAGCGTTGCTGTGGTTGTAGCTCTGATTCAACCCTTAGCCCAGGAAATTGCATGTGCCACAGGTACGGCTCTTAAAAAAAAAAAAAAAAAAGCCTAAGTGAGCAGAGACCCACAAAGGAATAGTCTCTTATTCTAACAAGTCCAGGTAAGGCTGTGAAACCTCTTCTGGAAAGCTCAATGAACAGGATCCCCTGCAGTATTTATCATCTACTAGTAACTCTACATGCAGGGAACCATCTCTTTTCTAATTCAATCAACAATTCTTTCCAGAAACTGGGAGTTTCCGCACCACATTTAGAATGAATTCTCAAGAACAAGAAGCACATTCATTTCATGCCCCGTCTTCCCTCTTCCGTCCTGGCAATGCATCACAAGGCGTGAGCTCACCGCGTTCCTAGGAGGGCAAACGTTATGGGTGGAGGCGACACTGGAGGCAAGGCGTTGAGCGGCAGCAGCAAAGTCAGGGGGCCAAGAGGGTGTGAGGTCATCAGAGGACCGGTCATATTTCCTCCAACTTCAATGGCGGGTCAGAGAAAAATCAAACAAACACTCTGCCGACTCGATCCCATCTTCTGCAGATTGTCTCTCCTCTGCCCAGCAGCCCCTGCCATTTGGGCAGGCAGGCTTTCCAAAAGTCGTCATCAACAGGGCCTTTGGTGGCCTTCCTCTTACTCTGTCCTGGGGCATGGCATTAGTTGCTGACACATTCTTGGGAGTTGGATGAAGGCGGAGAGAAGGAAAAGTGAAGGGCGGTGTCTGCATCGTCTTGAAGAAATGGATAAAAGAACACATCCCAGCCATCCTTTCAAACACATGGATTTAATTGGCCGGTGGAGTTTTTGTGTCTACTTTCATTACCCACTTCAAAAAAAAAAATTTAACTTGGGTCTGCCCTTGACCGTCTTAGAGCCTTCGTCCTTAAGAGCAATGCAACCAACATCGTCCTGAAAGTATTTCAACCCTCAACGCAATCTGGAGGCCTCCATGAATTTTCATGGAATTGGATTTAAGCGAGGGGATCCTTTCTGCCTGCTTCTAAATCCAGAATGGGCCAATGCATCTCAAGGCAGGCAAGTCGTTTCCTGTTGTTCTCCCTGAGATGCATGACACGGAGAAGTAAAACTTTATGTTCCACGAGCTAATTAAACTACACCTTCTCCCCCTTAATATACAGCCTTGAAAAACCAGTATTATCCATGAAAGAGATTCCTGGGAAGATAGTTTTGAAAAGAGAATGTAAGGTCAGCAGCAGGCCTTACTTGACAGTGAGATCCACATTTTTTTCCTCCCTGTGTACTTTCTTCATTAACCAGTTTCCTTTCTGACTCAAGTTACAAGACAGAAAATTTGTTTTTGGCCATGCCCGCGCCATGTGGAAGTTCCTGGGCCAGGGATCAAATCTATGCCACCGCAGCGACCCGAGCTGTTGCCGGGACAAGGCTGGATCCCCAGCCTGCTGTGCCACAAGGGAATTACCAAGAAATGTTTAAAGCGATACAAAATTCCCTTGGAAAATCAAGATGATATACGCAATGTTAGTGCAATTCCAATCCGTTGACAAGAAACTGTATATATGTACTCAATAAATGTCAGAAGGAAGGAGGGAGGGGGAAGGAGAGGGAAGGAAGAGCAAGGAGCAAAGGGGACTGGGGAGAGGGCATGCTATTAGGTATACATAATAATAAGGGCAGGAGTGATATAAGGTATGGAGCAGAGAGGATATCTCTTAACAGAGATCGACTTTCTGACCCAGGGATTGCTTTTGACCAAAACTGAGACAGCATAAATTAAAAGTAATTAATTACATTTAATTAAATGTAATTAAAAATTACATTTTTTTCTCCGGGGCCCATCCACAGCCATGGCATCTGTTTGCCTGATGACTACCAACCTTTATAGACCTTGGCAAATATCTTACGAAGTGTAGAAAGAGTCTTCCTGACCTTACACTTGAAGTCATTTTATTTCAGGGGTATTATCCTAAATTTTCTCCTTCCTTCAAAATGAAAGAAAATGGTCAGAGAGGGCGGGGATGTCCTGGACACTGGTCTTCTAGAAAAGCTTACAATTTCAGGTCATAAGAGGTGGAGTCTCCCTCCAGTTTGATCAGAGGTTGGAGGAATGGGATGGCTTGCGTGATACTTTGTTCATCCCTGTTGGCAGGACAGCAGGAATTCTTGCGGGGCCAGAGGATTCTATTGTGCTGGTTTTCTTCCTCTGCTTTCTTCCTCTCTTGCTTTCCCTTCCTTCCTTTCCTTATTTTTCTCCCTCCCTCCCTCCCTTCTTTCCTTCCCTTCTTTCTGCTTTTCTTTCTCTTGTTCTGTTCTCATAGTCCTTGACCTGTTTTTTTCTTTACAAACTCCTAAATAACTTGGGGACGTATAAGAACCAACACCCCACGTGAAAAACCTCTTCACTATGCCTATCTGAAAATTCCAATATTTCCCGGGAAAACTTCTCAGAGCAGCAATAAACAGCCATGATGAGTGAAACAAATGAAAGGTATTATCTCTACACATCCTACCCATTGCTCTCTTTTTAAGAACTCTACGGAGCTACAAAACCTAAAAGCAGGGGTACTGAGTATTTAGGAAGTTGTAGCCCTGGGGCCAGGACCAGCTGGCAAGCAGCACATTATCCTAACTTTGGCCAAGTTAGATGTCAAGGTGGGCCACTGGCTACCCCTACTCTGCCTTTCAAGAGAATGTGGAATTTAGCTTGAAATACAGATATATGTATAATGCATAAAACATATGCAGAGTTCATATGCAATAAATATTTTCAGATAACCTCTTTAATAAAATTCCTAATTTTCTTTCACAAGACTAAGCTTTTGGCTCCTACAGTTTAGCCTCAGGAACGCTGCATCAGCATGATAAAGAAGGGGCAAAAGTTTTTTTCAGAGTTTAGGAAAGGCATTCATGACTTGGCTACTTAAATACAGCTTATCCAGAATGAATCTGTGTGAACTGAGCTGTTTATAAGCACAGGACTTACTTCTCCAGGCACCTAAGCTCCCGCAGGACATCTGCAAGTTCTCGAATGCAGTATTTTGATGGAAGAGGTACAAAATGTCAGAGAGCTGAGGTGTTTAAGAGAAAAGGAAGTTTACCGATTACCTGGGGCCCAGTTCATCCTCACAGCGCCAGGTGAACTCTCCAAAACTCTCATAGTGCTGGTTATAGTGGTAGAGGACTCGATGCAGTGTGGGGGAACCAAGATCCAGAAGCGTGTTATAGGCGGTCTGCTGTTCCTTCCCGCTGGTATAGCCATTGAAGAGATTGTAGATCTTGTCTGCTATTTCTGAGGAGGGGAGAGAAGGCAAATCAATAAGATTTTATATATTATACATGGTTATAAATAAGGAATATAGGTGTATATGCAGGTATGTGTGTGTATACATAATATATATATATATAATATACATACACGTATGTATATACATAATATATATACACACACGTGTGTGTATGTGTGCTATGAGATATGACTTAAAGAATATGGAACCTAGAGCTTGAAGAAAGTAGTCTGAGTAATTTATTTCTGCCCCATCAGGTTTTAGTTTTCTCTTCTATAAAATGAAAGGCTTCAAACAGTCTCTGTAAGGTCAATTTCAGCGATAATCTTTCTTTACCCATGTTTCCTAAAAATACTGAGCCTGAGGCAAAAGCTCATAGATTGACACTTTATTGGCAAAGGCAGTCCCAAGGAGGCAGGAGGGAGGACGGAGAGAAATGAGTCTGGAAAGGAGGCAGAGTGAGGAGAGGCCAGCACAGCAAGGAGCGGAGGCTGTGTGCCTCGGAGCCGATGTATGATGCTGCCGGGTCCCCACCAGGCGACCCAGGGGCGGAACGGAGGAAGACATTCTCTCCAGCTCCTACCCAGGACTGGCCCGTGGGGACTTTCCCCATTTCCATAAGGCATTGACTTCCCTGCACTTCTACACTGCACGCCGGGGCACAAAGTGGGTCTTGCAAAGCCAATACAGGGGGCAGCATTTGGCTCAGGGACAAAGGGAGGCACTGTGAGATCATGCCTTGAGCAACGTGAAGAACCTGGAGTGGCCACACTGCCAAAGGCAAGCGGGCCCTGTGACCACAGGGATGCAGGTCCTTTGCTAGGTCCACCCAGACAGACAGGTATGACAGCAGGCTTGCCGATCTGTGGTGACACATACATTGAATCTTGGGCATTCTGCAGTTCCAAACGAGTGATCTGAATTAATTTCTCTCTCTTGTATTTCTGCCTCCAAGGTATACATCGATAAGACTGCACTTGGTGATGTGGCAAAGGGGTGAGGAATTTGTGTAGCTGTGGCATTTTGTCCTACAGAGCTCAAAGTATTTTATCATTAAATGTTTTCTAATTAAACCTGTCAGAAAGGAGACTGGTTCTCATTTCCTTTCTAAAACACCTGAGAACTGAGATCTGAAGAGCAGGTGTTGTCTCAGATCCAGCGTTAAATCCGGAAACGAAGAAACTAAGTCACAGGCTTCTAAGCTACACATCGCCCATGTGACCCCGTTACCGTAAATGCCCTCATTCCTTGCACGTGACCCCGTTACCGTAAATGCCCTCATTCTTGTCACCATGGTGCGGGGTTCCTGGGTTAGGATGAATAAAAATTCTACCTCTCCTCTGCCCAAACAATGCGATGATTTCCTTCTTTTTCTTTTTTTGGTCTTTTTGTCGTTTTTTAGGGCTGCATATGCGGCGTATGGAGGCTCCCAGTCTAGGGGTCTCAGAGCTGTAGCCACTGGCCTACACAGCCACAGCAAGTGGGATCCAAACCACATCTGCGACCTACACCACAGCTCACGGCAATGCCGATCTTTAACCCACTGAGCAAGGCCAGGGATTGAACCTGAGTCCTCATGGATGATAGTCGGGTTCATTAACTGCTGAGACATATTGGGAGCTCTGATTTCCTCCTTTTTCTAACTTGCCCATTACCAAGGAGTCAGGAGCCAGACCTTACTTCCTCAGCTTCCTGAGTTGCTAGCACAGGGCCAGACCATAAGGTAGATAAAAAAAAAAAAATGTTATCCAGGAGTTCCTGTTGTGGCTCAGAAGCTTACAAACCCAACTGGTTATCCATGAGGATGCAGGTTTGATTCTTGGCCTCGCTCAGTGGTTTAAGGATCTGGCATTACAGTGAGCTGCGGCACAGGCCTGCAGCTGTAGCTCCGATTAAAGCCCCCCCTAGCCTAGGAGCTTCCATATACCACAGGTGCAGCCCTAACAAACAAACAAAATCAACAACAACGAAAAAAGAAGTTAGCTAAATGAATGAAATTCCTGACTCTGGGAGTCATTTGAATCTACATTGGAGGAGGATTTCTGGTGATGTATCTCCAGATAAGGTTAGACAAACCCTTTAGCAATGAAACCTGGTAGCCAGTATCTCAAGCTGCGTTAAAAATAATCTCAGTCCAGAAAGCCATTAGATTTTCAGGACTTTAAAATTCCCAGGTTATTAAAATAAGATCAAGAGTTAAAGTGGACAGTGATTTAGAATATAAAGATTTCTGATATTTATTACATATGATATAAATAAAAATTACATAGAATATAAAGACCTCTGATATTTATTTATTTATGGCCTATTGACTGCCAATCTCTTTACATGTATACATTCTAATACTCAACCACCACTGCATGATGCATATGAATGTCCTTGTCCTACAAATAAGGACATTCACAGAGAGGCCAGGTTGCCTGCCCAAGGGTCTCACAGCTGGTGTGGGCTGGAGTTAAGCTTTAAAACTATATCTTCCATTGATTTTTTGCATCCATGCTCAGGGGATGGTAGCATTTAACCAATTTAAGACACAGTGGGCAGAGCTGTGGGGAAAGCAATTCTGGAGAGACAGTTTCTCTTAGAGGACATCACCTTGGCTGGCCCGTAGATGCCAGATAAGAGAGTCCTGGCAGATGTGCAGAGCCTGTCATTTCTGGAGTAGAAATGGATAGAAGCAGAGGGACTACTCTAAGAGCTGTCCTGGGCTCAGTGGGAGGCAGGGAACACATACTTACAGAAGAATGACCAGCGGAGAAAAAAATGAGGGTGATCAGAGCAGAGCCCAGAGAGGGAGGTTTGGGGTTCCATCTCCCATCCTCTTACTGATGCCAATCTTTTCTTATTTCTGGTGATGGGAAATTGCACCTCAGGCCTCAAACCCCTGCTGTGACCACCAGCTGAGGAACAGCAATGACTGAGAAGGTATTTTCTGGCATATTCACTATTCTCCTAACACAATGGTAATATCAGCTAGAGAAGGCTGCTGCTTCCTGTTAGCAGCAGTACTTGTGCTGGAGACCAAGTGGGACAGGCCCAGGTCCCACCATAAATCTCCTAAAAACAAGACAATCTAACTCCAGGGAGTACTTAAATGCCTGCATCTGTAAGTGGGATGTTTTATTCAGGAAGATCTAGATGCTAGGCTCCTACAGACTGGGGTATTTCTGGCTCCTTCCAGCTCTATTTAGGGAATGTATAGATATTATTGTATTAGCTTTCATAGCATCTCAAGAATTCACTAATCAAAGTTAAAGAATATAAAATATCTTTGGTTATCATTTTACCCTACTTTCAGCTTCACAAACATCTTGAGTTCTCCAACACAGATCTCCGATTTCCCTCTATGACATGTGTGGTACTGAAGAATAGTTAAAATGCAGGTGAAGAGATGGCATGGTGTCTAAGTACACAGCCTCGTCACAAAAAAAGAGAACTGCGTTATTAGAAGGGAGAAAGGATTTCTCAGGATGCAGAATAAATGAACAGGGCTGAGACTGAAGCCCTGAGATTCAAAAGTATGATTAAGAACAGAGAGGAGAACTTAGGTTGGCTTGTAAAGTAACTGAAGAAGGTGTCTTGAAGGAAATTATAGTGGCTGGAGGGTTAGGTAGGATGTAAATAGGAAGAAGTGGGGGTCATCAAATGGAGTTGGGCTCCACTACACTAGCCGTGGGCCTTGGACAAGTTACTTAATCTCTCTGGGTTTTAGTTTCCTTATCTGTTCAATGATGGTTAATATAATTTTAAATTAGTAAATTATAATGACTGTATACCTTCCAAGATTATTGTGACACTAGAAGTGATACTGAATGCAAAGCCTTTCTTTAGCACAATTTCTGGACAGAGTAAGCACACATTTACTCACTAATTCATGTAGTAAAATTTTTACTGAGTGCTTAATACTCAGTGCAAGACCTACAGTGTTTGACCTTTTTCTAGGTACTAGGGTTACACCAAGGAGGAACTCTGACAAAATTCCTCATCCTATGACACTTACAGTCTGATGGTAGGAGACGTTCAGTTAAGCAACAAGCACAATAAATAGGGGAGTTCCTGTCATGACTCAGTAGTCGTAAAACCCGACTAGTATCCATGAGGACGCAGGTTCGATCCCTGGCCTTGCTCAGTGGGGTTAAGGATCTGGTGTTGCTGTGGTGTAGGTCACAGACACGGCTCAGACCCCACATCGCCATGGCTGTGTGCAGCTGCAGCTCCAGATCGACTCGTAGCCTGGGAACTTCCATATACTGCAGGTGCGGCCATAAAAAAACAAACAAACAAAAAAAAGCACAATAAATAAGTAAAGTGCAGTGTATTAGAAAGCGAGGAGAAGGAAGATTGAGAGTGCTGAATGGTGTATTGCAGTTTTAAATAGGGGGAGGATATCACTGAAAAGATGACATTCAAGCCAAGACTTGGAGGAGCAGAATGAGCTGTGGGGACACCTGGGATGGAGCAGACCAAGGAGAGGTAATGCCAGCACAGAGGCTCCCCAGCTATGGTGAGCAGCAGATTTGAAAACAGCAAGCCTTGCTCAGTGAGTTAAGGATCTGGCATTGCCACGAGCTGTGGTGTAGGTCGCAGATGCGGCTCGAGTCCTGCGTTGCTACGGCTGAGGCGTAGGCCGGCAGCTACAGCTCCAATTTGACCTCTAGCTTGGGAACCTCCATGTGCAGAGGGTGCGGACCTAAAAAGACAAAAAAAAAAAAAAAAGACAGCAAATAAGCCATGGTATTTGAGATCAGGCTGAGTGAGGGAGAGAGATGGACAACAGTAGACATTATTTTTTTAATGATTATGCTAATTCTTTGCTAGAGCATGCTTTTCCCAATGCCATGAGACAGTCTGAAACACAAGGGTTCAAGAGTGGGGGAGGGGATAGTCTTATTTAAATGAAAGGAATGACTCTAGGGGCAGAAGTGAGCTTTCTTATGCCCCAGCAGTGGCTGTTCTTTTTCTATGAAATAAGAATCCTGGGAGGCATCTATGCTTTCTGCCAGTGGCTTCCTTGGCTGCTATAACAGAAGTCTCCTAAATGGAGGTCTTAGGTCATCACTTTTCATTATTCTTGGGGGAGCTACCTCAAACCTCAGTCTGCCCCACACTGAAGTAACTGACCACAGAATTCCACATGAACACTTGGGGACAACAAATCCCAACCGGCTTCATACCTTGGTCGTTCTTAGCACTGTCCGCATTGCAAAGTCCCTTTTCCCCTTCCTCCAAGCCTGTCCGCCCTCCCTCTCTCCTATCCCTCTCTCCCCAGGCTGCTCTGTGCTTCCTTCACACCAAGGATTCTCAAACTTGAGAATTAAACTTGACTCACAACCTGGAAGACTTGTGAAAACACAGACTTCTGGTTCCCACTGGAGTTCCTGATCCAGCAGGTCTCAGAGGGAACCCGAATATTTGCATATCTAACAAGTTTCAAGGTGATGCTGATGCTGCTGGTCTGGACCACACTTGGAGCCCAACTGCTCTATAGTAATTCACCCTCTCAAAACTTTCTTACTTACTCTGGGACCAGCATCATTACATGGCAAACAACTCTCCCTGCACCCTTGACCTTGGCACACATTTCTCCTTCCTTCCACATCCCTGTGTTGGCTGAAACCTGGATGCAGCCTTCTCCAGTACTGAGGGACCCTTCTCATACCCTAGAGAAGAGCAGTTTCCCAAAAACAATGACTCTCTCTCTCTCTCCCCACATTAAAACTTACCTGCCTGTTCCATTTCCCACCACTCACTTCCTGACTCTGCTTCTCCATCCATGGAAAAATCTAGCATCTGGTTTTCTTCCCACCTCACTGCTCATCACCACTTGGGGTGACTTCACCCCCCAAATGAAAGGCCTGTTTAAGTCTCTAGACTCCCCAGTCCCCAGAGCCACTCCTACCTGAGAACTTCTCCATCTCTGAAGTAGTAAATCCTAACATCACCTATGTGTTATGACCACAACCTCCTTTCCTGGCTCTTGTACTTCTTACCGCTACCACATCTATTCTTCAGTGACAGGAACCCCCAGTCCTTAGGTGTCTGCCTTCACTCTAGGCATCAGTCTGGTATTTACATCCTTATCTGCCAAATTTAATCCACACGGCCCATTGCTAGTGCCCTCAGCTAACTCGGTCCATCTTCTGCCTTCCTCTGCCTTCACCTAGGCTCTAGGATCTGCCAGGGGAAAACCACAAGGAATAGGTGGTCTTGCTCGTCTTCCCTCAGCATTTTGTACACACCTCTATACAGCACTTTTCACAATGTTATGATAAGGCCGATATGACTCTTCTTTCTCTCACGCTTGACATCCAGCCCATTAGCAAATCCTTTTGGTTCTACCAACAAAATAATTTGGAATTGGACCGCTTCTCATCACCTCCCTCCTGATCATTCTAGTTTAAAACAACACCATCCCTCCTCAGCGTCGTCACTGCCTTCTAATCGGTCTCCCCACTTCCACCTTAGACCCGCACTTGGGAGTCCATTCTCGACGTAGCACATTAAGTCTGATTATGTCATTCTTCTGCTCACTGTTTTCCAGGGCTTCCCATCCCAACCCCTGGCAGAATCCCCTCCCTACTCTGGTGACCGAGCCCTGGAGGACCTGCCCCACAGCCCCTCAGAGTTTTTCTCCTACTCCTCTCTCCTTTCTCCCCAGCAGAGCCTCCCTTCTCTTCAAACATGCTGAGCAGGTCGGCACTGCTGCTCCCCTACTGGAATGATGTCTGTGTGTCTTCCTCCTTCACCTTCTTCCCACCCCACTCTAGGTGAAATTCTGCCTCTGCACCTCTGATACCATTTCCCTGCTTATACGTCTCCATAACGTATGTCACTATCCAACATACTGTTTATTTTGCTATCTTATTGTTCATTACCCCCACTTAAATATAGTCTCCATGAGGCAGGGGATTTTGTCCCCTAATGCCTAGACCAGGTATTTAGTAAGGTCTTAAAATAAGATGTCTGATTTGATAAATTCACAAAATCTGATTATAAACTCATTGAAAATAGATTCTGAGCCTAGTTATTTTTGCTTCTTTAGCATCTAACACCAGGCTGTGATATTAACTAACAAATGGCTGTGGAAGAAGCAGATGAAGAAGTGGAGAGTATCCATGCTTGGCATCAGGAAAAGAGGATGGATGTGGGAGGAAAGATGAATGACAACTAGCCTTCACTTAGGGAAGCTATGTGAAGAACTCCTGACGACCATGCCCCAGCCTGGAGACCAGGCTGATCTTATTACTGACTCTAGCCCATCCTGCTGGGAGAGGGGCAGTTAGAAACTTACTTGCACAGTGGCTTTAGTGTCATGAGATGGAAAAAAATTTCCATAGAAAGTATCTAGCTTAGGAAAATGTTCATATAAGAGATAGTGTCTGGCTTCCTGGTAGACAATCAGGAGCTGAAATCATGCTCTTGGTCACTTAAAAGGTAGTTCCCATTTTTTGCTAGGTTTAAACTCAACCCAACTGAGCTATATTTATGATCACCATCTGGGTTTGAAGGAGGCAAAGCATATGTTTTTTCGGTATAACCGCTAGGCCGGTATTAACTTGCAAGGATGCCCTCAATTAGTCTAACTCATTAATCTCCACGCCTGCCCCATACGAGACACCTTCCTGGCTGAAGGATAACAGGACCTAGGGATGTTATTTCATTCTCTCAGCATTAAATTGCCTCTCATGCGCCCGGCTGATCTGCTGAGATGTCAGAAAGTCTTCTTTGTCAGGGAGCACAAAGGGTCAGAAGCACATCCTGATACACTGTGGCGACTAGAATTAACACAAAGAAGCCCCATAGAGAAATAGTACAGTGGGCTCTCCTGGGCAGATCACTCTACCTTGGCCACTCTTTATTCCAGAGATGCTCCTATCCATCTATTCCTGCAGGTGGCGTCAGACAGCATCCCTTCCACCTGCTTCTCACCCCAAGTGTCCAACCAGCCTGCTGCCTATTCAGTAAGCAAGTTCAAGGTGCCTGCTGCTGCCAGCAAGAACATTAGCAGATCCTCCACAACAGAAATAGCTGGGGCACCGTCTCATCATCTGTTCTCACTCTGGCTTGGAGTAAGAAATCAACAGATGATGAAATAAGGGTACCATGGGTCCTGCCAATCTCTCAACCCCAGATTCTGCTTTCATCATCAAGGGATTTCAGAGACCTTCAAAAGTCATTCAGTCCATACTCTGCAAGCCAGGCAGCTCTCGCTCAAGAGAGGCACACCTGTCTTATACTTAAAGGTCTCCATTCAACTTTAATACCTCAGCGGATACCAGTGGTCCTCAAGGGAATATTATTTTGGTGTCTAACTTGAACACTACTTTTTTCTTTTTTTTTTCTTTTTTTTTGGCCCCACCTGCAGCGTGGAAGTTCCCACACCAGGGATTGAATCCAAGCTGCAGCTTCGACCTACACCACAGCTGCAGCAATGCTGGATCCTTAACCCACTGCACCACAGTGGGAACTCCTTGAACACTATTTTTTAATGTGGGTCTTTTATTCATCAGTACTGAGAGACAAAGAAAGGTTTTCCGTCTTTTACATAATAACCTTCGAAATATATAACTGAACATTGTAACCAAGATGGGAATTGATGTCAAATGACACGCCTGAAGTGCTGGCTCTGTAAGATGCCAGCTTTGTGACCAGCTTACTTACTCTACTCCAAATCCCAATGTCTGCATCTACAAAGTGGGGCAACATTCTATTCAATCAATAAACACTGAATTCCTACTCAAGAACAAACTCTATGCGTGGTTAGTGATCTTAACAGAGACACTGACTGGTGCTGGAAGTTTAGACTGTGCGCGCTCCGATAAGAGAAACAGTGTGGCTGAGCTGATGATGTGCTGGTAGCCCCTGAATCACCTGTTCATGGCTCCTGACTCCAGTTGTATCAGGCCGACCAGGAGGGACACGATCCCACAATGCAGACTCCCTAACATGTACTGACCACTTACTATGGGACAGGCACTTAAAAATACTTCATATAAATTCACTCAACAAGTTTCTCACTAGAAACTTATAATCTAGGGTACCATTACCCCCACCCCATTCTACAGAGTGGTAAACTTAGGCACAAGGTGAAACAACCTGTTCAAGGTCAAGAAGTTAGATAGGACAGCAGAGATCTGACCCTGAGTAGTCCTACTCCAGGGTCTAAGTTTCCCCATAACCAGCTGTCACCAGGCCGCTTTCTGAGTGTCAAGGACACCAGGGTGAGCAAAAAGAGACCAGAACCCTGCTCTCACTGTCCAGTGGGGTGGGTAGCCACAGAACAGGTGATTATAATAATAAGCTGAGATAAATGCTCTGAAGGGAAGAAACACAGCACTATGAAGGCAGTTAGCAGTGGCCCCTGAACCCCTCTGTACTGAGGGAGGGACACATGCTCTGAGATCTGCAGGCTGGGACATCTTAACCCATGAAAGGGCTGGGACTGGAGAGCATCTGCAGTAGTGAGATGGACAGGTGGGAAGGCTCCGTGCTGGAGATGGAAAAGGTGTGTGGAGGAACTGAGAAGGCAGTGGGGCTTCAGGAAATAGACTGATGGGGAGCATGGCAAGAAGAGGCTGGAGAAGCGGGCAAGGGCCCCTCCATTTAGATCCTAATGTGCTTGTTACGTATTTTGATCTCCATCACAAGAGGAATGGCGATCCGTTACACAGTTGTTGGGAGTTCCCGTTGTGGCTCAGTGGGTTACGAACCCAACTAGTATCCATGGGGACATGGGTTTGATCCCTGGCCTTGCTCAGTGGGTTAAGGATCTGGCATTGCCACATGTCACAGACGTGGCTCATATCTGGTATGGCTGTGGCTGTGGCATAGTCCAGCAGCTGCAGCTGCAATTTGACCCCTAGGCTGGGAACCTCCATATGCCGAAGGTGTGGCCCTGAAAACTAAAAATAAATAAATAGTTGTTAAGAAGAGGTGTTAATATGATCATACTTCTGTGTGGAAAATAACAGTGCCTTTGAACGTGTCGTGTATGTTAAACAAAGCAATACACGTAAGAGCCCCTTCCCTTTCAGAAGGTGGGAAGTGCTACAGCATCAGCGATCTTAATTAAAGGAGCTCTCTCTGCCCACTGTGACTCTGCGTCGCCCTGGAGCCACCCCTTGAACACTGTGGGATTGCGTCAACTCACAACCAACTCGACAGAGCTGGAGTCAGAAGCCAGCATTAAGGCGATCTGAGGGGCACCACTAGCCAGTGCGACAACAGCATTTCTCTTGCTGAAGCGCGCGCGCAGCCTAAACGTCCAGCCTCAGTCACCGCTTCTGTTGAGAGCACGTGCTCAGAGTCTATTAACGGTCCACCTGCTAACAGGTGTTAGTGGTTGATCAGACCGCTTTAATTAGCCCCAGAGCCCTGCAGAAGTGGTGCCCAGGACAGCCGAATTCTAGTTGTGGAAGGGATATAATAAGCCTTTGTGCAAGAGATGCTATCAAGGCCACCTGAGAGCTTCATGAGGAAAAGCGGCAAAACTGTGCTCTGTGTGATGGATATTGACTGAAAATGACCTCTTCCTAATTGCCAGGGACGAATGCTGATGCACTTGATAAAGAACTGGCCCATAACAACTGCAAACTACAGAATGAGGATTTTGATACATCTTTGGGAGGGAGGGAGTGACTACAGCGATTAATTCTAAATCTCCAGCCTTCCTGTACTGTAATTCAAAATCACCTTGCAGATGTACCAAAAAAAAAAAAAAAAAAGAAGAAGCAAATAAGTGACCCGATCAGCACCCTGAGGGCAGAGGTCGCAGGTACTAAAGCACCTGGGACCACGTGCCTGAGCACCTGGTGTAACCCACGTGTGTCAGGGGCCTTCTCCAGTGTCTCCTCCTGGCTACCTGACCTCCAGACTGGAGTAACGGGATGGGAATTTCCAGCAGAGGCAGAGGATGAGAAGGTCCTAGAAAGACGAGCCTTAAACCTTCCCCCTTCCACGCTGAAGCCCAGCTTGTCCGTTCAACTTCCTTGCTCCTCTTCTCCCCATGGTGAAGGGAGGTCCCTGGGACAGCCCTCTGCAGACTCTGCTGGCCTCAGTGTCTCTTACCTTGGGCTTTGACATCGTCCACCACAGGGCAAGGGGTCTTCACGATCACGTCGCTTGGCCTTGACCGTCGACCTGTGTTGTCCACTCCCCACAGGGTGAACCTGGCAGGGAGGGAAGGTATCGTTAACAGAGAGAGCCTGGGCTTCCGGCTGACAGCCGAGCGCTGCCTGGATGGGTGGCTTTGCCCCTGGCTGCTCTTGCGACCCTGCCACGCACTGCCGCCACCCAGCTCACAGAGCAGGCAGTCCAGAGTCTCTCACTGTTTCCTGGGGGGTCTTGGGTTGTCATTTGCTGTCTTGAGTATATTACCTGACAGCATCATCCTGGCAAAGGGCAGTGGTTCTCAAAGTGGGGTCCCCAGACCAGCTGCATTGCCTGAGAAGCTGATAGTAATGAAATTCCGGGAGTTCCTGTCGTGGTTCAGCAGTTAATGAACCCGACTAGCATCCATAAGGACACACATCCCTGGCCTCGCTCAGTGGGTTAAGGATCTGGAGTTGCCGTGAGCTGTGGTGTAGGTCGCAGATTCGGCTTGGATTCCGCATTGCTGTGGCTGTGGTGTAGGGTGGTGGCTACAGCTCCGATTGGACCCCTGGCCTGGGAACCTCCATATGCCACAGCTGCGGCCCTAAAAAGCAAAAAAAAAAAAAAAAAAAGAAAAAGAAAGAAAGGAAAAATTCTCATGTCCCACGCAGACCTACTGAATCAAACTCTAGGGTGGGGACATAAATTTGCTATGACAAGCCTTCCAGGTGCTTTTGATGTCAGTTACATCCTGCCAGCCACTGAGCTGAAGGAAAAAGAGCATGTAACTATGGAAACAGATGGTGTGAAGTGGGTCTAAAGCCTCCACTCCCCAACACGGGGAGTGGAGTTAACTCCTCGGAGCTTTATTTCCCCCTTTCTGTGAAATGGGGATGACAATAAAACTGCTTGTAGGTCACTGTTGAAGACCTAAAGTGCAAAATGAGATAATAATGTACAGAAAGACCTAGGGCCGTACCTGGAGCCCAGTGGCACTGCATAAGTCATATTAATTCTTGTGCTCAGCTGAGGCTTTTATGCAAAGCACTGAGGATAATTTTCCTCTTTAAAGCCAGAAGTGAAACAGCCAGAGCTGAGGGGTCCTGACTTGCCTGTGACCGGGGGCTCTATTTCCTACAAGCAGCTACCTCTGACCCAGTGAAATGCTACCTGCTGTGGCCCAGCAGCCCAGAGTGGGAAACTCAGGCTGCCCCCAACAATGAGAAGATGTGGTTCTAAGAGCCTCCCTCCACCCTTACACACACGCGCGTGTACACACACACACACACACACACACACACACACACACACACACACACACGGAAGAGGATGAAGGCCCAGCCATCAAAGGCTGAATGAATATAAATCTCCCCCTTGGGTGATGGAGCTGGCTGGAGTGGAAAGCGCAAAGCCAGGTTCTGCTACTCGGAGAGGAATTTGACTATAACCATGAAAATGACCGCTAGTGTTGGTGCCCAGGGCCTCTAACAACTAATCTACTGAGTCCACGGCCGATCATCTATGCTGCCTTTCTCATCTCTTTCTCTTTTGCTGTGTTGCCGCGGGAGGCCGCATTTATTGACAAGTCTGGATTTTCTTGCCTCTTGGCAGAGCTACGGGGAGGAAGAGAGGTGAAACGAAGAAAGATGCTCCGGGATAGAGGGGCCCTGACACGTGTAAAGGTAAATGGGTCTCAGACAGCTGAACCGGCGAGGTGAAAATACACAGAAATTGTGTAATGATTCTGCCTGGAAATATAAGTTTCTCTCAGCAGAGAAAAGACAGCCTTGCAGCCAACACTGCCTCCCCACAGAGAAGCCCAGGAAATGGTCGGTGTTTGGAACCTGTGTGCCCTGATGCGCTCTTTCCCCTCCCTCTGCCTTCCCCAGGTCTCACGGCGGAATCCGGGCGCCTCACACAGCCGGGCTCCATCCCACCAGTCCTGCAGACCGGCCTGGGTGCAGAGCGCACGTGCGCACTCCGGGGGACAGCCCCGCCTCCTTGCTGTCAGTCAAACAAGGAGCAGGTGCTTGGCTTCCCCACCTCATCCCCACAAAGTGGCTCTGTCTGTCCCTCTGTCCTCTGCTTCTTACCCTGCTCCTACGTGCAGATCTGCAGCCTTGCCTAGTACCAAACCCCATTCTCACCCTGGTCCAAAATCCAGGGGCCGGCTTCCCTCCTTCCCCGCCATCTCTCCCCTCCTAGGTCTGAGTGGGCCCTTGGCACCCAGGCCCCCACACTGGGCTGCCTGGATCGCTAGAAATGGCAGCCCCTGGGATTTTTCATCATTCCCCCAACACCTGCCTACACATACACACCCCATCATCCTCTGGCTACTATTTCTAGAATTGTGACTGAGGCCACCCAACCTGAAGCCAGAGCATCCAATGTGCCTTGTATTGCACCTGCTCCGCTTCCCAGTCTTACCCCACCTGCCGAGTCTCGGGCCAGGTCTCAACTCCCTCCTCTGCGCTCCTGCTCCAGACTGACCGTGCCGTTTTTCAGGGGTGGGCTCCGAGGTAGCCCACGCAGACTGCAGACCTGCCCCTCATGGTCGGGGGCTCCCATGAAATTGCAGCTCCCTGTCACCCCCGCGTGCCCTCTGTGGAGCAAGAAGCACAGGCAGGAGAGCAGGGGAGAAAGGGAGGCAGAGAGCCAGGCAGCGGCACCATGCTATAAGCCTGGCTGGGGCTGCCTGGGGGGGTCTGAGTGAGCACCCTTGTCTCCCTGGAGATCTTGAGACCAGGGCCCCTGGTGTGTAGGAAGTTCATCTTCTAGCTCAGAGGTGGTCACACTCTGCCCTGACCTCACTTCCGGCTGTAACCTCTCACCAGAGTCAGGGGACAGGAAGCTCCGTGCACCTGTTCCCACCACGGGGCTCCCTTCCTTGACTGCCCCTCCCCAGCTCCAGGTCTGAGCCCACACTCCTGAGCCCCTGCCCTGGCCTCGGTGGCTGAGTCCAGCCTACCTGGTGCCCCATCCTCTGAAAGATGACCCTGCTCTGTCTTTCGCTGTCACCTTCCAGGGCCCTGAGCAGGGCCTTGGGAACCCAGGGCTGGCATCTTGCTACCTGGTGATGGGCTATGTGACTCTGCCGGCCCGTATGTTTACAGCGGAGGGGTCACCTCTCTAGACTGTCTGTAGTGGGTTCCAGCCACCTTTTGTGGCCCACCTTCATTTAACCTTGGAGCCTTAATTCCTAGCAGTTTCCCTAGACTGTGATGAGAAATGACCTTCAACCTCAGGTACTACAGTGGCTGAGATGGACACTCCCTCCCCGTGCCTGGGACGGGGTTAGTTCTAGCCCCACTCCACCTGTCCCAGTCCCCCAAGTTCTTGGTGTTCCATCCTGCTGTGAGTTCCCACTAGCTCTCCTGGATCCTGGGCTGGGATAAAAAGCATAATGAGTTCTCAAGTTCCTCCAAAGGGGCAATTAGTATAAAGTTCAAGGTCCTAAGCCCCTACCATTTTTAACAGTAAAGCAAGATATCAGGAAAGGAAATGCTCCCCACGACCCTCTAGGTAGAGAGGACACTTGACCTAAAAGCCCGTGCTCGGGGGCTCCCTTGGTCCTGGAGGGGCCCCGAGCAGTCGTCAGATCATTTTTACTACTGAAACAAGCCTGGGGAGCACTTTCTACCCCTCACGTTGAAAGGCCACGTGCAGTTGTTTGCGGAAGGTTTCTTGAGTTTACTGTCAGCATCATCATTTCCACCAATGGACACGGTGGGGGTGAGCCGGAATTACTGGGCAGAAGACATCAGCCCTGCTCCCAATCCACGGGGCTGCGGTGTAAGTACCTTAACTGCCTTATCCAAAGCTCCCGGGCACTTTCCACCGATGCCTGGTTGGGACTGTTCAGTCTGTCATCAGAGCCTGTGTGATAACGTGTATATCGTGTGTGTGTGTGTGTGTGTGTGTGTGTGTGTGTGTGTGTTTGCGCGCACGTATGCATGCACGCACATGTGCCAGCACAGCTCTGCTCTAGCTCCAGGAATGGGGTTTTAATGAACTCCTTTGCAGAACAGAAACAGACTCACAGATTTTGAAAAACTTGCGATTGCCAAAAAGGGACAGGGGGCGAGGGGAGGGGAAGAATGGACTGGAGTTTCGGGACCGGCATACGCATGCTGAGGCGTATGGAATGATTGGCCAACAGGGCCCTGCTGTCTAGCACAGAGAACTCTACCCGATATTCTGTGATAACCTCTGTGGGAAAAGAATCTGAAAGACAGCGGATGTGCGTACGTGTAGAACTGAATCACTTTGTTGCACAGCGGAAATTATCACAACCTTGGAAAGCAAGTATACTTCCATAAAGCTTTAAAAAATGAAAAAAATAAAAATAAAGGCCTGAGACTTGATGTGTGTGGAGCATCCTAGGCCTCCTGCCAAGGGCTGACTGCCTCTGCCTCCTCCTTTTACACTTTCCCCCTTCAGCTATGGTGGTTTCCGCGGATGGCTCCCGATTCACTCCCTTTTTCTGAATTAAGTGCCTCACACCTCCCCAAACAGCAGCTCTCCGGTGAGCCCACTCTGCGATGGGGGGCAGTGGGCTACAGGGCTGGGGAGTCACTCCCCACTCTGGCCTCAGGTTCCTCACCTACAAAATGAAGCTGTTGGGTCTGTACGCTCTAAGGTCCCTTTTAACCAGGGCTTTGCAACTGCTTTTGCATATCGGACCCTCCTCAGAATATGCTTTTCCAGTGCATTCAAGAAAGTGCGCAGAACGACAAAGTAAGCCAGCTCTACTGCAAGGTACTACCTCTGTGGACCTCAGGTGAAGTGCCAGCTCTGTGCTTTAATGTGAGTGAGAAGATCCAGACGAGGTCCTTCAGTAGCCCGGACTGGCTGGAGAGTGAGACACAGTGAAGAAAATGTAAACCTTGATTCAATTCTTTTTTTTTTTTTTTTTGTCTTTTTGCCTTATCTAAGGCTGCACCCGCGGCATGTGGAGGTTCCCAGGCTAGGGGTCTAACAGGAGCTGTAGCTGCCGGCCGTTGCCACAGCCACAGCAACGCGGGATCCGAGCCGCGTCTGCAAGCTACACCGCACCTCACGGCAACGCCGGATCCTTAACCCACTGAGCAAGGCCAGGGATCGAACCCGCAACCCCATGGTTCTTAGTCGGATTCGTTAACCACTGAACCACGACGGGACCTCCAACCTTGATTCAATTCTGAACCACCCTCCACACCCCCAACAACAAGCTGTGTGACTCTGAGGAAATTACTCAGTGTTGCTGAACCTGTTTCCTCTACTATAAAATGGAACGATAACTTTAATCTCACAGGGTCCGGGGTGGGAGGGAGGGTCCCTGAAGAACCCGCACAACAGCGAACACTCCATAAATGAAGGCTGCCTTCCTCCATATTACAGATAAGAAAAGTTCGCTGCAGAAAGTGTCCTGCTTAATTCCTTACTGGTTAGAAAGAAAATCAGGTCTGGGGCTCATGTGTACTCAACTCTTAACGCAGAGCTTCCCTCCTTAGCCCAGGGACAGACGTTCTGGTCCCCTGGGTCCCGCAACAGAGGAATGTCTCTCCCGGGGCCGCCCACATGCCCTCCTCATGTGACCTGCAGCGCCACCTAGTGGAGGCTAGCTGTTTTTCTCTCAACCCCTTGCACTGTCTCTTCATTTCTTCACTAATCAACCTTGACAGAAATGTCATGTTTTTCAAGACATAAGATGGCGACACTAGAAGTTCACCATGGCAAGCAGAGTGGGAGACGACGGCATCGGCCTCAGGTCTTTGATCAGGAAATGTAGCCAGGTCCCAGGATGAGTAAGGGCTGGCAGTCCTAATAGGAAACCATGCCAGCCCCCACACCCAGAGGAACTTTGAAATTCCTAGTTAACAGTTGTGACTTAGTGACAGGAATTACTGAGCCCTTATTATACATGGTGGTCCCAGTTCCAGCAAGTTTGAGGCATTTACAGCAGGTTAGGTGTTCCTTGCTCCCAAACCTTTGTTCCTTTCACCTGTTCCCCTTCCTAACGAAGGGCCAGACTGCCCACTCGCAGGCCATCTGAGGAGGATCCCAAGCAGACTTTGCTTTGTCCCACTATTATCATTTATGCCTGTCTATATTTTCCAGCTCCTCTAGAATATCATTGTCTTTATGGATTTTACTTTCAATGGCCTGACCCCTTGGTTACGGCTCTCTCTCCTGTATTGAAGATATTCGGCGTGAGCATCAAAGTACATCTTGAAATCCATGCCACTCACTTTTCTAGTGCTTTTTCATCCTTGAACTCTTTAGCTGGGGAAATGGAAATGATTTATTCTGGAAAGCCTGATTCTCTCCTCGTGACCTCATCTGTAAACTGTTAAATATTTTTCATACTGATGGGGTCAAAGGGTCCCAGAACTACATCAGTACGAACTCTGCCTTCACACACCACCCCCGCCGATTTTTCCCATCACGACTTAGATTCCATCGCTCTCTCTCCCCTTTTGGCGTCTTTTATGTCTGCCTCGCACACGCTTTATAAAACTGTTTCCAGAGCACAGAGCGACACGGGGAAGGGCTACCAGAAAGAACAGAGCTGTTTCAAGGGCCACAATATAGGAGCTCACTGCATTTTCTCTGAAGAAAAACACTGACCATCTCTTACCTCAATACACTATCGACTTTAGTGCTACTAGACCTAGATTATTATTATTGTTATTATTATTATTATTATTTTGCTTTTTAGGGCCGCACCCGCAACATACGGAGTTTCCCAGGCTAGGGGTGTAATCGGAGCTACAGCTGCTGGACTATGCCACAGCCACAGCAATGCCAGGTCCCACAGCAACGCCAGATCCAAGCCGAGTCTGTGATCTACACACCACAGCTCACGGCAACGTCAGATCCTTAACCCACTGAGTGAGGCCAGGGATTGAACCCGTAACCTCATGGTTCCTAGTTGGATTCGTTTCTGCTGCACCATGTGGAGATCTCCCAGACCTAGATTTTTTTTTTTTTTTTTAAGGCAGGGTTCTTGGTGTTCTACTCCTCTGACTTACAGCATCCCTCTGTTTCCCAGGTTCACTTCGAAATGGAGCTGCAGCTGCCAGCCTACGCCACAGCCACAATAACACCAGATCTGAGCCATGTCTGCGAACTACACTGCAGCTCATGGCAACGCTGGATCTTTAACCCACTAAGCGAGGCCAAGGATTAAACCCACATCCTCATGGATGCTAGTTGGGTTTGTTAACTGCTGCGCCACCACGGGAACTCCCTGTGTTGCAAATTCTTTGAAGGAGGGGACTAGATTATCTCGATCCTCCCCCTCCAGTGCCTACAAGTTTCTCTGTTATGCTGATTGGGACAAGACTTGCGAAACTCAACATATTTCTTTTTTTTTCCCCCCAAGTCTCTAAAGGAACTCCAGTCACTAAAAAGGCTGGGGCGGGGCGCGGGGCGTTCAGGGTAAGAGATAACTAGGCAGGTGCGTGTCACTCACATGTAGATGGTGTCGGGTTCCAGGCATCGTATGATCAGAGAGATGGTGCTGAGCTGCTTGTCCGGCACCTGAGAGGGCATGGCGCAAGGCGACTTCGCTCCGGAGAGGATGTCGTCCACAAAGCTCAGCACCGTTTCTGCCCCGAGGAGAAGGAATGGGACAGGTGTGAGCAAGGGTCCCAGCCAAGCAGTCCCTGGTGGGGAGCGACTCCGTGAGAACGCTCAGATTAAAACCGCTCGGTCCCCAGTTTTCTTAAATTCTTAGTAGGGCGAGAAGACCTAGAAGGAATGGTCCTTACCGACCGTCCCACATTTAACAGACTCATCAATGTGGAGCCTCTCATCCAGAGCTGGATCAGCAACGACCAAGGTGAGCTGTACACACCCCCGCCTGTGAGCTCTGCACCGGCAGAGAACAGTGGCTGTGGCCAGTGGTCATTGCCAGACCTGTGTGGCACCTGCGCACATCAGGAAAGGGCCTTGGGAGACGCAGCAGGCAGCTCTCCACACCCAGAGGCAGTGCACAGCTTTCCGAGCCTCGGGGCTACCTTCACCGGAAGCTCTCTCCCCTGAATTAGACCGAGGACGCCGCCCTCCTGCTGGTGCCCATAGTTGAGCATCAGTTTTAGGAACGACTTCCGTTGACCTTTCCCTACGTGTCAACAGTGAAGGACTAAGGCACCAGTTTTCATGGGGTGTTGCCACTCCTTTAAGGCTTCCCTCTTCTAGCCGGAGCTGGCAAAATCAAGAGTTTGCTTTAGGACAAGACACGGGATAAGCACATCTGTTTCTACGTGCTTTTGCCTGGATGGGGTGGGGAGTGGGGCTTATTAGCAAAGGAATTTTTTTTTTTTTTTTTGTCTGCAATCCTGGCAGTGGTTTACACAGGATAGTTTCCTAATTGTGGGTGAGGATCACCAGTGTGCTGCATTGTTGTTCCTTTGTAAGTGTGCCCAGAAGCAATGAAACGGACACCTCTTTTTCTAAACAAAAGGAAAAACAAAATCAAAACAAGACTTGGTCAGATGTTCACCACGCAAACGCTCTTAAAGGGAGAAGATGGCTGCTGCTGCTGCTTCTCCTGGCCCTCCCACACCGCCAGGGACACGGGGACCCGGGACGTGGGGACCCTGAGCCTAGTCAGGAGGCAGGACATCTCCCTTCTCTTCTCCTTCTACCCCCTGGGTCAAGGTGAGCCCTTGGGGTGAGGTGAGGGGTGCTCACCGGTCTCCACTTTGGAGTGGTCCATCCTGTCCGTGACCTTCTCTTGTCGGATGAGATAATCCACGATCTGCACCCCGATTGGAGGCTCCGAGTGTTCCCACTCCAGGACCACAAGGGTGCTGCTGGGCTCGTGGGCTGTGGAGAGCCTCAACCTGCGTGCAGACAGGAGGAAAACGTGAGATGGGGCCCAGCCGAGAACCTGCGATGTCTTCTGATAGCACCACGGGCCACCTTCTCAACTGTTTTTCTTTCTTAGGGCGGCACCTGCGGCATTTGGAAGTTCCCAGGCCAGGGGTCGAATCAGAGCTATCGCTGCAAGCCTACACCACAGCCATAGCAATGCTGGATCCAAGCCACATCTGCGACCTACGCCACAGCTTGTGGCGGCACCAGATCCGTAACCCACTCATTTTTACACAAATAAATAAGCAGGTAAGTCAAAGATAAGTGCCCACATCTTATAGGGTTAGTAGACAGGGCGTTTGGAGTAGCCCTTGATAAGGGCCTGAAAATATAATTTCTGGATTTACTCTTGGAAAACAAGAAAATGTGCCTAAAATGCTCACACCAAGACCCACTGAGGGTGATATCTGGGAGAGCCCCATTAACAAGGTCACGGTCAGCTCACTTCCCATAACATTACAGGACTGCCCTGCTGGTAGAACCCTGGCTCCCCCTCTCGCTATGGGTACTAACATTAGCTCGGTTTGGAGGTCATGCTCACAGGGGCTTTCCTGGGCCAGAGAAAGTGGGACGTATATCAAGTTCTCCTCAGGGTGGTGTCCCATGTCTGCAAACTCAGGATCTGGCATCAGTTTCCGTCTTTGCTCTTGGGTTCCAATGAACATCCTGATTCTTGATTCCAGTCTTTCCTGGCTTTTCCCAATCCACTGTCTCCTCCTATCATATAACTTGTCCACCTCTTCTGCTCTTTGCCTTGCCGTTTCGTCTCTCTGTACCTTGCGGAGACTCAGAAAACACGACTGGCAGTCACTGGTACAGATCTTCTCATGATCCAAGTGGTTTCAGTTCTTTGCCTTGTTCAGACTTCATGTGTATGTCTTAGGTTTCTCACCTGCTTCTTGTCCCGTTTGTTCAGAGACCCAGGCTTCTGGAGGTGTTCCCAGTTTTTGCTCCTTCCAGCCTCCCTCTCCCTCCCTTACAGGTGTCCCTGCTATTCATCCCCAGCCTTGGTCCATAGTTCTTGACCACCCATAATCCTGGCCCTTTAGCCTTCCCTCAGAGGTCATTACTCTCAAGGATCCCCAGGCAAGGTACTGTGGATGGATCCCACCAAAGCAATGTTCAATTTCAATTCAACAAATATTTATAAGGTACCCACTGCTTCTAAGAAAGTGCTCGGTGCTGAGGCTGCAGTGATGCATAAACCAGCTCCAGCCCCTCCTTGTATGGAGGGGTCACTAGACAGAGACGCACATATATGTGTGATTGTAATAATGTGCGATAAGGACTTTAACAAGAAATCATGGGAGGCTGTGGGAGCAACAACAAGGAATTCAACCGGTGGAAAAACAACACAAAACACATGGCCCTTGGTGGCTTCCTGTAAAGGAGTGCATGGTTTGCATGTGACATTAAAGATGGAGCAGACCCAAAACAGTGCAGATATTGACAAATTCATTAATTAGAATCACATGCAGAGTGCTATTTTGAAGGAAAAGGCATTGGGACGCTTAAGTAAGTATCTAAGCCTTTTTGAGAATGCAAATTCTGTGAAAGTATGGATGGGGGCTTGGGCCTCGACAGAGGAACAGGAGTGAGCGTGATTTCCATAGGCTTGTGTGAAACCAGAATGCATTTCTATTTCCAACTACCAGTAAAAATTCAAGAAGCTACGGTCTGCTGCTAAAAACAGTGATTAGAGTTGACGAGAAAAGGGACGTCCTTAATTGATGTTCCTGTTTATGGGAATTTAGCAATGACATTTAGCAAATACGAGTTTAGAAATGAAATCAGCTCTAGGACACTAGTAGCTGGGGTCCCTGTCCACCTGATGATAACAGCTTGGTTGCTTCAGTGCTGTGCGTCCAGGTAAATTTCTTAGCTGGAGAATCAGCCTAGAAGCACCATCTTCCAGGGGCTCCCATTCTACCCAAAGAAAGACCTTTTACCAAGCATGAGCCTGGTTCCCTTTTGACTTAAGGGGCCCAAGTCATGGCTGTGAAGAGTAAGAAGCCAACAGCCAGCGTGTCTATAACCCACATGGAGAAGGCCCATAGACAAAAGAAGACGCTGGCTTGTAATGAACTCTGCCCCTGTGCTCTCCTCTTTCTCAACATCCCTCCTGCCGAGTCCTGGCCTTGAACGCCCACCTGCGTTTCCAGGGAATGGACCAGAGGGCGGTGTGCACTAAGACCAGCCTCTCGTGCTGGGTTCCTCCTGCCATCTTGCTCCCGCTTTCACAGCCCTCCCATTACCGCAGGTCCCGAGCCTCCCCTTGGGCTCTCTTGGTCTTACCAATCCCCGGGGCCATGCCCCTCCCGCTTGTCCTACCAGCCCTCTTTGTTAGGCACAGTGTTTCTGTGCTTCGCTCCCACGGAAGATGCCACATTCCAGGCTGAAAGGCATTCCTGTCATTTCTTTGAGTTCAGCCAGTTCTGTTCAGCCTTCCTCTGATGGCGGGGGGGGGGGGGGGAGCTGGACATGCTCATCCTTGGCCACCTTTGCAGCACTTTGTACTCTGTTCACCCCTCAAATGCAGAGCTCCATGAACACGCATCCCCGACCTTCTGCTCGTCCCAGTTGACAGTCATTCTGGAACATCCTTTCTCACGGCTGTGGTTCCATGTTCTCAATTCTTTGGGGCTGAGTTTAAATCTTCTTCTTTCAAGTTTGGTTGACCACCTTCGCTTCGACTGCTGAACCTCTCTGTAGCTCCGTCCCGCTCCCTCCAAGGCAGGCCCAGAGGGAACCAACCTCCTCCTCAAACCTTTTTGTTTTTCTTGTTTGTTTGTTCCTTCAGGTCTGTACCCACGGCATATGGACGTTCCTGTGCCAGGGACTGAATACAAGCTGCAACTGTGGACATGATGGATCCTGAACCCACTGTGCAGGCCGGGGATCGAACCTGTACCTCTGCAGCAACCCGAGCTACGGCAGTCAGACTCTTCATCCACCGTGCTATAGCAGGAACTCCCGCCTCAAACCTGCTTATCCTTTGATGCTTCTTTTCTCAGCTGTAGCCTGTTCTTCTTCCCAGCCACTCAGGTCCTAAGTCTAAAGTTCATTCTCAAATGTCTCTTCCTTCTCACCGCCCCAGTCACCAAACTGTTGGTTCTACCCAAAGTCATCCCTCAGGGGTACCGTGGTTAAGACCATGGCCTCTTAGCTGTGGCTCTGCTTCCTGCTCTACAACCTTGGACCCTGCATCCGTTTCCTTGCCCATTAACTGGGGGTGATAACAGTACCTAACCGCTCCACGTGGTGCGGTTATCTGGGTTCACCGTTGACCTTCCCCTGTTGCAACAGCACTTTTGTCCCTCTTCCAACCACACTGTCCTGCTTTCTTGACCCTCAGGGAGAAATTCAAGCGCCCTCTCCTTCATGAAGCCTGCTCCATTCTTCATAGTCATACTTGACCATTCCCTCTTCACGCTGTCCTTAAACGTCTCATAGGACTCTCATCAAACCATTTCTTCTCTAAAGTTAAATTAGTGCACCTGCCCCCTCCCCCCCGGAGATTGCACGCTCCCTGAAGGTGGGCACTGAATCATGGCTTCCTCTCTGTCCCCCCAGTTCCCAGCCTATGGCTTTGAAAAAGTAGATGCTCATTAGCATATGTGTGCAGAGTCACGCCGGGGCGTGCAGGGGGGAGAAAGGCAGGGGGGTGGGAATCGTACACGGGCTGCGGGAGAGGCGCGCAAGTGGGCAGCCCATCGGCTCCGAAAGCCGTGGAGTCACATCGACACCAGTCCTCGATGACATCTCCGGTCCCCGAGCACCAGAGGGAGCTCATGGTGGCCTCCAGCAAGAGCTGCAAAGAGAGGGCAGAGAAAGGGTGAGCTTCGTCAGGGAACCGGGGCTGGGTCGCCAGAAACGAGAGACGGGGCATCAGGGCTCTGCGTGACCCTACATGACTGCAGCCAGGGGGCTGCAGCACCACCTCTCTGGTTTTTCTACCCCAGGAGATTGTTTCTGGGAAAACCCTGGACCTCGCAGGGCCTCTAGGGTGTCTCTGTCTCCTTAGCAGAGCAGTGCGTCCCTGCAAACAAGCACTGTCACCTTGGATGCAAGTTTACTCCCCCTCGCATCTCTCCCCATCTAAGCCACCATTCCAGCACTTGTCCCCGTACACTAAAGGCGCCTGGCTTTACCACTCTCTCCTCAGCCCAGAGGCACCCAGTCTTTTCTCAGCTACCTCTCTGTGCATGTTTCTGCGCCCTCTTTACCCTGCCCAGTACTTCCTCTGCATTTCCTCAGAGGGCCTCGTGTCTCACTTATAATCTTTATGCAGTTCTGCCTGGGGTTGTGATTATGCATTAAACCTCTCTCTTCTTGTAGAAGGTAGAAACCCGTATGACACGGAGGCTAAAAGCTGTGCTCTGGAGCAGTCCCCCGGGGCGAGAACTCCAGCTCTGCCAACATCTCCATGTCACCTTGGGCAAATTACATCAACTCGAGTTGCTCGGTGGTAAAATGGGATAAAAATAGCGCTTTCCTCATAAGGATGTTGTGACAATTAATGACATAAATATACGCCAAAGGGCAGGGCGTAGTACCTATGCTATGCACATGTCAGTCACATATAAATAGTGTATGTTACATCAATAAATGCCAGCCATTGTTATTGTCTTTGAATGACAAGGTTGGGTCTTAGGCGGAAGCATGTAAATACCACAGGAGCCTAGAATAATTCTTACAGACAGTGGTTTCTCAGCAGATATTCACTATTCGATTAAAGGCCAACGAGAAAAACTTAGATCAGCGAAGGGAACAGAACTTGTGAGAGTGGCAGGTCCCTGGTGAGGAAGTGGGTCCCGACCCTCTTTGGGTCCCTACTGGCCACAGGACGCATGGCCGTCCAAGCTAGCCAAGGTCAGGGCTTTCTGTCCAGGTCAACTCAACGCCTGTAGCCTCGGCTCTTCCCAGTGATTCTTCTCTCAGTTCCACGCTCACCACACCCACACATAATAGATAAATGAGAGAAATGAAAGAGCCATCCGATGACATTTGAGGTCAAGCAATTGAAAGAAAGAAAAATTTTCTAATTTTAATTCTTTTCCTCCAAGGACAACAGCTGAACTTTCGAGTCCAGCTACCCACTCATTCCTCCACGCAGGCATCCTTTCGTTCATTTACTCTGCAGGGCGCTGGGATCGCACAGAGGACACACAGGAGGGTTGACAATTTCATAAGCACGATGACAGGAGGTGGTAACGTGCTGTAAGACACAGACACAGAAATACAATGGGAGCTGTGTGAAGGCACGCCCGGTTGGCCTGGGAGGGTAAGAGAAGGTGATGTTTGAGCTGAAACTCGGAAGCAACAGGAGGAGTTTGCCAGTGGCTGTAACACGGGAGAGGGTATTTTGGGGAGAGAGAGTTGCAAGTCTGAAGGGCCAGATGCAAGGGAGATGTGCTGTGTTTAAGGAGGTACGGGGTATTAAATTGGGGAGCGCAGAGAATAAAGTGTAGAGTGGGTACGGCCGAACCACGTAAGGGAAGACAAAACTGGATGATGACCTGCCCGTGTAATGACGCACCAAGGACTTCAGACTGTATTCAACAGATTCTGCGGAGTCACTGCTTTACCCTGTTGCCATATGATCAGAAGTCTGTATCTGACTTCGTTTAATTAGATGACTCTGACTGGTCTAACAGGGAAACCAGCAAGAAGGCAACTGGTCATAAGTAACATTGCCAGTAATAAGAAGTTAATGGGCTGATAGTACAGTGGATGACTGAAATTGTTAGTTTGTGACAGGAGATATAATAAAAAGAGGATGGATTTAAGGCATTTGTGGCCCTTGGTGATGGAATTGATGTTAGGGACAAGAAAAGTCTAGGAAGCATCTCTGGTCTGTAGTTTGGGCAACTCGGTAGAAAAGAATGCCATTCCCTGAGATGGACACACAGCAGGTGTGGTTTGGGATGGACGACCGTGAGTTCAAGTTTGTCGGGCTTGAGACATCTGGCCGGTTAAGTGGTTTGACCTACTTGTTTTTAAACTGCGACTGCAGACTAGACAGAAATATGGCATCAGAGATTATCTAGGCCAACAGTAGGAGAACAATGAGACCAAGAGGGTGGAAAATTGGCCCAAAGCTCTACCAGAGACTAGAGGATGGGAACACACACTGAGCTCCTAATGCCAGGACTTCGCTCCCTCCATGTCTCCTTTGCTTCTTCACTCTGCATCTCCATTCTTTGGGAGAAAGGGCACAATGAGAAAGACAAGCAGAAGAGCAGAAGGAATGGTGAAGACAGACTATGTCCAGGGAAGAAGAGAGGCAAGAAACATGGGCTGGACTCAACTCTGGCTCGGGTCACCTTGTCTTTCTGTTTAGAAACTCGTGTGTTCAAAATATGGCCAGATGGAAAGTATCTCTCAAGCCCTCTCTTGAGACTAGTACGGGCGGGGGCAGGGAAGGGCTAGATTCTGGCAAGCAGAGGCTCTAGAAGGGTGTTGCTAAAGACAAAACTTCCTTTAGCTTCCTCATTCTGCTAGAGGTGGCAGCCCCGATTCTCCCCTTGAGCTCTCCCCTGGTCTGCAGCTTTGACGCCCTTCCCCTAAGATGGTTCTGTGAGCAGCTCCCTGATTCTGCTGTTCCCAGGCAACTGCACAAGAGCTCTTAGGGGGCCAGCTACAGCAGCCTTGGGTGTTCAAGGAAGTTGCCGTGGGACAGGTAAGGGACGGGCTGGGCATTGAATTGAAAGCACTGCAGCCCTGGGTTTCCATGGTGACACAAGCCCTGCCTCCCTTCATCCTTTCAAGCCCCTCTCCAGTGGTCTCTTCTCTCCCACTTCTCTTCCCTTTGTCACTTCTATCAGATTGAAGAGAAATTTGTAGGCCAGAGGAACAATTTATCTTTTTGTTCCCGTGAAAAACCTTATTTTCAAATACTCAGTGAAATATCTGTGGCAGAGGCAAAGAGATGAGAGAAACACACATGCAAAATCCCTCCTGTTGGTTTGAGCATCACCTATGAAGCAAACTGTGACACACCGGGTGTCCCTTAAAAGAGGAAAGAGAAAGCAATTATCACCTCACCTGGATAAACACACCTCTCAGGCAGGCAAGCAGCTCACTGCTGTGACTCGACTCTATCTTGTTCCCAAGGTGGCCTTTGCCTAGAGTGTCAGAAGTCCCACGCCCCGAGCTTTTGTGGTTTTTTATTTTTGTCATTGTCGTTATCGTTATATGTTTTGACCCACTCCGTTCTTTACGTCCTTGAGAAGATCAGGGAGCTAGGAAATGAGGGAAGTCACTGCCTCTGCCGCCTTTATTCAGCTTATCCATCTGGGTGGGTTCGTTTTCTCCTAGCACCCCGGGGAAGGGAGCAGCGGAGAGGATGGAGGGGTGGCTGGAAACGTCCTGGTGCAGCTGCATGACATAAGATGGAGAGAGCTGCATGGACGTGGAGTTTTGCTAGAGTCCGAGTGAGAGGCAGGAAACTAAGCCCTTCCAGGTTGAGATCCCTTTGGGATCTATGCCAAATATGCTCTTCCTAGTCCAGCCGCAGCTGGCCCCAGATCTGGGATCAGTGAGGGAGCTTGTCCACTTTCCCTGCCGAAAGGGGGAAGTGCTGCCGAGCCTCCTTCCACGACCACCCCTGCAGCTTCGGGGACTGAACGCTGTGCCTCCCTATCGCCTTCTTCCTTCTGGCCCTTGCTGCTCAAAGACCTATATAAATGCTGAGCTCTGACTCCTGAGTCATCACCATGGGTGCTGCGGATGCTTTGATTTGATTAAATATGCAAAAAATGAAAATCTAAGCAAATTAAGTACCTGGAGTAGCTGAGCAAAAATTCTCGCTCTGAGTATTCTAGCCTTGAGCTCAGCTGACCCCGCCACCCCCTCAGGCCATTTGGAAAGTCCTCTGGTGCTGTTGACATCTCCTCAAGCCGAGTGTCCCTGGCCTCTTACCCTCTGGGTCTGGTTGTTGGTCACCAGTTCATAGATGGGAGCTGCCCTGGTCACCTCCAGCAGAACCGGCTCGGCAGGGGTATCCGGGCTGGATGTCACATGACACAGGGGGCAGGACGAGGGGCACCGTCCCTTGCTCTGGCACTCCATGCGGACTCCAGCTGCCATGCGCTTGGTGCCAGACTCTGACAGGCTGGCGACGTATTCTGGGAACGTCAGCACCTTGGGGTCTCTTTCCCGCTCCTCTGACTCGTCAGATGGGGAGTTGCCTGCCAGACACAACATGAAAGAGGAACAGTGAGGAAGATGGTGAAACAAGGACTTGCATAGCCTCATGGCCCCTGGGTGCCAGGGTCAAATCCCTGAGAGGTCTGAAAATGTCTCTGAGGGGCTAAGAATATGATGCTGTCATCACACTAAATTTGGGGAACCCATCCTCCCAGAAACCCACAGAGGGGGCAAGCTATTTTTTAAAGCACAGAACATGGGAGTTCCGAACGTGGCTCAGTGGTTAACGAATCCGACTAGGAACCGTGAGGTTGTGGGTTCGATCCCTGGCCTTGCTCAGTGGGTTAAGGATCTGGCGTTGCCGTGAGCTGTGGTGTAGGTTGCAGACGTGGTGGCTCGGATCCCGCGTGGCTGTGGCTGTGGTGCAGGCCGGCAGCTACAGCTTCGATTAGACCCCTAGCCTGGGAACCTCTACATGCCATGGTTGCGGCCATAAAAGGACAAAAAGACAAAAAAAAATAAAGCACAGAACACAATAGCTAGCACATGTCCATCAGCATCGTAACAGTTTTCACCATAACCACTGATAAGATTATCAGGCCTGTACCATGAAAGTGCGATCTGGTCAAGACCTCCTGCACCCCTTACTACAACACTCTGCGTGACTTCTATCATCGTGCCCATTTTTGAGACGAGGAGAGTGAGGCCTCTTGGCTAGTAAGCTGTGAGATCTGGGGTTTGAATCCGGTTTTGTCAGATCTTAAAGCCTTTAAGTCATAGGGGAGGACAGGACTTCTCTGCATCATTTTTCTACTAAGCAATGCACTGAACATGGGGCGAGCACTTCGACCTTTTCAAAGAGATGGGCACTCCAAGGCCCAAGACGTGGGTCCATATTGTCCTTATCTGATGAGTGAAAGGTAGCTGGGGAAGCTCTTGGTTTATTTTTGGTGACAGACACTGGGAATGCCTACCAGAAAATAAGTTTGCCCCCTATGGAAGAAAGAACTTCTTGATATTTCCCTTCGAGGCCTCCGTGATTTTCCATTTCACTTATTAAGTCTAAAGGAAGATGGTAGTGGATTCTGCTGATAAAATCTCTGGGCTCATCACAAGACCCCTGACCCTTCGTGCACAGGTGCAGCTGTGCATGCGAGACAATTTCCAAGAGAGGTCTGGGCCTTTGGAAACAATGCGCAGGTAGAGAGCGTCCCTCCTGGTCCTCAGGCCCGTCGAGGACGTGATCCCTGAGGGGCAGGCTCCTTGGGGGAACTGGTTGAAAGGCTTTGCAAAGCGGTTCCAGAAGGGGATCGTGAGAGATGACTTATGGCTTCAGAGCAGAGTTCTCTCTTTCGGGGCGCAGGGAGCTCCGTGACCCCCCCCCCTTGTATGCTATGTCACATGACGTCTTGGAAGGGTCACGAGGCATTTCAGCACCCATGTTTCCCACAGGAGCATCATCACTATGCCGCATTTTAATAGCAGGTCCATTGACACGGGGACTCCTGCCCGTGAAGGCAAAGACACTCACTGAGAGACTGACATATGGAATACAATTTATCTCACATTTGCATTTTGCTTAATAACGGATCCAAGGTTGCGTCCGAGCCCTTGCTAGGTTATGAGAGAATGGCATAACTGCACACCCGCAAAAAAGAATTAGGATAACAAGCAGGAGCCCCAGGAACCCACACCCGCTGGCCCCGGAGGCATTCTCGGCCATGTGTACCTCTTGATGGACATTCAGGCTCATGCAACTCATGGCTGGGAGTGTTCATAACGTGGCCACGATCCAGCAAGCCTCTCCTCACCCAGCCCCTGGCCAGGCCTCCCGTCTTCTTCAAGAGGCTGGATGGACCGGGCAGGAATAAGTGGGGGTGGGGTGAGAGCTTTGCATTCTTGATGTGATTTCTAGAAAAACAGGTCCTCCTTCATAGTCAAGAAAATAAATGAAGTTTTTTAAAAAGATCAGTAGAGAGATCACGCTTCCTTTCAAGAGAGGGTTTAAAACCTTTGGGTCTCTTGCTGGCATTCACGCCCCTCACCATAGATGCATTTCATTATCAGTCCCACCCGCGGCCATCCTCTCAACCTCCTGGTTGGGAAAGTATTCAACAGAGGCTGGGAAAAGCGTTCTAAACAGTGACCACTAGATGGCGACATCGAGTCTAAAATAACTTCCCTGAGAGGAAAGAAGGTTTGATAAATTCTGCGTGGCCACGCTGGCACACCAGGAAAGAAACTTAAAGAACAGGAACACCTGGCTCCTTAAAAACAAAACAAAAAAAAGTGATAGTACAATTTTCTTTCAACCAAATAATGAAAATTTGAGCAAAACAATTCCATAAAACTTATCTTGAGAGAAACGCAGTGCCAGATGCAAAATGATGGTGAGAGCCCGGTAAAGAAGGGAAAATATAACTCAAAAGGGAAGATAAAAAAATCCCCTTAATATCCCTAACAGAGAGTATACTTTACTTCAAGGAGGAAATAATATGTCATCAAATATCTTCTCTCTCACGTTTAATTCCCAAATACCCAAGACTCCTCACACCGTACATACATAGCCCTATATATAAACACAGGTCCCTGCCTCTACACCACTTATGCTAACAGGTGATAGACAATTTGGGCCACTAGAGGGCACTGCAACCCCAAACACAGTGGAGCTGAGTGCCAGCCTCCGGGCTCTCCCGCGCTCAATCATTAGGGCTTGTGATAGCTGTGAACATTTGAGGGGCTGCTCCCCTTGTTACCATCTTCTGACTTTCCCAATTAAAATCAAGAAGCAAAAAAAAAAAAAAAAAATAACGAGACCTAACTAATCCCCCTCAATATCGTTCAGCCCTGGACTGGTGCAAAGGTGAGGGGGGAAAGGAGCTTGAGAAGGAGGTTACAGAAGAAGATGGGGCAGGCACCAAAGTCTTGTTTTCATCAGGGTTGCATTTTCCTTCTCCTGAAAATATTCAGGCTCACACAGAGCAGGCCCCGCTGGAGGCCAAGACGAACTGGCCCTCTGGTCCCCTCATCACGCAGGATGGAGCTGTCTAGAGAGGAGTGAGGTTTACACAGAAGTAATGAGCAGCTAACTCCCCAAAGCCATCTATTCAGGCTCCAGCGAAGAATAGAGATGTGTGTATGAGAGAGATTTTTCAAAAAGGAAATGCATTTTCCATGCGCAGTTAAAGATACAATTGGGAAATACTCCTTAAAATGATGGAGTCCGGTGGTGAAAGCCCAGATAAATCTCCTTTTGCCCAAAGACAGCACCAATAACCACCGTGTCTGTGGCAAGTCAGAGAGTTATTCGAATCCTAAAAGCTTCAGGAGAGTCTGATCTCTGACATTTGCTTTTAACCCCTGCTCAGTGTCGGAGCGGGCGGTACCAAGGTCTGTGTGCGCAAAGTCGCAGGGCAGGGAATCTGCTTTAGCTCTTCATGGTGGCTGCCTTCCTCCACTGCCCACTCCAATGACTGCCTTGTCTTACTTCTTCCCTCTTCTGCCCTCTACATCCTGGGTAGAAATGCTCTAATAATCTGAAATGCTATATTGTCTCTTCACAAATACTACATTTCAACAAACGCACAGTCTCTGGACAAAGGAAATAAGCTACAACTAAGGTCTTTCAAAGATACCCAAGTGTGACCCCACCCCCCTCGCCCCTATGGGCAAAATTCACCCCATTGCTCTCAGGGGAGGCTTTGGGGTCCTCATGACACTTCGCTTTCTTACATGGAGAAGAACAGCCAACCTGGAATGTCGTTAACAACCCCAAAACTGCAAAGCATTTTGCAAATACAGTTTGCTATAAATAAATGCCATTTGCTTTGGGCTAAATCTGTATCCTGCGGCACACAGTGGATGAAATTCCCCAGCAGAATATCGCGGTATGAGATTACTGGCAGCCTCAATGTTCAAAATCTCTTTGTGGATGTGCCTCTGGCCTTAGGCATGTACATATTGACCCACCTAGACTAAGGAGCATAGGAGGATGATAAAAGTGACTGACCCATCCTCACGCAGGGTCTGCTCTGCTGGGAGCAACTGACAGGTCAGGAAGGTGAATTCGCTGTTATGAAGTAAATTGGTACAATTCCTGTAGGGTTCCGGGCCAGTTTAAGAATCTCTCTTCTGAGTTGGTGCCCAAGGCGATGAGACGCTAATGACATCACAGCTAGAGCTACAGAGGTAGTTCATTAGGCAGCAAAGAAATCCTATGCAAATACATCAGATCCCAGCTTTTGGAGCTGGCCTAGGATCCACGGGAAAGAAGGCTTGACATTGATGTGGGGTAAATGAAGCCGGGCCATGGGCCACTGTACCCTACAACCCACCAACACCCCGATTTCCAGGTCCTACCGCCACCCCAGTCTCCTCTTCACCTAGAACTCCTGGTGTTACCGGAATTCCCATTTCTGCCCAGACACTCAGGCTCAAATCAACCTCTCGGGGAGTTTAATTACGTCTGTGGAAAGAGAGGGTCCGGAACTTGGATGAGCTTCAGTTGAACTCCTAGACCTGCTATGGGACACACTCTGAGATCCGAGCTAAATACGATGGATTGCTAAATAACCAGAGGCAAGTGGACAGGGCATAAGCTGGCCACTTCCTTCTATGCCTGGATCTGAAAGAATGAGCGCTCCGGGGTCAGGGGCTGTGGCTTCTTCCTGTTTGCTGTTGCTTTCTCTCGTTTAGGTGTATAAATCTATGTCCATATCCATCTCTATATATGTATATCTATATATCCATGGACTATATAGAGTTTTGGAGGGGGGAGGGGAGTGAGGGCAGTAAGTCATGACCATAGATTTAAATCTTAAAAACAAGGCAAACACAAAGATAAAATCAAAGCATCTGTAAACAGTCTCTAGCCCCTTACTAAAGCTTCAAACAATCCAGGAGAAAGAACAAAGCCTTATCTGATGACAGCCAAATTGACATCTCTAGCTGGGACTGTTTCCCCAAGTACAGCAGAACCTTAATGTGTTTGCTTGGAAATCCATAGGAATGATCAACAGGCACCTGCACCTCAACGTGACCAAACCGCAGTCGTCGCTTGCCCACACCCTCCCCAGCAGCCTGCTTCTTCTCCTGCAGGTCCTCATGCCAGAAAGGGCATCAGCCTCCTCGCTGTTGAGCAGAAATCCTGGCTTCGTTTGGGGTTCTTTCCTGCTCTCCCTATCAGTCTCAAGTCTATTCGCTTTACCTCTCTCAAACCATCCAGTTCTCTGCAAGGTCCGAGGCAGAACTGCCTGGGTTTGATTTCTAACTTTACCACTCGAAGCTGTGTGATTTGGGAGGAGTTTCTTCACCTTTCTGTGCCTGGGCTTCTTCATATGTAAAAAGGAGATAATGACTGACCGGTTTTAGTAAGGCTGTGGTCAAGATCAGCTGACAGGGTCCATGAAGAGCGTTTAGCGGCGCAGGGACACGGCGAGCACTCTCTAGTGATTCTCCCCAGGTCTATCTGCTTACCTACGCTGCGTTGCACCGTCCAATGGTGGGATCCCTGAAGGGTGAAAGTATGTCCTGTCCGCCACTCTGATATCTCACAGTGCCTAACGTGCAATATAACATTCAACGATTCATTAAACAAATATTTATTGAATGCTTGCGAACGTTTGCCCAATTAGTACATCATTTACAATGACCGTATGCAAACTGACTGCCCTCTGTTCTGCAGGTACCAACTAGACACTCCGGGTTTAAATTCATTTCTTGCCCTGCCATCCTGGGTTCTTTTTGAGATTTCTTAATTTTCTTCTAAGAAGCAGGACATCAATTCAGAGTGAGTTCCACTACTTCCAGGCACAGATAGGAATTGGTCAGGGAAAATCTAGTTGCTGAGATTTGAGACAATACTGCAAAGATCTGTCCTGCCAATTTTGAAAGCAGGCACATGCATCTCAAAGGCTGCTGATGTGCGTTGGCTGATCATCTTGGGATTTAAGGGTTTAAGCTTAAGAAAAGGAGAAGACAAATGGGCTGGAGAGCGGTGGTTCTCCCGCGACTAGAAAAGGCAAGAAAGTTGTGGCCACGAAGGTCACCACATGGCAAAAGGGCGCAATGGTGTCCTGGGCCCGTAAGGCCGTGGCAACTGGTAACTGAGGTGGAGGTGCATCTCAGTGGGCTTCCAGGCATCTCTGAGAGCCGAGGCGTAGCGCTGCACTGGGGTTCAGCATCACCTGGTCCACTTCACCAGCAAACAAGGTGGTGACCACGACAACAACAGACAGAGGCATTCTGGACCCCAAGCATGTTCATCAGAATGAAACACGAAATCCGGCAGCAGAGGAAGCACATCTTTCTCTTGGGATTCAATACTGGACAACTATCCAACAGGTTCAGAAAGAGCCCCATCTCCAAAGAGATACGCTCCTGCCCTTTCTTACAAATAAATCCACAATTAAAAAAAAAATTCTTTGTCAGGATATATCCTTTCCTTTGTGTTCTAAAATTAAATTTACATTAAGAGGTACAAACTGCTAAGTATAAAATAAGAGATACAGGGATGTGATGTAAAACAACCAAAAATAAAATTAAAGTAAGGGCACACTTTAGATCTAGTTCTTTGGCATCCCTTCAGAAAAGTTCCTGGAAATAGGAGTTCCCGTCATGGCTCAGTGATTAAGGAATCTGACTAAGAACGATGAGGTTGCGGGTTCAATGCCTGGCCTTGCTCAGTGGGTTAAGGATCCGGCGTTGCCGTGAGCTGTGGTGTAGGTTGCAGACGCGGCTCGGATCCCGTGTTGCTGTGGCTGTGGCTGTGGCGAAGGCCTGCAGCTATAGCTCCTGTTAGACCCCTAGCCTGGGAACCTCCATATGCCGCTGGTACGGCCCTAGATAAGGCAAAAAGACAAAAAAAAAGAAAAGAAGAGTTCCTGGAAATAGCAGGTGGTCTTTGTTATAAGCATAAGCAGCATGTCTGGGTATGGTGATGTCCAGGGTAATAATTACCGGTTATCAAACACCCACTGGGCACCTCGGCAAAGCACCGTTAACGGGAGTGTTCAAGAAAAGGTATCTTTTGAAAAAGCGAATTTTTTTGTTTAACTCGTACTTGGCCAGAAAATGGTGACTTTTCCGCCAATCCTTGTTGACATTTCTCTTCTCTAAAAATGCAGTTTCCCAATTTTCTGCCTCCCTCTTGAAGCATCGCCTCCCTCTTAAACCTTTCCCCAAGGCACCTGCAGGTGGTGACTTTGTTCATCAGTCATGACTATGCAGATTTGGAGGCTGCAGGAGACAGAAATAAAATGGTGTCTATTCCCCAAATGGCTTTTACAAAGTTGATCAATATCATAAGGTTACATTTTCTTAAGACTGCCCCCCTCTTAATGGGCATGTTGTCAAACAAACAGCCCGCCTGGTTGAGGCTCCTGGCTCAGCAGGTTCATGAGAAATTGAAGCTGCAGTTCTTTGTCTTTGCCAAAAGTTGTTAGTCAGCCTTGACGTGGGAACAATTAAATTTCATAACAAATCAACACACTGGCCAAAGTCTCCATCGGCCTCTTTTTGATCACTAATAGTGACATTCCATTTAGGCCGAGAGGTTGAGTCCAAGAAACAGCAGGATGGCAGCAATCGATAAAAACACAAAGACAGCCTTTGCCTAGCAGTGACCCCAAGGACACCTTTTTAATCTCAAACTTAGTGTGTGAAAAGGAAAAAAAAAATGACAACAGGACGGTGATGCGACCACCACTTTAAATATTCCCGAAAACGCATCTCCAAATAGTCTGCATCTCAAGAGGAATACTGATAAAAGCCGAGAATTTCTAGGAAGCCTTAAAGCTTTTGCTGCTAAAAGGAGCTCCTCTAATCAGCGAGACTGCTGGTCCCCAGTGGGCAAGAAGCGGCCTCTGTTTTGTTGGATGTCGTGGCTCTCGCCCAATGTCCCGCACTCAATTAAGCGTTCAACAAACACAGAGGGGTGGAAACATGCAAGGCAATTTTAGCTCTTTCTAGTCTCTGCCTGCAGTTCCTCAAGGCTGCGACCCAAAGCTTCATTTGGATTTGTCATAAAGGCCAGACAAGAAAACCTGAGGTGGCTCAGAGCGGTTTACCTGGAAGCTCTTACTCCCTGTGCACGTGGGAGCGCTGTGGCTGCCCCAGCCCGTGCCATTCCTGGCTCTAAAAATACCTTCCTTTATTTTCTTTACTTGCTCTCTCTCACTCTCTTTCCCTTCCTTTTGTCCTTCCTTCTCTTTTCTTTCTCTTCCTTTCTCTTTCTTTCCCTTCTTCCTTTCTTTCCCTTCTTTTCTTTCTCTCGTTCTCTTTCTTCCTTCATTCTCTTTCCCCTTCCTTCCTCCTTTCCTTTCCTTCCTTCTTTTCTCTTTTGCTTCCTTCCCCTTCCTTCCTACTTTCCTTCCTCGCTTCCCCATTTATACAGATAGACAGCACTCTGCTCCCAGCATCCTACTGGTACCTTGTGCCTGTGTCTGGAGGAGGACCCACCACACTGTACCAGACTGAGTCTGGTTTTATGTCTTCTTCAACCCATTCACTTCCAGGGTGGGGCTTGCTCACCCTTGTGTCCCTGTGGCCCAGCCCCTGGTGCTCTGTAGGTATTTCCTATCACAAATTATAATTAATCTGTGTGTGCACTAACACCCATCTTTTGTGTGTTTATATGACTCTGGTTTCTCATTTGCCTCTTACAGCTCCATTTCTTTTTTCACTGAATGCCTCTCCTATGACTCTGCCTGGATCACCAAGGTTTTGGTTCCTAGCAAGTCTTCCTGCTTCACAGGGCTGCCATAATAAATGACACCATGTGAGCGGCTTAAAACAATCAAATTTTATTTCTCCGGTTTTGGAGGCTGAAAGTCCAAAGCCAAGGTGTCAGCAGGGCCACGCTCCCTCTGAAGGCTCCAGGTGAGGAGCCTTCTGTGACTCTTCTAGCTATTGGTGGCTCCCTATAATCCTTGGTGTTGCTTGGCTTGTAGCTGCATCACTGAAATCTTGGCCTTAGGTGTTACGTGGCCTTCTTTTCCATGCACCTGTGTCCAAATCTCCCTCTCCTTTTTCTTATAAAGACACCAGGTCACTGGATTGAGGCCCACCCTAAATCCAGGAAACCCTCACCTTAATTACACTGGCAAAGACCCGGTTTCCAAATAAGGTCACATTCTGAGGTTCCAAGTGGCCATGAATTTTGAGGGGACACTACCCAACCCACTGCAATGTCCACAGCCTTTGTGACAACGACCTAAAAGACCTCCCCTGACCCACAGCCAATGATGGCTCATCTGCTGGCCCCTTGGGAGCTGGCCGTCCCTTCCCTGAAATTCCTTCCAGGGCCAACGGGCAACAGGGAGAGGGAAGAAGTTTCTGACTCTGTTAACGTCCCTGATCCGGCCACAGCTGTGTGCAGCTTCTTGTCAACGTCAAAATGAACCTGACATAGAGATTCAGAGTCACAGCTTTCTGCTTGTGCAGAGCTGCACTGGAGCTCCCCTGCTGATGCACTACAGACCTAGCTGCATGGGCTGGGGCAAGGCTGGGGGAGACGTGTAAACCAGGAACACCTGCAGGAGGTGTGCTTTCCAAATCTCCAGCAGATGGAAAAGCCCACGTGATGAGTGCACGTGCGCAGCGGGCCACCAGGTCTGAGCCTCCTGCCTATGTCTGGAGATAAAGGTTTTATTTCCCCCCAGGTCTTGTCTTCCTGTCTTGACTGAGAGGAGAAGCCAAGTGTGCACCCTCAGACCACTCAGAGGAAGGTGCCATCCCTCTTCCCTGATCCTCCCCAAGGAGCCAGCGAAACACAGCCCAGGGACAAGCAGAGGGAGAAGACTGTGGTAGAAACAGAACATGCAAAGGAAAGGGAGCCCAGCACCAGCTTTGGCCTCTGCCTGAGGCCTCCACTGTGGGCGTCTCTGAGCTTCCGGCTGTATCCAGAGTGAATTTAATGATGCTTGCTCCTACCTACTGCGTGGCATTATTTCTCAGTTAGGGGGTGCCCACGAGTCCCTTAAGCTCTGCAAGAACCATCAGCCCAGCAACACGCCCTCTGTGACTCCATCTACCCATTACTCAGCCTATTTCCCCTCCTATTAGCTCAACATCCTACCTCATCATCTCTTTTCTTTCTGGCATTAAACCTGAACACGAAGAGCACAGTCTGGGGACGCCCCTTGACAACTGTGACATGCATGAAACTGACACCTAAACATTACTTGCCTTGTCTCCACATTGTAGAAACTCGGCAGTACACTGTGTGTACAGAGTGGGGAATGTGTGTGTGGGGGGGGGGGGGCAGGATGCTAGCCTGAGTTACACGCAGGTGGGAGTCCACACCAAGATTCAATGCCTTGCTGAGATGCTGCAAGAGCTCGCTTATAAATATCTTTATCTACCAAATGGTCTAGAAATTTTTAATAAAAATATTATTCAATAATAATACTACTCCAACCGGCAAGGGAATGCTCTAACGGTCTCCATTTTCCTCTCGATACTCATCTAGCTTCTGTTTTGCAAATGAATGTGGATGTTAAATCCTTTTGCTGCCCTGACCAATTTATTCTGCAAATTAACTATATATGACAGGACTTAAAGTCCGTTATTACTTAGCTTTGCCTCACTGAAATTTATGCTGCTTTCCTGACCGTTGGAGCAACCAGCTCAGATAGATTGTGACTTCTGGTGGTGATTTTGGATTCTACACAATCCCTCACTTCTTGGTCCTCTTCTCTTGGGTTTAAAGTGCGCTGAGTGGGGAGATTGGATTAAGATGGCGGAATAGAAGGACTGGAGCTCAACTTCTCTCCCCCAAAACAACAAAACTATGACCAAATGCCGAGCAACCTTCAACCAAATGGACTGGAAACTTCCAAAAAAGATATTCTACTCCAGAAGACAAAGAGGAGACCACATCAAGAGGTAGGAGGGGCGATTATGCGATAGAAGCAACCCCATACCTCCCGGGTGGGAAGCCCCAAAGACTGGAAAGTAACTGTATCACAGAGACTTACCTACAGGACTGAGAGTTTTGAGCCCCAAGGTAAATCCCCACACCTGGGGATCTGGCACAAGGAGAAAGAGCCCCTGGAGCATCTGGCATTGAAGGCCAGCAGGTTTTGTGTGCAGGAGCTGGGGGAAACACAGGACTGGGGGAAACAGAGACCCCATTCTTAAAAGGCACACACAGACTTTCCCGTGCACTGGGTCCCAGGGCAAAGCAAAGTCTTCATAGGAATCCAGGTGGAACCTGACTGCAATTCTTGGAGGATCTCGCAGGAAAACAGGGGTGACTGTGGCTTGTTGTGGGGGAAGGGCATTAGAGGTAAAGCTCTCCAGAACATTTATCAGCCTGCATTTCTCTGGAGGTGGCCATTTTTGGGAAAATCTGGTCCCTCCGATCAGCTCTGAGAAGCCCCAAGCCAAACAATAATGCAGGTGGGATCACAGCCCCACCCATCAGTAAACAGGCTGCCTAAAGACCCCTCAGGCACACAGCCAGCCTCTAATCTCATCCAGAGACAAAACCCCACCCATCAGAGGGATATGAATCAGGCCCACCTACCAGTGGGCAGACACCAATCCCTCCCATCTGGGAAGCCTACAGCAAGCTCCGCCCCCCCCAACTCCATTACCAACTTTAGCCACAGGGGAGGCAAATATCAGAACTAAGAGAGGTCACAACTCTGTTGTCTACAAAAAGGCCACTGCACCAAAAACCTATAAAAATTAAAAGGCAGGAAACTATAACTCAGATAAGGGAGAAAGAAAAAAGCCCAGAAAAATGACTCAGTGATGAGATTATCAGCCTCCAAGAAAGAGACTTTAGACTGTTGATGCTGAAGATGATGCAAGACATTGGACATAAACTGGAGGCAAAAATTCATAATTTACAGGAAACACTGAGCAAAGAAATACAAGATGTAAACATTAAACAAGAAGAGATGCAACATACAATAACGGAAATAAAAAAAATTCATTAGATGAAGCCAACAGTAGAATACAGGAGGCAGAAGAATGAATCAGTGAGGTGGAGGACAGATTAGTGGAAATCACTAATGCGGAAGAAAAAAGAGATAAAAGATTGAAACAAAGTGATGAGAATCACAGAGAACTCTGGGATAATGTTATATGTACCAACATCCATATTATAGGGGTGCCAGAGGGAGAAGAGAGAGAGAAGGGGACAGAAAAAATATTCCAAGAGATAATAGCCAAAAACTTCCCTAATATGGGAAAGGAACCACTCACTCAAATCCAGGAAGTGCAACGAGTACCGTATAAAATAAACCCAAGGAGGAACACCCCGAGACACATCTTAATCAAAATGACCAAAATTAAAGACAAAGAGAAAATATTGAAAGCAGCTAGGGAAAAGAAACAAATAACATACAAGGGAACCCCGATAAGGTTATCAGCAGATTTTTCAGCTGAAACTGCAGGCCAGAAGGGAGAGGCATGAAATACTTAACTGATGAAAGGAAAAAACTACCAACCAAGATTACTTCACCCAGCAAGGCTCTCATTCAGATTTGAAGGAGATATCAAAACCTTTACAGATAAGCAAAAGCTAAGAGATTTCTGCAACACTAAACCAGCTTTACAACAAATCCTAAAGGAACTTCTCTAGGCAGAAAAGAAAAGGCCACAACCAGAAACAATAACACCACATATGACAAGGCTCACCAGTAAAGACATATATACAGTAAAGATACGAAATCATCCATGCACAGTTGTGCTACCAAAATCAGAAGAAGTGAAAAGAGAGCACAAATGTAGGACACTGGAGATGCACGTGCAAGTAAGAAACCAACAACTTAAAACAATATCATTTATATATAGACTCCTATACCAAAACTTCAGGGTTAAGTGCAAACCAAAAATCTACAATTGATACACAAACAAATAAGAAAAATAAACTCAAATACAACATTAAAGATAGTCATCAAACCTCAAGAGGAGACAACAAGAGAATAACGGAAGAAAAAAGAGCCACAAAAACACAAAGCAGTTAATAAAATGGCAATAAGAACATACATATCAACAATTACCTTAAACGTTAATGGACTGAATGCCCCAACCAGAAGACATAGAGTAGCTGAACTGGATACAAAAACAAGACTCATATATATGCTGTCTTCAAGAGACCCACTTCACTTCTAGGGACACATACTAATTGAAAGTGAGAGGATGGAAGAAAATATTCCATGCAAACGGGAATCAAAAGAAAGCCGGAGTAGCAATACTCCTATCAGACAAAATAGAATTTAAAATGAAGCAAATTTAATTAAGAGACAAGGAAAGGCACTACATAATGACCAAAGGATCAATCCAAGAAGAAGATATAACATTTTTAAATATCTATGCACCCAGCATAGGATCACCACAATATATAAGGCAACTGCTAACAACCTTAAAAGGAGAAATCAACAATAACACAATCACAGTGGGGGACTTTAACACCCCACTTATAGCAATGGATAGATCATCCAGGCAGAAAATCAATAAGGAAACACAGGCCCTGAATGAAGCATTAGATCAGATGGACTTAATAGATATTTATAGGACATTCCATCCAAAAGCAACAGAATACACATTCTTCTCAAGTGTGCATGGAACATTCTCTAAGATTGATCACATCCTGGGCTACAAATCAAGCCTCGGTAACTTTAAGAAAATTGAAATCATATCAA
>PVHT020000175.1:10962983-11087585 GCA_004024745.2 Catagonus wagneri
TCAATAAGGAAACACAGGCCCTGAATGAAGCATTAGATCAGATGGACTTAATAGATATTTATAGGACATTCCATCCAAAAGCAACAGAATACACATTCTTCTCAAGTGTGCATGGAACATTCTCTAAGATTGATCACATCCTGGGCTACAAATCAAGCCTCGGTAACTTTAAGAAAATTGAAATCATATCAAGCATCTTCTCTGACCACAATGCTATACGACTGGAAATCAACAACAAGAAAAAAATGGCCAAAAATACAAACACGTGGAGACTAAACAACATGCTACTAAACAATCAATGGATCACTGAAGAAATCAAAGAGGAAATTAAAAAATACCTAGAAGCAAATGACAACAAAGATACGACACTCCAAAACCTCTGGGATGCAGCAAAAGTAGTTCTAAGAGGAAAGTTTATAGCAATACAAGCCTACCTCAGGAAAGAAGGAAAACCTCAAATAAACAACCAAACTTTACATCTAAAGCAGCTAGAGAGGGAAGAACAGACAAGACCCAAAGTTAGTAGAAGAAAAGAAATCATAAAGCTCAGAGCAGAAATCAATGAAATAGAAACAAAGAAAACCACAGAAAAGATCAATGAAACTAAAAGATGATTTTTTGAAAAGATCAACAAAATTGATAAACCCCTAGCCAGACTTATCAAGAAAAAAAGAGTGAGGACACAAATCAATAAAATTAGAAATGAAAAAGGATAAGTAACAACAGACCTCACAGAAACACAAAGGATCATAAGAGACTACTATATGCAACTATATGGCAATAAAATGGAAAACCTGGAAGAAATGGACAAATTCTTAGAAAAGTACAATCTTCCAAGACTAAACCAAGATGAAATAGAAAATATAAATAGACCAATCACAAGTTCTGAAATTGAAACTGTGATTAAAAAACTTCCAACAAAGTCCAGGACCAGATGGTTTCATGGGTGAATTCTATGAAACACTTAGAGAAAGAGCTAACAGCTATCCTTCTGAAACTCTTCCAAAAAATTGCAGAGGAAGGGACACTCCCGAACTCATTCTATGAGGCAACAATCACCCTGATACCAAAATCAGACAGATACCACACACACACACACACAAAAATTACAGGCCAATCTCACTGAACATAGATGCAAAAATCCACAACAAAGTAGTAGCCAACTGAATCCAACAATACATTAGAAGGATTGTACATCACGATCAAGTGGGATTTATTCCAGGGATGCAAGGATTCTTCAATATCAGCAAATCAATCAGTGGCATACACCCATTAACAAACTGAAGAATAAAAACCACATGATCCTCTCCATAGATGCAGAAAAAGCCTTTGACAAAATCCAACACCCATTTCTGATAAAAACCCTTCTGAAAGTGGGCATAGGGGGAACCTACCTCAACAAAATAAAGGGCATCTATGACAAACACAGAGCTCACATCATTTTCAATGGTGAAAAGCTGAAAGAATTCCCACTGAGATCAGGAACAGGACAGGGATGTCCACTCTCGCCACTACTATTCAGCATAGTTTTGGAAGTCCTAGCCACAGCAATCAGAGAAGTAAAAGAAATAAAAGGAATCCAAATTGGAAAGGAAGAAGGAAAACTATCACTATTTGCAGATGACATGATACTATATCTAGAGAATCCTAAATACTCTACCAGAAAACTGTTAGAGCTCAACAATGAATTTGGTAAAGTCGCAGGACACAAAATTAATACACAGAAATCAACTGCATTTCTATATACTAACAATGAAAGAGCAGAAAGGGAAATTAGAGAAGCAATCCCATTTATGGTCACATCAAAAAGTCAAATACTTAGGAATAAACCTACCTAAAGAGACAAAAGATCTGTACTCTGAAAACTATAAGACACTGATGAAAGAAATCAAGGATGACATGAACAGATGGAAAGACATACCATGCTCTTGGATTGGAAGAGTCAATATTATCAAAATGACTATACTACCAAGGCAATCTACACATTCAATGCAATCCCTATCAAATTACCAAGGACATTTTCCACAGAACTAGAACAATATATTTTAAAGTTTGTTTGTAAGCACAAAAAACCCAGACTAGCCAAAGACATCCTGAAAAAGAAAAATGGAGCTGGACAAATCAGGCTCCCTGACTTCAGACTCTACTACAAAGCTATAGTCATCAAAACCATAGGGTACTGGCACAAAGACAGAAATATAGATCAGTGGAACAGGATAGAAAGCTCAGAATTAAACCCACGCATCTATAGTCAACTAATCTATGACAAAGGAGTCAAGAATACTATATTGGAGAAAAGACAGCCTCTTCAGTAAGTGGTGCTGGGAAGATTGGACAGCCACATGTAAAAAAATGAAACTAGAACACTTCCTATCACTATGTACAAAAATAAACTCAATATGGATTAAAGATCTAGATATAAGACCAGATACTATAAAACTCTTAGAGGAAAACATAGACCAAACACTCTCTGACATAAATGATAGCAATATCTTCTCAGATCTATCTGTCAGAGTAAGGACAATAAAAAGAGAAATAAACAAATGGGACTTAATTAAACTTCAAAGTTTCTGCACAGCAAAGGAAACCCTAAACAAAACAAAAAGACAACCCACAGAATGGGAGCAAATATTCGCAAATGAATCAACTGACAAGGGATTAATCTTCAAAATGTATAAACACCTCCTACAGCTCAATACCAAAGAAACAAATAACCCCATCAAAAAATGGGCGGAGGATCTAGGCAGGCAGTTTTCCAAAGAAGACATGCAGATGGCAAATAAACACATGAAAAGATGTTCAACATCGCTCCATATTAGAGAAATTCAAATCAAAACCACTATGAGGTACCCCTTTACACCGGCCAGAATGGCCATCTTCAAAAAGTCTACAAACAGTAAGTGCTGGAGAGGATGTGGAGAAAAAGCATCCCTATTACACTGCTGGTGGGAATGCAAATTGGTGCAACCACTGTGGAAACCAGTATGGAGACTCCTCAGAAAACTCAAAATAGAATTACCATTTGATCCAGCAATCCCACTCCTGGGCATCTATCCAGAGGAAACCATGACTTGAAAAGACACATGTACTCCAGGGTTCATTGCAGCACTCTGTGCAATAACCAGGTCATGGAAACAACCTAAATGCCCACTGACTGAGGAGTGGATAGGGAAGATCTGGTACATACACACAATGGAATATTACTCAGCCATTAAAGGGAACGAAATAACAACATTTATAGCAACATGAATGGACCTAGAAATTACCATGAGAAGTGAAACCAGTCAATTAGACACCAGCATCCGATGTTACTGCTTACATGTGGAAACTAAAAAGACACCATGAACTTCTTTGCAGAACAGTCAATGACTCACAGACTTTGGAAAAGCTGTGGTTTCCAAATAAGACAATCTGGGGAGGTAGGGGGATGCACTGAGGGTTTGGGATGGAAATGCTATAAAATTGAGTTGTGATGATTTTTATACACCTATAATTATAATACAATTTATTAACAATGGGAAATGAATAAATAAATAGATAAATAAATAAATAAATAAATAAAATAAAATGCGCTCAGTGGACCAGGCTCTTTTCATCTCTGGTGACCCAGTGATCCATGCGCTCTTTTCTCAGACTCTGGTCTCTGTGGCTGCCTGTCCAACCTTAATGAAACTCTCCTTATAAGACGAGATTTCATCCACACTGGTTTTTGAGGGAAACGCGGTGGCTCAGCCTGGTTGCGACACCACTTGTAAATGGTGGAAAGAGCTGGATGCAAGGGAAAGCAAAGGTTACATAGTAGAGAGGCTGGCAGTGAGTGGACCGTGGCTGCTAAACCCGTGAGTATAATCTCAGATTGCTTGGGGAGAGTGTGGTGACCAAGGTGATGGAGGGAAACAGTGCCTGGCCAAGGCCATGTGCCATGAGTTGGTTCAGGACTGAATGACCCCAGTAAGGAGACAACTCTGACAACAGGTAGCGCAGTCAGGACTGCAGGACACCCGGAGACGGGGTCATATGAACAGTGGTTGAAGGAACTGGCGGAAGTTATAATGGATGCAAAGAGATTTGGAAGCAGGCTTTGCAGCTCTCTCTGGGAACATCTGAAGGGCTGTCAAGTGGAAGAGAGATTGCGATTATGTGACTTCTGCATATCTGAAGACAAAAGGAAGACCCAAGGGGGGACATGAGATGGAGATGAGCTGATTGAACCACAGATTCTGAGTGCCACTATGTGCCACGTGCAGTACACAGTAATAATGTACACAGATAAATACAGGAAAAAGTTCATTTTCCAAAGTGTGTGGTGGGGAGAGTGGGTGGAAAAGGAGATGTGGGGATGAATGGGAGTGACATTAGAGGCATGGAAGACGGGCTCTGGGCACACCAAGGAGGAATTTTTGAAATATACTCTGGTGGGTGGCGGAGGCTCAAGGAAGGCTCTCGATTCCTTTGGGGGCAATTTTTATATTAATTTATTTCTGATGCAAAGCAGGATGGGCAGCCTTGGAGACGACAAGCACTGGGCGAGCAGCATGGTTCTTATGGAAGCCAGAGAGCCACCTGTCAGGGACGTCGCAGAAGGAGGAGCATTTCAGAAGAATGAAGTCTGTGTCCCTCTTAACAGCCAAAGGTTAAAACTTCTATTATTCTGTGACCTGATCTTCTCGGTATTTCCTTAAATCGGTGGGATGGAGCTGGGGGTATACATTTCAAAAGGCACGCCAAATAATTTTTACTTCAGAGAACATGGCAGTCTTCAGAGAACACGTTGGGGTTCATCACCCTGAACAAGAGTCTGTTTCCTTTGTAAATACTGTCAGAAGGCTTTTTAAAAATTCTGCAACTAACCCTAATATGTAAAAGAAATCAAATTCAGGAACAGACTCCTTAGGCATTTGACATCATTACCATTTGGAAAAAATAAACAACCCTACTGTTTAAGGAGCCATTCAAGCATCGACTCAGAGCCCCAGGGCACAAGCAGCCTAATTTGAAACCTACTGATTCAGACTCTCATGACCTTGGCCTGACCTGTTCCAGAAGTAACCAACCATGAGGACCACATGCTGGCCCTGAGAGGAGTACTGCCCAAAGGAGTAGATTCCAGCGCTAGCCCACTGTAGTCACTAGGATTTTGCTAGACAGAAAGCACTATGTGGTCAGTCTTACTTTAGGTGTGTAATACTGAAGGTCAGAGGTTTTATACTCTTGACCAAAAAATAGATCTACTTAATCATGCATGTTCGTCTCATGCAGAAAGGACATCATGGAGAAGCAAAAAGAAGGCAATACCCAGGCCGACAGGTCCCTTCGCGGGGACGACAAAACCAGGAGCAGCTGGAGAAGCCAGATCCACTGCTCTCCTTGAGAGGATGACTAAAAGGTCATTGATAATACTCCATCACTAATTAGTCTCACTCAAATACTGTAAAGACAGCTTTACCATTCCACCCAATCAAGGTGGCGCTGTGATTTGACGTTACTTCCCTGAACTCCTCTAACAGCAGTGGATACAGAAACAATTACAAATGTCAACACGACCTAACCATGTAGCTTCTGCACAGGGCCCTGCCAAGGAAGGAGAAGCTGTTACTGGCGTAGCAGGCTGCCAATCAAGACAGCCACCTTGTCACTTGGCCTGTGAAAGACAAAGTCTCCTTTAAGGTCTAACTCTCTTTCACGCATACACACAGTTTGTATTTTTAATAAAGAAGCATGGAGTTCCTGCTGTGGCACAGTGGATTAAGAATCCGGCTGTGGCTTGGGTCGCTGCAGAGGCATGGGTTTGATCCCCAAGCCCAGCACAGTGGGTTAATGGGATCTGGCATTGCAGCAGCTGCAGCACAGACTGCAGTTGTGGCTTGGATTCAATCCCTGGCTTAGCAATTTCCATATGCTGAGGGTGTGGCCAAGAAAGAAAGAAAGGGAAAGAAATTACTAGACAGAAATTGATAGGAAGCAGCAACAATCACAGCAGCAAACATCTGGCCTGCCAGACCAGGCCTCACTAAGGCATTGGGCCAGCAGAAGCTTCCAGACCTAATGGTGCATAAAGACATCCTCTACAAAGTGGCCAGAGTGTCTGGGACCCCTAGTCAAAGTGGGAAAGCAGATGTCTGGTTCTAGAAATGAAGGGGAAGGTCAGAGGGGTGCGGCAGCGAGGGACCAGGCCACCCTATCAGCTGGCAAAGACCCTTGTTCACCTAGAATTCCTTATCTGATGAATGAGGCTTTTAGGCACAGGTTTAAATTCAGAGCTATGAGACTTATTATAATGCTTAACTTCCTTGGGCTGCAGTTTCCTATCTGTACAATGGGTTTGTAACAAAATTTACCTCCTAGGATTATTCCTAGATTAAATGGGAAAAATTACAAAAATCCCTTAGCATTGCCTCTGGCATCTTAGCTTTCAGGAGCAGCCCTCGTTCACCATCCTAACTCTATTATTTAGCACAATCACGGTACTCAATACATATATAATAAATTTTAAAAATTGATGCTCAAAAGCAAAACAAGGATTTCAATGAGCTAGAGAGAAAAGGAAAGTACTCAAAAAGCACTCAAGAACACTTGGTAATAAGGACTAAACTTGCAGGCTTCAGATCTGTAGGAACCTAACGCACCAACGTGTGCGTACCCTAGCATAGGGATCCTACATAGCAAAGGGATCACAAGTCCCCCACATCGTGTGGAAACAAAGCCAGGAATGAGGGAGGCTCCGACACTGGTCCCCCAGAATGAGGCTGAGGAAGTCAGTCCAGACCTCTGAAAGCACGGGCCGCCTCTACCCGTGATGGCAGCAGGGAGCAGAGACAGAGTATGTCTGACTCACTGGCTTCAGTACTGGAGCCACAAAGTCCCCAAGAGCCCCATGGGATGGGAAGGAGGGAAGGGACAGATGATGTTGAATTTATAATTAATATGTGACAAGGTGCTTCTGTGTACAGGTCTGATGCATGCCATCAATCAAAAGATGTGCCTGGCTTGCCCCGAGCTGGTCTCTCCGGCATCCGTGCTGTTGAAGGCACACTTGTTCAGGGTGACACGATCTCAGTGGTCCCAAGGGGACCCTCAAGGCTGCAACCAATATCTATGGGACTTAGGGATACTGGGGAGGGGGGGAATGGGTAGAAAAGAGGCTGCTACCAAATTGAGTTTTAACTACTTCAAATAAAAATGCTACACCAGGGAACAAGATTAAATTTTGATCTCCCAAACCAACATTTCTAGTTACAAAACACCTCTCCCTGAAATATAACGCTATTTGGATGGCACTTGCATGGGGTGAATGGTATATCATTGGCAGTGTTTAGTGACCTCCATTCCATATCCTGAATAACTACTTATAATACTTAGGTGTTAATACTAAAAAGTGCCAGGATTTTTAGATTCTTTTTTATTCACACAGAAAAGAGAAAAAGCAAATCCCTCCTAGCTATCAGCAAGATCCCAGGAGTATCTTTCCCTACAACACTCTGGAGTCAAAAACCCACAGTGAAATACAGAAAATAAGCCACTTCAGAAATATTAAGTCATGAATTCTATCTTTCTAAAGCTTGCAGCTATAGAACCTTGTATTTAACTTTCATTCCTATAGTAACGAGTCTACTGGAGGACAATTCAGATATTGTCTTCATTCTAGTCTAGCGTCTAACAAATAAAGCCATAAAATGAAACAAATGTCTGTTGCACGTGCATAGAACACACACACACACACACACACACACACCCTAACAAAATACGACCTCTCTCTCAATGCCAGCAACTAAACGGTGTCAAGAAAGCTGAGAGAATAGGACCTTTTAAAATAGCGGATAAGAAAATTTGTCTTTCATTTTTATAAATCCCTGAGGTACATATCTAATTTTGTACTTTCAGAAAGAGTAGGAATTGAATACTGTCAATAAGTAACTAGTGCTGAAATTTTGTGTGTATAGTGGTAAATACTCATTTCAAGGTTATTACCATTGTTTATTTATTTTTTTGAGTGTAAATTCTTTTAGCCCCTTCTTGTGCTTTTGTCTTCAGCCTCCCAGGACCTTCCTTCCATCAAAAAGTTGGTTGACATCAGGCAAAAGTCAGAACACCCAAACAGGAACTCAATTCAATTCGATAAAGCAAATACTAAGTTATTGAATGTCTATTTACAAGGTACGGTACAGGTCTTCTGAATATACCAGAATGAATTACGTGTAATCCCTACAATTAAAGGATGTATTACCTTATAGAAGAGATAAGACAGACACACGAAATTTAAGGGCTATTTTTTTAAAGGATCAAGTAAGGGCTAGATGATATCAGGATGGCTAGATCTGGGGAGGCTTCCCTGAGCAGGGAGCTGATGGACTTGGCCTTGTGGGATGACAGCATCCTTAATAACCAGAGCGACTGGGAGTTCCCATTGTGGATCAGTGGATTAAGATCCCAACTAGTATCCATGAGAATACGGATTCGATCCCTGGCCTCGCTCAGGGGGTTAAGGATTCGGCATTGCCACAAGCTGTGGCATAGGTCGCAGATGAGGCTTGGATCTGGCATTGCTGCGCTGTGGCTGTGGCTGGTAGCCGCAGCTCTGATTCGACCCCTAGCCTGGGAACTTCCATGTGCTGCAGGTGTGGCCCTAAAAAGACAAAACAAAAACAAAAACAAACAAACAAAAAACAAAAGCTACCACTGATGTTGGGAATTGGCAAACTTTTTCTGTAAAGGGCCAGCAGTACGTATTTTAGTCTTTGCAGGCTGCTCAACTATGCCTTTGGAGGGTGAAAGCAGCCACGGACAACATATAAAGAAATGGGCATGGCCACGGATGGCTCTGTTCTAACAAAATACTATTTATGGACACTGAAATTTAAAATTAATTTTCATATTTCATAAAAGTTCATTTTTTTATTATTACTTTCTATTCATTTAAAGAAGAAGAAGCCATTCTTAGCTTGTGGGCCATACGATCACAGGTAGCAGGCCAGATACGTCTGTAGGTCATATTCCCTGCAGACATATCTATGGAGTTCTTGTTATAAACACAAAGCTTTGTTATACTTGACCCCTGATCTATGGAGTTCTCATTATAAACACAAAGCTTTGCTATACTTGACCCCTGATCTATGGAGTTCTCGTTATAAACACAAAGCTTTGTTACACTTGATCTCACTGGATCCTTACACCTTGGTCTGTGAGGTAGATATTACTATTTCCATTTTCCATCAGCTAAAGTGAAGCTTAGAGAACAAAGTCATACAGATTTCAAAGACCTTGCTTTTAACCAGGCTACACCGTCTCCCAGTTGCGGTAAGGAACTCGTGGGAATGGTGAGATGAATAGGTTTTCTTTGGCCAGAGGCATTTAAATATCTAAAAAGACTTTTCACGAGGAATTTGAGGTGCGTTATCATGGCGCTCACAGTGAACTCTTTAAAACTCTGTTATCCCCACGTCCTCTCTTTTCACAAGGCAGGCAGGGCATGATGTTTCATAACGTCTCCTTTCCCAAATATAATATTTGAAGAAAAAAAGAAGAGCCTTCAGCATTTGTTCCAACCTCCCCACTCCCACTCCTGCCATAGTTGCCTGGAGCCACACGTGGAAGATCTTGGTTTGCCCTGCAGGTCATGAGAATGCTGGAAGACATAATTCTCTCCAAGTTGCCAGCTTCTCTCTTTCTTTCTCTCCTCACCGTTTTGAGCAATGATTCTCTCTTACACGGCTTCTTTAATGCCTACTGTTTAAAAGCGATTTTACACACTAGGGTAGATGGAAGGAAAATACGTCCTTCACACAGTCTGTGGAGTTGTTCACAAATGTAGGATCACATTGGGTGGTCAGCTGCCAGAGATGACACTGACAGGTTCATTAGTCAGTCAGCATACATCTATTAAAGACCTGTTACGTGCCCAGGATTGTGCTAGGTCCTATGGGTGGAGCTCTAAAGTATGAGACCGACAAAAGAATCTGCAGATATCAAGATAACATCATCATATCATCATCATCATCATTGCCATCGCCCTAGTAGCTACTCTCTATTAGACATCTTGCTGCTCTACTACACATTTGGCATGTATTCTATTAATACAAGATGGAATACTACCCAGCCATAAAAAAGAATAAAATAATGCCATTTGCAGGAGCATGGATGGAATTAGAGACCCTCATACTGAGTGAAGTAAGTTAGAAGGAGAAAGACAAATATCATATGATATCACTCATATTTGGAATCTAATATACTGCACAAATGAACCTTTCTACAGAAAAGAAAATCACGGACTTGGAGAACAGACTTGTGGTTGCCAAGAGGGTGGGGGAGGGAGTGGGGTGGTATGGGAGTCTGGGGTTAACAGTTGTAGACTATTGCCTTTGGGATGGAAAAGCAAGGAGATCCTGCTGTACAGCACCGGGAACAATGTCTAATCACTTGTGACGAATCCACATATATACGTGTAACTGGGTCACCACGCTGTGCAGTTGGAAAATTGACAGAAATCTGTAAACCAGCTATAATGGGAAAAAAAATCCATGCAAATCTGGACTTAGTAGGGCATGCGTTATTCAAAAAGAGTATTGCAAGACCTAGGCAGGAGACTATGGTAATAATAGGGGGAGGCCATTACAGTTGTGGAGATTGCTCTGATAAGGCCTGCAAGCATCTCAAGAGTTAGAAAAAAAGAGTTTTTCTTTGATAGTAAGCAAAGTTAGAAAGAACCATGTGTGGGGAAGTGGTGTGAGGCCAGCCTACTCTCCGGAGAGGCTGTGTACTGGCTCAGGCTGAAGGTGGGCCTTCCAGAGGCCTGGAGGAAGTTCAGGGGCCTGGAGGAAAGAGAGAGGCTTAACCAAAGTCTGACTCATAAGCACCATGTTCTGACTGATCAGTGGGGACAAGCTTATCCTTTTTTTTTTTTTTGTCTTTTTAGGGCTGCATCTGAGGCATACGGAAGTTCCCAGGCTGGGGGTCAAATCGGAGCTGCAGCTGCAGGCCTACTCCACAGCCACAGCAACGCCAGATCTGAGCCTCATCTGTGATCTACACCACAGCTGACGGCAATGCCAGATCCCTGACCCACCGAGCGAGGCCAGGGATTGAACTGGCATCCTCATGGATACCAGTCAGGTTCATTTCCACGGAGTCACAATGGGAACTCCAAGTTAATCATGCAGAAAATGGAAACTTTGAGAGTCTGTCTCATCACTGATAAATAAGGGGAGATCTGTGAGTCCTTTAAGTCTCATGGGGAAGGATGGTTCTTGGCAGTAAGCCATTGTGGAGAACGTGAAGGGGTGACTGGATTTTTTTAAACTTCAGTAAGATTTCACACTGAGGTCACTGCTCCATGTTGACCTTAGTGGTTGGTGCTGAAATAATCCATGTTTTAGAAATGACAAAACTGGGCAATGGAGAGGTTAATTACTTTGCCCAAGTGCACAAAGTTCTCACTACAAAAGGTCTCTCTGTCTCCAGGGTATTCACCAGTCTTCCATGATGTGGCTGAGACCCTAAGTGCCACAGGACTTGGGAGAAGAGAGGCTCTCTCTGAGGCTGGAGAATCTCAGAAAGCTTCATGGAAGACTATGTTTTGAAGAATGGGCAGGGGCTGACCAGGTGGTTAAGGCCAATGTGGATCATCAGGGTAGGGGCAATAAGTCAAAAAATAGAAGTTAAGGTAGCCACGGGGGCCCTTAAAGAGCTTATGATACAGAGGTTTTAACTGGAAAAATAAAGAGCATTAAAGTTACACGGATAGAGTAGGGCCATAATGAACGAGCCCTTGAAGAAGCACACCAGTGGTTTTAGGCTTGAAGCCAACAGTTAGGAGCCAGCCTTTTCTGGAGCTCCATAGGAAACAGCATGGAGGAGGAAAATGGCCAAGGAAGATGAGTCGGACAGTGAAATGTAGACTGACTGAGAATGAATGAACATTTTGAAGGCATGAGAAACCGGAGGCAAAAACGACTAGCCACGGCTGTGCTAACAGTGCAGGCTTGGAGGTCTGGTGGTCAGACTGAGGTGACAGCCAGGGGCAAATGCGGAGAGTATTTCAGAAGAAACAAGAGGATTTGGTGTCAGCTCTGAAGAGAGGAGTTTAAAAGGAAAGCTTCTACCTTCTTAGAAGCAGCATAATTAAAAACTCAGAATTTTTCTAAGGAGATCTCACAGAACCTCTGTTTTTAGCATTGCTCAACTTTAATGTGAGGGGAGAGCAACCTAAATGAAAGTCAAGCAGGTTTTTGGTCAATCTTCAAAAAGCCTTTAAAATTCTCATATGTATTACAAATCTCCAAGAAGGAAATACAGCATGCAGTGTTGTCAAAACCAATTTTTTTCGGTGCCATTTTTTTTTGGGGGGGGGGTGCTGCATCTGGGGCATATGGAGATTCCCAGGCTAGGGGTTAAGCCAGAGCTGTAGTTACTGGCCTACACCACAGCCACAGCAACGCAGGGTCTGAGCCACTTCTGCAACCTACACCACAGCTCAGGGCAACGCCAGATCCTTAACCCACTGAGTGACGCCAGGGATCAAACCCTCATCCTCATGGATACTAGTCGGTTTCATTGACTGCTGAGCCATGATGGGACCTCCCTGTCAAAAATAATTTGGACATGGAATTCATGTCTTGCAGAAAATCTTATGGGGCTAGTGTGTTAGAAAGCCCATCTTGGAAAATACGCTAACAGGTATATTATTGAGGACCTACTATGGGCCAGAGGTCCTGATGGCCTTAAGACTCTCGGTCCTGACAATCCTCTACAATATTCTCATTATTTGGTTTTGCAGATGAGGATTCATTTTAAAACCACCGAGTCTCAAACTCCCAATACTCCACCTCCCTCTGAATCCTGCTTCCTTCTACATCATAGATACACAAGGTCTTCAGACTCGGACTTCCCCAACTTATTCAAGAACACCCAATTACTGCATTTTGTTCTCTACAATTTCTGAAGTCCCGGTCTAGGATGCAGGATTTCAGGCATCAAGGGCCCACTGATACCAGCTACCAATCTGCTGGCATTCACCTGCTGTTACATACAGGTTCCGGCAGTACCATTCAGGTTTCAGATTACTCTGCTCTCTCTGTAAGCATGACAGCACAGGCAGGAAAAGGGCACCAGGAGCAATCTCTAGCTCCTTAATGAAGGCGGGAGGTGTGATGTGGAGGGGGAGGGCGGAGATGAGGTCCTGACGTCTCACCCGCCCCTAAAATTGACACGTACCACGCTAGTGCTCACTGCCGTCGCCACCACCAACAGCTTGGTGTTAAATTTAGAATAAAAACCAATTAAAAGATAATAAGGAGACATATGCTTAGAATGGCAAGACCCTGAGTGTGTACAGAAATATGACCCCTCTCTGCTGCGGGGAAGAATCAGTGTGCTTTACAGACTTCAATTTTCCCCGTCCAACCCATTCTCCAGCTTTTGTCCATGATCCCAGTCCATCTCCACCCAAATGGCTTTCAGTGGAAGAACTGCGATGCTTTTTACTATTGGATGGACCAACTTGTAATCTGAAGCCCAGAGATCACGAAGGTCGATCACTGTGGAAACTTTCCTCCTGCCCTCAGCCAGGTGACTGAGTCTGGGCGGGGTTCAAGGAAGTGTCAGCATCACGCCTTGAGGTGCATTCAAGGAGCTTCCACTTGAGCTTCCTGCCGAAGCAGAAGCTGTTAGTGAGATAAGGACACAGGTGAGCATCAAGGTGTCCCATTCCACCTCTTCATCTCAACACGATTGCCTGCAGTTCAGGAGCCCCTAAAAAGGGAGATATTGCTGGGCTGCACACCCCAGAAGGGTGTGTTTGCTGCCTTTGGTTTCCCTCGCCATGTCAGCATCCAGAAACAGATTGCACTCTCATATAAAGCAGACATTGTGCTACTCAGCAATCCACGTCAGCTCGGCTTAATGTCTGGTCTGAAGAGTTTTCAATTTTTGCTGTTCTGAAATTGAGAAAATAACCACAGGAGCCATAGCTTTCCCATTTATGGGTACCTAGGAAATTTCCATGGCTATTGCATGGCTAACCGTATCCTCACCCTCAGCATCCACAGGGTCACCTATTAGCGACGTTTCCAAAATTACTGTCCTATCCATCCCACATTTGTCACATCTTCCCCTCTCAGCAGCTGCCATCTGGTCTACTCTAAAATTGTCCTAACTGGTCATCCTCTCTTTCGTTTTCACATCTTCTAGTCATCCTCCATACTCTCACCAGATGTACACTTCTGAAGTACAATAGGAACATATCCTTTCTCTGCTGAAATCCTTTAATAACTCCCAAACCACATTAGGATGAAAGAAGGCCCTTCAAACCACTTTACGTTAGAACCAGGAGGACAGGGCTGAGCCAGCACGCCCTTTCCACCTGCCCCCCAGCTCCCTGGCACGTGCTGGGACGCCATGTTTTCTCAGTGCTCATGTTTCTGCACCCTGCCTTTTTCTATTTAGAATAACCTTTCCTCAGAGGTTTCCCATCAAGCCCACTTACCCTCCCTCTCTTTGTCCAGGCAACACTTCCTCCAGGAAGGTTTCCTCCATCTTGCCCCAGGTGGGCTTGGAGTACCTCTTCCGTGCTGAATGTTCTCAGCTCTTATCGCCCTTATCACACTACACTGTAATTTCTGGTTTACTGGACACCCTCCCACATGTTTTATGGCCAGCTTGAGGTCAGCCTGGTTCTTGTTCATCAACATATTCCAGATACTTCACATAGGACCTGGCATTCACTATTCTTTCCGCAATAGGTATTGAGTGAGTGTTTAACTTGTGGAATGGAACTCTCTCCCCAGGGGTGACACAGCAAGGCAAAAACCGGGCAGAGTAAGCATTTTATTTTGTTTGCTGATATTTTAATAATGCCTGGTAATAATAAAACTGCTGAGAGTGGACAGTCTCAGGTCGGATCTTGCAGCCTTATGGGAGGGGATGCTTATCCTGGGACCGCACTGTGGGATGATCTGAAATTCAAAGAGATTTACCCTGGCAGTGGAACAGGCATCCTGAACCCTTCTGGTTTTTAGCACATGGGGAAAAGCGGTGCACAGACCTGCGAGATGAGGATGGTGAGCGAGCAAGCCTGCGCTCCGCTTCTGGTTCTGTCGCTCTCTGGATGACCACAGACTAGTGTCTTCACGCTCTGGCCCCAGCCCCTCCCCTTGGAATCAGGCGTACGTGACTACCAGCGGGAGGAGCAGGGGCGCCCTCCTGCAAAGGCACTTAGTCTGTGGGCAGACATCCGCGTGGGGAATGGTTCCACCGCTCAGCATCCCAAGGATCTGAGACAACACACTGATGCCCCAAGGGACAGAGCCCTGCTTGGCCAAGTGCCTTTCGTGGCTTCACAATTCAAAGTGAGACCCTGGTGATGGAGCACAGCTCACCAAGGACCCTTCAGTAGACAGGGTTATAACATGCAACCTACCCTCTCACTCCACAGGCTGGAGAGAAGTAGGAGATATGCTGAAGATACCAATAACTATAAGTTCCTGCACACATCTCACCATTACATTAAAGGCCCCATTATTTACTGGGGCCTTTGCAGCTGTACTGTTTTATGGATCTCCAAGGGAACACTGCTCCAAGGCAATGATGTTGACCTACAAATCTCACTACCCTGCTCAGCAGGACCAACCAGCTGTCTTCTTCAGCACAGCCTTCCTCTGATCCTCCCAACTCCTGGCTGCTCTCTTGCTGAACTACCCTCCACCCACTGCTGCTTTTTGTACCCAGCCTCCAACTAAGGGAGCAACTCAAGGCTTGGGCCTGGGCCTGCTTCTCTTCTCATCTTCCTCCCTGGGTGAGCTTGTCCAGGATGCTGGCTGAACCCCGCAAGCTCAGCTTTGCATCTCCAGCGCCGACTTTGCCTCTGAGCACCAGACCTGCATGTCTCACTGCCTACTTTCCTCTCCACTTGGATGTCACCATGGAGACTCAAATTCCGCAAGTCTGCACAAAGCTCTTCATTCCCCACCCTCTCCCAACCTGTTCCATCCCATCATACCCGCCCCCAGCCCCAGTTTGTAAATGGCACACCAGCATAATCAGTCACTCAAGCAAATATCCAGGGACTATCTTAACTCCTCTTCCTCTGCTCCTCCTTCTCCCAGACCTGGCCTGTCTTCAAGTTTCTCTATACTATAAGCAAATCCTGCTCTGTTCTTTCCTCTCCTTGTCCTGGTTTAGGTCTCTAACTGGTGTCCCTCTGTCCATTCTGGCCTCCCTGGAAGCCGTCCTCCACCCAGTGCAGGAGGAATTCTGACACCTAAGTGTGCCTGGGGCGCCTGCCTCCGTGACTCTGCACGGCCATCCCTGTCCTTTCCAGTTCCCAGCCAGGCCATGGTTTTCCTCACTCCCTTGATGCCGCCCCAGCAAGCTTCCCCACCTCAGGGCGTGGCACTGGCCATTCCCCTTCCTGGGGTGCCTTTCCTCCAGCTCATCCTCCACCTCTCAATGTAAACATCACTCCCACTCTCCCGGAGGACCCTGTCTAAAGTGGACACCGCTTCTGTCGCCCTCTGTCACAGCCCCCTCATTACCGTCACAGCCCATCACAGTTGCTAATGTCTGATTGATTCTTTACTCGTTTACATCCTGTCCCATCCATGTCTTTTCATGAGAGGAGGGATCGTGTTCCTTCTGCAGCGCTGTGTCCAACACCTACCCCAAGCAGAAACTCAACAGATATTTGAGGAATGATGAATTAACTTTTAAAAAGGTTGGCTGAAATTTAACAGAGATTTTCTTTGCTTTCGGTTTGCTTTTATGTTTATCTGTGGATCATTAATGATCCCGACCAGCCCCATGCATGTAGGACGCCTTGTCTATACAGGGCCCAGCACGTTAATTACTCTTGAAGGGAGATCATGTGGATATTTTGAAGAAATATCCACATGATATTCTTTCTACCCCAGCCCTGGAAAGGAATGCAGCAACCATGAAAGCCTGGGGGCTGGTGTCTCCTGATTATCTGCATCCACATTACCGTGATCAATATTGAATGTCGAGCAGAATCTAAGGCAATGGCCGTGGGGAGCTGCAAAGAGGTGGGCAGAGTCCCTGCTCTCTGAAGGAGAAGGCAAAACAGGCCAAATAAAAACACATAAAGCCATAAATGCCCCCCAACACATCAATATATATGGAGCCAATTACCAGGGTGATCGACTGCACTTGTTATAAATGGACAGGGGACGACAGCAGTCGACGCGGGCAATGGAGGCACCTGCCAAGGGTGACTTTAGACGCCGCCTCTGTGGAATCAACCTGACTAAAGACAAACCCCAAGGAAACAATGAAAATGTCAGGGGAGTCCAGGCTGTTGGTTTACCCGATTACGCTGTTTTTCCCCCGTCACAGGCACTCCCATTTCACCTACAAAAACCACATATTTTAACTGGCAGATTTATTGAAAAACTGAGCTGAAGAAACACTTCTTTCTCCTTTCTTGTTGTTTTTTCTTTTTAAACAGCAAAAGGAAAAGATATATATATATTTTAGCTTTTTGTTATTTTAGGGCCACACCCACGGCATATGGAGATTCCCAGGCTAGGGGTCTAATCGGAGCTGTAGCCACCGGCCTTCGCCACAGCCACAGCAACGCAGGATCCGAGCCGCGTCTGCAAGCTACACTACAGCTCACAGCAACGCCAGATCCTTAACCCACTGAGCGAGGCTAGGGATCGAACACGCAACCTCATGGTTCCTAGTCAGATCCGTTAACTGCTGCGCCACGACGGGAACTCCAGAAAAATATTTTAAAGTCTTTTGAACCTGCTTTATTTTTGCACCTGCTCTAAACTGAGGGCTTCTGTGGTGTTCCACTCTAACTACAGGGAAGGAAGCCTGTCCTCCGCCAGACTTAACCTGGCAGATGGGCCCTGGGGGGTTCTGACTTAGCCAAGCTGTCTGTTCCTTTCTGAGCACATTGAGCTCTAAGGAGAGACGGGTGTGACCATTTCCCAGAGCCCCATTGCACGAAACTCTGTTTAGGCAGATGCTGTCCCCTCCCTGGCCCCAGCACAGGGGCCTATAGCACAGGTGTCTATAAGTGGTCCTTCACAAAACAGCGGGGCGGCGGTGTGGGCACTACATGTGTCCCATGAGGGGCCCGACCTGGCCCAGCAGTCCCCTCCCCAGGGACTGTGGGTATCGCAAGAGGTCTTTCACCGAAAGCTTTCCACGCGGGCCCCTTTTCTTCCTCTCTTCGGTGTCACAGACTCCCCTTACGGCAGTCTGAAGGTGGCACTTGGGTGGTGGACAGAACGTGCAGCAGCCTCTGCTGACAAACCTCCCAAGGAATGGGACGACCTCTCCGGGTGGACCATGCTTGCAGCACCTGCCTCTGCCTCTTTCGCGGGTCCCCCGAGGGTGCAACCGTGCTGTCCCACAGACACGGACTAGCCAGTTCCAAGGAGAGAGGAAGCAAGGCGAGGCTGGCAGAGGAATGAGTGGTGCCTTCCCTCTCGAACCCCGCAGTGGGTCAGAAGCCTTCTTTTCCTACCCGCTGTATTCCCGCTGCCAAGCACAGCGCCTGATCTGCAGGGAACACTCTGCTTGAACTTCGTTCCCTGGCAGAGGAACTCACAGCCTCCCCTCATGCTGCTGCCAAGTTGAAGCTTACATCTCCCCGATTCTACTGGCGGCAGCAGATGAGCATAAAAGTCAAAGTGCACTCGGGAATTTTTTTAGAGGGAAGTCGACGTGATAGGAAAAACCATCTTTCGCTCACCAGCAATGGAGACAGAAATGATGTATTTTGGAGCCTTTGACTGTCACAGCATTAATCTGCTGCATTTTGCAGTGCAGCTGGCAGTAGGAGCCAGATTTGAAAATGATGTCAACAACTCCTGTTTTTTTTTTTTTCCAAAATTAATTACCTGTCTAATCCCTTTCTTGCTGATTTCTTTGACGTTAGTTTTTTCTTATGTGTTTTTAATTTTTCCTTTTATTTTGTATCTTTTAATAATTGATCCAGCTTCTGAAGAGTTCCATGAGATTCAGGAAGACTATCAGACAACAGAGGCACACGAAGCAGAAATGAATCAGAAATGACTAGTGACCAAAGGAATAAGCTTAGATGAAAGGGGTTTGTTCATTTGCTGATTTAAGTCGTGGTACTTTAATGTCGTGTGTTTCAGTTGACAAGAGCTGCAGGTTACACCTAACATGTAACCCCCTTCACCCCCTCCCTCCCTACAAAGAAAACCTTCTGACTTGCTTTATTTAAAAACAGCAATTGTAGGAGTTCCCGCTGTGGTTCAGCACGTTAAGAACTTGACAAAGTGTTCATGAGGATGTGCACTGGATCCCTGGCCTCACTCAGTGGGTTAAGCATCTGGCGTTGCCACAAGCTGCAGCGCAGGTCCAGATGAAGCTGGGATCTGGCGTTGCTGTGGCTGTGCTGTAGGCCAGCAGCTGCAGCTCTGATTCCACCCCTAGCCTGGGAACTTCCATGTGCCATGGATGCAGCCCTAAAAAGAATAGATAGATAGATAGATAGATAGATACATAGATAGACCGATAGATAAATCAAAACAGCAATCATAGGAAAGGTGGTAAAAGAAAGCCTGTCATTGGCTCCTATAACATTTCCTGGTAGCCAGAAACTTGAAATAACAATCACCATCTGGAGGTTCCCACAAGATTCACCCCAGTTCCTAGTATTTAACCATAGTCCTATCCTCTGCTGATGACTTGGTTTTAAACTCTATTCTTCTAACGCCAGATCCCAGGACATATCATAATTCCAGGGTTGGGGGGAGTGGTTAATGCCCCCCACACAAAACAAACCAGGAGACAGGGAAGAGGATGGCGGGAGGGTGGGCTGGTGCTGCAGGTCGGAGGGGGAGGTGTTTGAGGAGATGCTGTCTTAGATAATATGCTGCCATTTCCATTAGAAGGGGAAAGGGGGAGAAAAGAGGATAGCATTTGCTCATTTATTCATTCACTGGACGCGTCCTGACTGCCTGCTAGGTGCTACGCCTGGAGTCATGCATCGCAGGAGATAACTCAGAGGTTCGTTAGATGTAGCCCCCACCTTTCAGAAACTGTTGACCCCTTCACACTTCTGAGAATACAGGAGTGTTCCTTTAAAGCAGATTACTAATGGACAACAGGAACCGATGGGAGCCGAAGCTGAACAAAAACACCTAACTATGCATCATTTCTATCTCAAGGCTGACATCTACTCATGCCTGAACTTGGGTTGTTACCAGGGCCAGGGTCCCATCTCTGGGGCACAAGAAAAATCAGTGTCCCCATCTGCATGCAGGCAGTGGAAGTAGATGGCGCAGGCTTTGAATCACAGGTAAAAGGGAAGGCTGATATGGCTGGACACTTTCATGAATTTTTTCCTCCTTTGGAGAAGGCACCTGACAGCTCCTTTGCATTTAAAAAGCAGTAACACCCAGTCTGCTTATCAAAAAAGCCTCCCTGGGGATTCCCTTCCACAGAGAGCACATTGTTTTTTTTTTTTTTCTTTTTGTCTTTCTAAGGCTGCACCTGAGGCATTTGGAGGTTCTCAGGCTAGGGGCTGAATCAGAGCTGTAGCCCCCGGCCTCTATCACAGCCATAGCAACGCCAGATCCAAGCCAAGTCTGTGACCTACACCACAGCTCATGGCAACACCAGATTCTTAACCCACTGAGCAAGGCCAGGGATCGAACCGAGTCCTCATAGATGGTGGAGTCTGTTAACCGCTGAGCCACGACGGGAACTCCATAGAGAGCACATTCTTACAGCACTACCTCCTACCCCCATCAAAAAAGTCCCTCTCGTATGGGTGGTGCTTATTTCCTGGGCTTTTCTCAGCAGACGCTACAACTGGGGCAGAAAAGAGCTGCCAGAAGATGTGATTCCAGTCTGGGTCTCTGGAATGAAGTTTGCGCTCTGTTCACTAGCCATCTTTGCAAGTGACTTGTGACTTCTGAAATACACATCGGTGTTTCTGTGAAGAGCAAGTTTACCCAGTTTATTGGTATCTCCTTGACATTTCTTTCGATCAGTGGCTGTTTTGTTCAAAAAATAGTGAACTGAACCGCAAATTTCATTAAAATAAGGCCAGTAATGGTGATAATCATAGTACGGTGGTAATGAGTCACAATGCACTGAATAGCTATAGGATGCTAAATCTTATGTTGCATAAGTAGTTACCATAATCTATCTTTAAGCAATCCTTACTTGTAAGTATCAACAGCCCTGTTTTACAGACATGGAAACTGAGGCTCACAGCCCTAAGTAAACGTCTCAAAAGCCACAGCTAGTAAAAATTCTGATGTCCCAGCGCTCTTTCCCTCAACCTGCTGTCTTAGAGTAGGATGGACAATATAGACACGTTACGCTTAAGACACAAAGCACCCTCTCAAAAGATGTGGAGACCCCAAATGATGGCAAGGTCAGAGCTGTAGAATATCCCATCATATCACCATTTGTCTTGTAATTTTTTTCAAACAAATTTGTGTGTATGTGTGCAGAGAAAAACTATTGCAGAATGGAGACCATAACTTAAGGTCAAGATAAAAGTCCTAGTAGATAGTACAGGTATGGTACTTTTCTTTTGTCTTTTTTGCCAGGACGTGCAGCAGCTTGATGTGGGCTCTCAGGTCCCCACACCAGGGACTGAACTTGGGCAGCGGCAGTGAAAGCACTGAGTCCTAACCACCAGACCACCAGTGAACTCCTGGTATCGTACTCTTAAGCCCGTAGCCATATGCTTTTTCTCTTGAGTCTCCATCACCATGGCCAGCCCGCCTGAGCACTGATCTCCGTGTTGGAGAGGAGAGTATGGGCTAATAAACTGATCTCAGCTTAGCCTGCTGAGTTTAGGAAATGCAACAAGTTTGGCCAGAAGTTGAGTTTCTTCTTTTCATATTCCATCAGAGAATACAAGCCTCTCTCTTCTCCAGTCATGTTGGTTATCAGCCTGATATTTACCAAGGAGCTTCTATATGTCCCACATGATGCTAGAAGCTATGCGAACACAAAAAATTATGAAGATTTTGCGTGTGCTATTTCCTCTGTCCCCAGATCTTTGCCCGGCCAGTTCCATCTTACCTGCCAGGTCTCAGCTCAAATTCACCCACTCTTCACCATCACTGAGGCTTTCTCTGTGCCTGCTGTCTTAATTAGCATCTTCCGGCCCACCCCTTACTCACCCTCTATTACATCCCTGATTTCGGTTTCTTCATAGAATCCATAACTATCTAGAATTATGGCTTTCTTGTATTTGTCACATGTCACTTTCTTTCTTTCTTCACTAATATACAAGCTCCTCAGAAGCAGGAAGCTTTTCTGTGTCATTTACCGTCATATGCCCACTGCCTAGACCACGGTTTAGAGGAGGAAGGAACTAAATAAATGAATGAGTGAGCACACTCTCAGGAAGCAGTCAGGTTGTAAAGGCAAAACTTACCTATTGGGAGTAGAGAATAATCCAGAAAGCCACACAATCAACCACAAAATTGTGTATTACGGACCATCTGTCACCGCTGCCAGCCCGTCATTAGATGCCAGGGGTCTGACATCGCCACCAGAACTGTCCCGTCAGCTAAAACACTAGCCGGGTCACAATGTGAAACGCTAATAACCTGTGGGTTTTAGAGGGAAAAAGAGCGAGAGCCTCCCGAACACTATTTCTTAAAACAGAAGACCTGACTTTCTAAGATAAGGACAGTGCTGTCTACAGCACAAAGCCGTTTAAAAAACAGCAAAACAGCTTTTATCACTCCTAACCCTGACTGTTGGCCTGTTTCCGATCCCTTTCAGTGCCTAAGCGCTTAAGACTGTTCAGTTTTGCACACAAGCCTAATGATCGATGACTTAATCAGACAAAACTGGTCCAAAGTGAAAACCATTCAGGCTTGTCCTCCTGAAAGGCTGTGACAGACTGTCTTCTGCGGAGACGACACTGGGACCTGCCCTTGGAGGTCACCGTGTCATGGCCCCGTGCTGAGTTTCCTGCACTGGACAGGATGAACAGAGGTGATAAGGAACCCACTCCCTGCTGGTCTTTGAAGAGAGAATCTAGCTTTGCTATTCAGAAAGTGGCCCTCCAACTAGCAACTCTGGTGTCATCCAAGACTTCTTAGACATGCAGAATCTCAGGCCCCACCCAGACTTACTGACTCAGAACTGCCATTTCAACAAGATCCCAGGAGCTACACGCGCACATTAAATTTTGAGAGGCACTGCTCCACAGCAAACAGAAACTCCTCCAGAAACAGTGCTGTCATCGTTGATCACAGTCAAGGCAAAAAAAAAAAAAAAAAAAAAAAAATCTCATGATAATCAAAATCCAGAAAACTCAACGTAAAAAGCAGTGGATCCATCACGAAGTCTAGCCATGGCTGACATGTGGCCCTGTGGTGTTCCCTGTAGACCAGTGACCTGGCTTCAATTCCATCTCGATCCCACTGCCACTTTGTCCATGAATTTTCCCACCTTATTCTCTTCTTGTGCCAACGGCACTCAAAACAGCATGAGCCATTTGCAGCGTGTTTCAGTAGGCGAAGGCATGCTCACCTGAGCTCTGCCACTTAGGTGACCACATACAAGTTATTTAAGTTCTCTGAGCTTTATTTTCTTATCTAAAAATGAGGACTGGAAGACTTAAGGGATATGTATGTTTGAGGATTAAATGAGAAAAGTTATGTAACATGCTGTTTGGTAATATTATTCGTAGTCGCTTCTCCCTTCCACCTACAGATCCAGTTTACTCCGGACTGTGCATCAGAGCCAAGGGACTTGAAGGCTCCAATTAAACCTCACACATATGTTCAGAAAACCTTCAGTCCTCTTGGAAGCCTCTGTTTATGACACAACCCGGCTCAGCGTAGCAGCACCTTCATCAGGCCTGTGTGCCTGGAAATGCCATAGAACAGCTGTCTCCTCTAACCCCCCCCTTCTGCTCACTACAGGGTTTTGCATGTACCAGGCCCTCAGCAAACATTTGTTGAATGAATTAATTAATCATAGAAAGAAAATAGCTGTATGCTGTAATCGCTTTGCCACTTGAGTGCTAAGTTTGTCATTGTAAACGTGCATGAAAAGAGCCTTTGCAGCTGGTTGGCAACCTAGGGTTGTGAAACATAAAACGTTACACAAACTTAAGTTATTACTCTTCCCTGGATTTCTCGGCTGTGCCTTTAACTAAACAGGTTTTTGTGCCATGTACCACAGTCATGCAGGTTAGGCTATGAACTGTACCAGCGTCAAGTATGCAGCACTCACAGGCCAGGATCAGAGGGTGACGGCTGACTCAGCTGTTGTTTTGGTTCAGCCATGGCAGAAACCTGGTCGCTATCCTGGGGAGATGCATCAACTGAATTTGTCTTGGGCTCTATCCACCCAAAACATAATTAATGAAAAGCAGAAAACACGGCATCCTATGTGGTAGAAATACAATGCCACACAGATGGTTTACTTCTTTCTTTGAATTTAATCTAACTTTAGATTTCTCACAGCTAGAAGGTCCCCTTAGGAGAAAAACTCTCAGCTTGTGTCTTGGAAGAAGAGAAGGCTATTCTTCTTAGCTTTCCCTGTGGAAAGGAAGCAACTGGCTAGAAACCAACCAACCAACCGCTCTCCCAAGCCCCAGCTGATTATGGACTAGAAGGTGCAGTAGAAGGAAGGCCTTGCTTATCACCAGCTGTCAACCCAGATAACCTCACCAATAGGCCACAAAAGCAACAGCAAGGAAAAGCTATGGCCAAGGTCAGATCTAACAGAGCAATGAAAGTGATAATGGAAAAGAAAAGGAAGAAAGACCTGAGGAAATCCACTCCTGAATGAAGAAAGAAAGAAGGAAGGAAGGAAGGAAGGAAGGAAGGAAGGAAGGAAGGAAGGAAAAGGAAAGGAAAAAGAAAGAGAAAAAAAAGAAAGAGAAGGAAAGAGAGAAAGAAAGAAAGAAAGAAAGAGAAAGAGAGAAAGAAAGAAAGAAAGGTAAGAGAGGGAAGGAGGAAAAAAGGATGGAAGGAAGGAAGGAAATGCACTGTGCTTAATGCATCAGGTGGAGGATTAAAATTAAGTCCTTGGAAGTTCTTATTTGAAAAAGGTTCAGTTTTTTGGTCACTGCTCTGGAATCTACAGAGCCATAGCCCTTTTTACTAGTTTCTTCTGAGATAAGAACAAAATAAAGGATTTTTTTCCTTCAGGAGGCAGAAGATGCTAATTATATGTCAGGCACTATGTTAGGGATGAGGACTCAAAAGAGTAATAAGAAGTGGTACAGAGTTCCCACTGTGGCTCAGCGAGTTAAGGACCCCTACTGGTATCCATGAGGACTTGGGTTCGATCCCTGGCCCCACTCAGTGGGTTAAGGATCTGGCATTGCCATGAGCTGCGACGTAGGTAGCACATGTGGCTTGAATCTGGTATTGCTGTGGCTGTGGAATAGGCCATCAGTGGCAGCTCCGATTTGACTTCCAGCCTGGGAACTTCCATTTGCCACAGGTGTGGCCGTCAAAAGAAAAATAGAAAGAGAAATGGTCCTATTGGTTTGCACTTCCTCCCAGGTTTCTACCCAAACTTCAGCTTTTGTAGGTACAATTCTGTGGGTTTTTTTTTTTTTCATTTAACTTTGTAAGTCTTCACTCAAGCTGACACAAAATTTTCAGAATATATTTTTCAACGTGTTAAAAAATTTTATTGTAAAAGTGGCACATGCTTATTGTGGGAAAAGCGACACAGAAGTTTTTAGCATAAAAATAAAAGTCCTTATCCTATATCCCTAGTCTTGGAGCAAACAGATAATTTGTGTGTGCGCGTATGTGTGTATGTACACGTTTCAGTTGAGATTACATAAACATTTCTCTCTATACACACACACATATATATCAATACACACACACACACACACATATAAATATACATAAATAGTGAGAGAGGCTAAAGATTATATATATGTGTTTATGCATATATTTATACATAACATTTTAAAACAGACCCTAATATATCTACTTTTCTGCAGTTTGCTTTGTTCACTTCCAAAGGGCTAGGAAGAGAAAATCTTGGGGTGGATAGAGAATAAACTGGCAGTAATAGTTGCCTGGCTGCCTCTGGGGACTGGAACTAGATTACTGGGAAATGAGAGTGGGAGGAAGATTTATTTTTCACTTTACTCTGTTTTACACATTTTGCATTTTTTAAATAAATAAACTTTTTAAATTACAAGGGGAGGGAAATATGGTGAGTGGTGTCGAGCCTATTATCACGGGGGACAGTCAGACAGGGAAATGACAACACAGGGAAATGCGAAGGGAGCTGCCAAAAAATACACATAAGGAGCTATGACTGCATAAGATGGGAAGCACAGAAGTGCGGCTCGAGCATCGCGGAAGGCAGGGTGGACGTGGTGACATCTGAGCTGGCTTCCGTAGAGGAGGAAGGAGATGGGGGCATGCAGGAGGGGAGAGGACAGGTCTAGACAGGCTCAGAAGTGTAGAAAGGCTTCAGGCTCTCTTCCAAACCAGTGGGAACCTTGATCCTGGATGCAGATTGGGGCCTGACCCTGGGATGGGGCATCATTTATTTGCACTGGGCAATTTATAGAGCTGAAGGGGGGCAATTAAGAGACACAAGCAAGGAACAGACGTCACAGCCAGGAAGACCAATTTGCCGATCCTAAGGGCCTATGAAAACAGGGAGATCCATCCAGAAACCGGGCCACCAAACAGATACCAGGAAAAGCAGAGAGTTCCAAGAGCAGGGCAAGGGAGGGGCCCAAGAGGAAATTTCTGAGTGAGACAGAGTAGTTGCGGAGACGGCACAGTGCATGTCTATGGCCTCAGACTGGGACAGGAAGGAGTCTCTGAGGCTTTAAATTGTCTGGCACCAAATGCAAGGGTTCCTGATAGATAGCAAGGCACCTTGTACCATCAGAGTGGACGAACGCTCAGGACAGGGACTGGTCAGTGATGAAGCGGCCAGAGAGGCGGCTCTCTACTGAGGTTGGAAAATTTCCATTCAGATAGTCTTTATTTCCTCTGTAAAAAATGATAGGCTAATCTTAGACCATGAGAAATGGAAGTATATTATTCATGGGCTTCAGGCAGACTTATCTGAAGACAGATGCTCCTAAATATTGGTCTGACCAAACTGTATAGCAGTTGTGTGACCAAGAAGTATCTGCTGAAGGAAAGGCTGATTCCTAAAGAGCTGGTAAAAAATACCCATCCCTGAGTTCTCATCAGGTCAGACTGAAGCACTTTGGTGTTATCTATGAGAAAACCAAGGTGGGAAGTTCCCACATCAAAAGGGTCCTTACTGCTGTTCACTGCCACCACCACCACGAGCACTAATGGCAGCAGCAGTGAAAACACTTGCTGAGGAATAGTCGTGTGCTTGGCTCTTCACTGGACCCTGGGAATTTAAAGTTGAATAAGGTATGGAACCCGCCCTTGAGAAGTTGTGTAGTGATTTGTAGAAGGAATTTTTATCTCAAAGGCCTACCTGAGAAAGCTTCTCACATAAAGGGAGACTCCTAGGATCCACAGACTATCAGAGCTGGAAGAAACCACAGAGGGCTTCACAGGGGAGGTGTGAGTGTTAATCGACTAAACAAGTCACCTGACTGATTCAAGAGGCCCAACCCTTCCATCCTGTGATCTCTGCATTTCATTTTACCCCCGATACACCTCCTTTCCTATTCAACCCATAAGCAATTTTATGTACCTGATCATAGGTACAAAAGCAAAGAAGAGAAAACCCCTTTGCACTGGAAGGTTTTTTAAGTTAGAGCAGGTAAGAACCTATAATCAAAAGACTCAAGTCCAAAAAGGTGTCACTGTCATGTCATGGTAGGTCTAGCCCTCTCAGAATACTTGTCACCTCCAGTGTATAAATTCAACTCTGGAACAATCCTCTCAGAGTACAGAAAAACAAGAAAAGCTTCTTTGTCTTACGCACTTGTAATTCCTAGTCAGTAGCATCCTTCATGCTTTTGGGAAAAAAAGAAATTAGTGCCTAGGGAGAAGAAAAATATTGAAGAGTAAGATTCAGATTCAACGAGAAGAAAGAGAAATTCTATGACATAGAGATAAGACTCAGGAGTCAGTGGGGGCGGGTATATGTGGACAATTGTGAGAGATCAAAATAGACACACTAAAATGTTTTAGTATCTTTTAATACCAACAACAAGCAAGGGGTAGAGAAATGCAAATCAAAACCACTATGAGGTACCACCTTACGCCAGCCAGAATGGCCATCATCAAAAAGTCTACAAACAATAAGTGCTGGAGAGGGTGTGGAGAAAAAGGATCCCTACTACACTGTTGGTGGGAATGCAAATTGGTGCAACCACTGTGGAAACCAGTATGGAGATTCCTTAGAAAACTAAAAACAGAATTACCATTTGATTCAGCAATCCCACTCCTGGGCATCTATGCAGAAAAAAACCATGACTCGAAACAACACATGCACTCCAGTGTTCATTGCAGCACTTTATACAATAGCCAAGTCATGGAAACAACCTAAATGCCCATCGACACAGGAGTGGATAGGGAAGATATGGTACATATACACAATGGAATATTACTCAGCTATTAAAAGGAACAAAGTAACAGCATTTATAGCAACATGGATGGACCTAGAAATTATCGTGTGAAGTGAAACCAGTCAGACAATGAGATACCAACATCAACTGCTACCACTTACACGTGGAAACTAAAAAAAGGACACAATAAACTTCTTTGCAGAACAGTCAATGTCTCACAGACTTTGGAAAACCTATGGTTTCCAAATGAGACAAGCAGGGGGGTGGGGGAGGCACTGAGGGTTTGGGATGGAAATGCTATAAAAACTGAGTTGTGATGATTTTTGTACACCTATAATTGTAATAAAATTCATTAAGTAATGGAAAAAAAAACAACAAGCAAGTGGTGATATACATACTTATGGAAACTAAATCCAACAGCTGCACTGTGACAAAACTAGCTCCTTGCGCAAGAATGGCTTGAGATCAAGAGGGAAAGGACATAGTGCCAAGGCCATGGACAAACTTCCCTCCTAGGCTTAGTATTTAACCTTAAGGATACTACAGTGAACAGGAGAGACGTGAGGTGTGAGGACTGGGAGTTCTGAGGAAGGTCACACTCTCATCTCCCAGCAGCCCCAGAGCCCGGCAATCCCTGAACCACTGGGCAAACAGAAACAGAGGAGGGTTTAGCCCTTTGGTTCCATCACTAGGCCCTGGCATGGGAACATAAGAAAGCTTTGCCAGCTAGAACCAGTCTTATTTAAATGTGCTTACATTATACTCCTTTCTTGCAAACTGGAATCAGAACAATTTTAAGATGCTGGCATTTGAAAGGATGCAAGGAGCCTGCGGTTGCGTCTTTGAGCTGAGAAGAATCAGGGATCAGCGTGGAAAGCCTGCAGCCCAGGAGTAAGCCTCGTTCGTGCTTCTTCCGGAAGACAATGTCTAGCCGGAAGTGGGGCTCTCAAGCCTCGACTACCTCTTGAGCAAGACAAAACAGAAACCCTGTCTGGGGCTCAGAGAACCAAGAGCATCTCAGCCATGAGAGCACATTTGCCCCCAAGGCAGCACTGCTAACGGCAGAAGGTCCCAAGTCTCAGAGGGACCCTTGCTCATTAAATCTTAGGATGACCTACTTTTTGAGTTTTCATTGTGCTAATTCCATCACTTGCCCTTTAGCAGCTCACACATCCATAATTTGGCCTCATCAGAATGCCAAGAGGATAAGCTCAGAAGAAGAAATTCCATGAATGGCAATTCTAAACCATTCTTGTTGATCAGAATACAAATTTACCAGCCAGCCCTTCTATACCAGAAGGTGAATTCAAAAGGTTTGAGAAATTCCAATTTCTTATACTTGCTGGGACTGAATACTAACTTGCCATCAAACAGTGGACAAAGATTTATTTGTGAGGCTGTTCCCCAGAGCTACAGAAACACCTGGGGCAATGGAGATGTCTTTATAGCACAAAGCAGGAGGGAAAATGCTTATCAACACAGGGCATGATCGAGTGAGAAGGGGTCTACTATGCAGTTACTGGAAGGGGCTGCCAGCCAGTGTAGGATGAGATTGTCGGAGGCAGGAAGCGGTGAGGGGAGAGCTCGGCACTCTCCTTTTCTCCCCCACCCCACGGGAACAGTCTAACACTTCGCCCTTGCCCTGGAAGCAGGAGGCACGGTGGCTGGTAAAAGCCTTAGAGGACTCTCTCTATGATAACTCACCTTGTGACAGTTTCGTCCTCCTCTCGCATCTGAAGTTTCCCCAAATATCCCCATTCTGAGATTTGGTTTTAGCAAGCAAGCCTCGGCAATTTAAAGGATAGGCAAGAGCGCCGAGGCAACATCTGAATTAGCTCTTCCCCTGTGTGGTCCTAAGGACCGCATCCAGGCAGCTGGGACTTCACGTGGGGAGCAGAACTTGCTGATGAGCGGGTCACTCACCTTTGCTGATGTCTTCATATTCCAGCCAGAGCCGCCGCTGGACCTGCTTGTTTGGGTACCAGATAGAGCAGGATTCCTCAAAGCCGTAGATAGCTTCCTGGATGTAATGGTTGCCAAACTGGTCCAACAAGGCTACAAAATCCGCACGAGACGTAGCCCCATCCAGGGAGTGGAGGGCATTGTTGAGGGCTATGGAGAAACAGCACCCAAGCATAAGAGTGAGGGTTTGCAACGTGGGTATCTGGATTTCCAGGCCATTCAGTCTCAAAAGTGCAAGTGCCATGGGGCCCAGAGGATGTTGGAGAGCTGGCTGGAGTTAGTTACCAGCTGAACACGTCCAGGTGCCTAAATCAGACATTTCAGTTCCTAAAAGAATATCTCTTTAAGCCCGTTGGTTATGTTGTTAACTTCAGGCAAATTAAGCAGAACATTGTCAGTTCTCCACTACTCCCCTGCTTAAGTCAATTTTTTTTTTCAAATCACAAGTCATGACATTAAATCAATTTAGTGCACTAAAATGATAGCATTTAAATATGAAAAAGAATAGCATCGTCTAAAATAGAAACACAAATACTAGCAGAGAACATTTCACATCATTAAGATGAATATTGCTTCATGAAACTCCTGTTGTGTGGATGTGGGCGTGTGCGTGTGTTACAAGGTCACAGTGTAAAATGTATTCTTACTGTGGGGAGGGACCAAAAAAGTTCACAAGATGTTGCCTTCATGCAGAGAAATTGGTAATGGGAAGACAACTGAAGATGGAATATAGGGAAAGTCATTACATTATATTTATTTAAGAAAATCAGAAGACTGGGAAATGGCAAATGGGGGCGAGACCCTGTTTTCCCCTTTGCCCTCCTCCCCAGGGCAAATCTCCCTGGATTTGCTTTCCCTGTTTAAGAGAACTGCACTTGTTGGAAAGATAACCTAACAAAATTTCCAAGTCCAGTACCTTTTGTACTGGCCAACTTTGGACAGCCTTCCTTTTGACACACCTATGTCCTATCGGGGCAAGGCAGAGCTTGGCTCAGGTTTGAGTCACGGCATCCATGATGCCATGTGTGGCTTTGAAAGGCACATGGCAACAGAGATACCTGACTGTTAACCTCTGATATGCATAGCACCTGTGCTATGGGCAAACTAAGTACGTGAACAGGGTTGGGTCTCTACTGTCACATTCTTCTAGAATAGAGAGAGCTTAGTTTGTTCCAGCTGTTTTCTATACCAGCAGAGTTTACCTCAGTCGTATCCACATCCCAATCTTTTTTTGTAAAGAACTCTTCTGAGATAAAAAATAGAATTTCTGAGTCCCTTTGTGTACTTTGGAGACGTTGCATCTTCTTAATGCATTTTCTTTCTCTACGCGTGAAGCTCTACCTTTTGTATGAGTCTCGTGTCTCTAACTCCGTATCTGTCCCCTGCCCTCCCATCTCCCTAAGGCTTAGCCGCCCTGATGCTCACCTTGCGCCCCCTCTCCTTGTCTTGTCACCCTGTGCTAACAAGAGCATTTAGCCCTAGTGACCCTTTCCTTCAACACAGTGAAGCCAGACTCTGGGGCATAAACTTCAGGTCTGGTACATTCTCTAAGTAGCCCCACAGGAAAGAATGGAGGAATGCTCTTCAAGTCCATGGGGGTGAGATGGAATAGAGATGTAAACCTACGTGAAGGTATTCCTGCAGAATTTTCTCTTTGGTAAATCTAAAGCTAGAATTGCTCAGCTTCCAGGAAAAACTTGTTTCGAGGCATTTATCACTAATATTTGAAGAACATCTGTAAAAGGAGACTCACTGTTCTGTTTTGGTACAATTTATCCTAAGTAAGTTTATTGCTTTATTTATCCTAAGTCAGTTACTCTTTAATTTACTAGATACGTAGTAGATGCTTAAATATATCATAACATAGATGCAGACACAGATGTAGATAAATCTGTCTGTCTGTCTGTCTATCTATCTATCTACCTATCTAATCTATCTACGTACCTACCTGTTTTGTTTACTTGCTGTTAACTGGTTGCTATTTCTCCTCTCCTCTTCCTCTTTCTTGCTCTGTTTCCCTTCTTTCTTTCATCCTATAGAACCTCTCAATTATACACTGATTTGGAAAGTTTTATTCTGACAATTTATAAAAAGCCTGCTTTTGCATATCCTTTCTATACACTGGGTGACCCCAGGAACAATGATAAAATAGGTAAAATAGGTGTTTATCTTCCGTGGTCCCTGCCTCCCCCTTTCCATCTCTTCCATCATCCAAGATAAAACTTGCAATTCAATCTACACTAAGAAAACGATCTGATGTCAGCCCCGTGCCCCGAAGGGTGACTCGAGTGAACAGGTTATAGATCTCAAGGAGTGGCCACATTGTGGATGGCATCTTTAACACGGATAAAAACCTGGTGCCCTTGGAAAGGAATTCCACACCCCAGGAGCAGGTGGGAGGGATGGCTTGCAGCGGCGCTCACCCTGGGAGACAGTCGCCTGGTGGAGTTTGACGTGGTACCTCACAGAGCGGACCTTCCAGTGTTGCAGCACGGGGTACCCGGACACCTCACTGAAGTTCACCATCCCTGGGGACAGAGGAGATGCGCGTTTGATTCACCAGTCCCAGGTCCCCTGGGTCAGGGGTGTAATTGTGAGACAGTGAGAAAGCATTCTTTGATGGAGAGCACTTCTGGAGTCACAGAAGCAACAGCTATTATTTACCGAACCTTTATTCTGTGCCAGGCATTTGGCTGAGCACTTTGCATACAGTCATATGACCCCTGTGAGACAGGTGTTATTGTTTGCATTTTATCAATGAAGAAACTGAGGCTCAGAGAGGGTGTTTGCCTTAAGGGCCCCGGACCACCAGATAGAGCCAGAATGGCATGCCGGATGTGTCTGAGACCAGGCCAGGGTTCCTAACCACTCTACGGTAATACTCCCTTACTAAGCTCATACAGAACTCTAGGCTTACCGTAACAAACAGCCATGTTTTTACTCTCTTTAATAGTTGCAGTAATTGACTCAGCGGACATACCTGATAACATTGATTTTTGTGTCCCATTTAACTGATTTGTGTTTGGTATTTAAGTTTTAATTACTCTGAAGCCGATAATGCTTGTTTCTTCTTTGCCAGGAGGGACAGTGTCAGAGTGACCAGGCTAGTAGTGGGCAGGAATGGGCCCTATGTTGAATGTCACTGGTGTGCCAGACACTGTGATTGACGCTTTACTTGTGGTCCCTCTTTTACAGATGGGAAAACCAAGGCTCTGAGAAGCCAAGTTATCCATCCAAGGTCATTCTTAATAAACGTAACCTTGTAGCCTTAATGATGATGGTATAATGAGCTATTCTTGCTTGAAGACTTTGTAGAAAGAGTAGCCCTCTGCTTGAATTCTAGTCACTACTATAAATATAAAATGCTACATAAACAAAATAATTAGGCTGGCAGGAAATTAAAAAATCACCTTGTTAGGTTTAGAAAACCAATTCTGGCTTCATTTCTATGCCTGATGTATGCGCGTGCGTGTGTGTGTACATATGCAAATATAATGGCCACATATATGACAAATTTAGATAGATAGTGAATATGTGTGTATAAATAAAATGGCAATGATACATATATAGTGAATTATCCTGCCATTTTGACCTACACTTCCTTCAGGCTAAATCAACTAATTTAGTACCTAAACTGGATAAAGAGTGGGCGGGGTTAATTAGCTGCTTGTCAACTCCGATCAAATTAGCTGAGTAATTGCCAAATTTCCATTTCTGTGTGAATCATATGGGAATAATTATTGGTAAGACAAAAAGAAGAAAAGGTCAGGTGAGGTGCTCACTGAATCAACTGCTTACATTCGATCTCAGGGAACCAAAGATAAGTTACTTGAAACTAAGAGGTTTTCAGTATTTGTCTTTTCAAACGTTCCTCTTTTAGGGCATTAAGCCTTGTGATGGCAGTTAAACTTCTGCATACTCTGGCTTTCTGCCTTTGTGTTAATTGTAAAAGTATATTAAAGAAATTCTCACTTTACAAATTTAAGACTCCAGTCACACAGCTCCAAGGTACGTCTCCTGTTTCACTGGAGTTACAATGTGAGTGAGTGCTCTGTAGCGCTGTTCCGTTAGCACACATTCTCTAGCAAGGCCAGCTCATCAGCTTGCTGTTATTTTGGAAACTCTTTTAATAAAAAGGTAGCCAGCACAATAAATAGGTTTTTTTTCTGTGTATCAGAAAACAATCCCTTTAATGGAATTGACTCCTAGCAGAAAAAGAAAAGGGAAGGAAATCAGGAAGCCGGCATTCTAAGACACCCATGCTGCCTTGGGGGCTAGTTTCCGACAGCTGGTCAACAGGTCTGAGCTTCCTCTCAGGCTACCTGGCCAGGGGATCTTGTGGTTCCCAACTGTTGCATCTGTAAAGCAAGCAGCTTAACTGAGATGACCCCCTGCTCCCTTTTTTGCTGTGATTCCAACCAGCTGTATGACTTGGGGCTAGGCAACTCATTCCTTTTGGTTTTCACACCTGAAAAGTGGGAATAATAATATTCATCTTGCCTACTGTATAAGTAGGAGGTCAGGACAAAATAAAATTATGAGTATAAAAAACACAGTGAGATTTAAAAAAAAAAAAGCATCATGTACATACATGGTTTCCATAATGTTCTCATCCTCCTCCCTACCGCTCTCTCATCACCCCTAACTGTGTGAACTTGACATTTGTTAATTGATGTTTTTGTTATAAATTCTCACGCCTTAGTTCAGGTCAACAGAAGGAAGAAAAAAATAAAAGCACGGATGTTGCACGGATGTTGGTGGAGTGGGAAGGGATGACAGTGTCCCACATTCGCCCAGGATGAGCCAAACAACTGAAATCTATCACTTAACTGCTAAACAACAATTCTACTTGAGTGCATTTGTGCTACACCACACTCAGGGAAACTGTTATGTAACTGTTAATGCTCGGGAAATGCTGTTCTGTGCCCACTTACAGATAATATTTCCATTAGTTAAAAAGAAAGGGATATTTTAAAGTATCTGTTTTCTTGCTGAGTCATAAGATTCTTTCTCAGTGTGCCCTTGTAATGCGGTCAGCTCTAGCTTTTTTTATGTTATTTTATTACTATTTGGGACACATTTGTGAATGACTCTTTTTTTTTTCCAAGCCAACAAGCTCAGACTATGTTTTCTCAAGAAAGAACATTATTTTCCCCCACCGAGGCTTGAAAAAAGAATAACTGGATAGACCCTTGTGAAAGAAAGAGAAGAAGGAAGGAAGAAGGAAAGAAAGCAAGGAAGCAGGAAGAAAAGGAAGGAAAGAAAGAAAACAGAATGAAGGAAGGAAGGGAGGGAGGAAGGGAGGAGGGAACAAAGGAAGGAATTTAGTTTTCTCCTCTTATTCTATTGAAATGTCCGGGGGATGTTTAATTCCCAAAGTTCTACAGCCAAGAGTCCGCTTCCTTTGGATGAACTTGAAGAAGTTCCAAAGAGCTCAGAGCTCTCAATATTCATTTACACGTGGTGACCATGGTGCCCAACAGGCTCATGAATGTGGCCAGCAGCATCCTCCACTCCGTGGTCTACCTCTGGGCTCTCTTTCTCAACTGAGAGACTGAAAAACCAAATGGATGATGACCAGACCACATGTAAAAATGGAACTCTGACCCACAATCCACAGCAACCAGCCCAGGAAGCTGGTCGACCATCTCTAAGTCAGATCTGTAGGGAGTCAGACCACGATCTCTTCTAGTTGGGAAGCCAAACAATAAGCCCCATAATAATCAGGCCAGAATAAGCACGACTTGATTCATAACCGGCAGCTTCCCTAATTTTTTGTTCTTACCTCCAAGTTAGGTCCAACCAGAAAAAGTAAAAATATATAACCCCAAATATTTACAAAGACTACCCCACTCCTGGCTGGGTGGACCACCTGCAGGCCAACAGCTTCCAGTCAGGGCATATCCGAAGCCCCCCCCCACCCCCTTTTCTCCAACTCTAAAGCTTTCCTACTTCTCTGGCTGCCTCTCAGTCTCTGCCAAGATGCCAGGGATGGTAGCTGAGTCCCATGCTACAGCCAGTGGTGCCTAAATAGCCTTCAGCTGTTTTCATTTCATTGGTCTTCATTTCTTTCCACCCAGCTTGTCACACCAAAACGCTGGAGAAGGGTGAGGCGTGGGTTTCTTAACTGGTTTGATGAGGATGGAGGCAATCAGTAAGAGAAAATACCTCCATCAGTGATTTTCAAGTAAATTCTTCAAACTGGTAATTCTGAAAGATGGAAATAGCTGTTATGCGTGAATGGATTTTCTAGTTAAACAGATTTGGGAATTGTGCTAAGTAAAAGGTATTTCTTTAGTGCAGGGCTTCTGGAATCTCTCCCGGGTGAAGGTGTTGCAAATGGCTGAGAGGCAGATACCACAGTTTTTCCAAAGATATTTGAAGACAGAACCTATTTTATTCATGGAGCACTAGTTTTCCATGCCCCCCCCCAAAAAAAAAGGGAAGAAGAAACATGCTTGGAAATGCTGATAGAGAAGATTCTGAAGATCACTTTAGTTCTAAAATTTTTTAAGCTTGTAGGTTTATGGGGATTATGACCTTAATAGCACATAGGGCAACATGGTATGACATTCTTCACAACACATAATTAAAATGCTACCAGAACTAGAAAGTGAATATGGAAGAAATTTGGTCTACTGTCTCTTTAATTGATTCTTCTGATTATTTGGGGCTTTGAGAAAACCAGACTGACCCCTTCTTACATCAAAGAAAATACCTGCTCTTGGCCTAAATGGTATCACTTCTTAATCAAAATAGGTTAAAAAGATAGGCTGGGTGGAACAGTAGCAAGTCAAGTTCTCTCTGCGTTCAGGAATGTCATCTTCTCAAAGGCCATGAAAACCGGGAGTGCTCCATCAGGACATCCTTCTAATTCTTTTGCCTCCCATATGCCAAGTCAGGAGCGGTTCCAGGGCATGGGGGAGAAAGAAGTTTCTCTTGTGGATGAGAACCAAGTTTGGATCTTTTCCTTATTTTCAAAGATGGAGATTCAGACACATGTTCTTCTGCTGCTTCTCAGATCTGCTCACCTACTTCCCAAACGCTCAGGGAGCATCCAGGACTACTTTGTGTCTTCTCGCCCTGGCAACTGAAATACCACTTCTCACTTGCATGTAGGTTCTAATGAAAGAGAGAGATGTCCTGATAACTCTTGAGACAGAAGCCAGGTAGCTTCTTGGTGGTGTGGAGCCTGTCCTGCTTGTGTGTGCCATCTGACACCTACTTTACAAGGCATTTAACACATGCCCGGGAAATGGCTCTCAGCAAGTAACACTGCAAACAAGAAACCTAGCTTTCCAAACACTGGAGATGTAGACTTCAGGGTCATGTTCAGAGGTGCATTTCAGTTCTTTTCAGGTTTGTGTATGTGTATGCGTGTGTGTGAGTGTGTGAGTGTGTGTGTGTGTGTGTGTGTGTGTGTGTGTGTCATCTCTTAGCAGGCAGCTTATTTCAATGAGATTTCTTTCTAGTCCAGAAAACATCCAATTGTTTTCTCTCTTGTTACCTCTCCTTTTATAGGGAAAACACTATTTGGGAGTTTACATTTTCTTTCTTCCTTGGTATATTTATTTTTTTTAACTAACATTTATCTCATTATGTATCAGGAACTGTTCTAGAAACTTTACAAATACGAATTTATTTATTCCTCATACTAGTCTTATGACAAAGATAATATTTTAATATCTATTTTTACAGGTTAAAAAAAAAACCCGGGGCACAGAGAAGGTAAGTAATTTATCCAAGATCACACAGCCAGTGAAGAGCTGAGGCCAGCTATCAGGTTCCAGGGCCTAAGCGAGTAATCACTATGCTACACGACCTCAGACAGATCTACCTCTAATTCTATTCCAGTCTGAATGAAAGTTTTGACTACAAATCGATATCTGGAAAAAGGCTTACCCTCAGCTGAATCCATGCTTCAGAAAAGGGGGGGAAAAGGGGGAGAAGGGTATAGAATAAGGAAGACTGAGAGTGAGAAAGGGAGAGGAGTCACGGACAAATGAACAAAGCCAACAACAGATGTGCTCAGGTCCAGCCATCTAACAAGTGATGCTGAGCTCCCGGCTGGCTGTCTCTTATAGGTCCACGGAACACTGAAGTGTCTTTGTTGGTCCAGGAGGCGCTCACTGGGGGTCTTCAGAGGCACAGAAAGGAGAAGCATCCCCTGATGTTCCTGCCTCCCATAACTTCCTTCCACAATGAGCCCCGGAGAAGAACGCCTTTGGGCTCAAAACAATATTAAGGGGCGAGGGTCATGATCCCCATCTTACGACAAGGGCCATGAGACCCCAAGAGACTATGCTGTTTCATGTCACACAGCTAGGAAGTAGAGCCAGGAGTCAAAGTCGTGGTCATCTGACAGCAAAGCTCTGTCATGTTTTGTTCTCTCCCACTGCTCCCTAAGTACTTGCCAGGAAACCCAGCAGGACCAATGACAGATAATTAGGATATAAGCAATCCACCTTCTTTCTACCGCTACTATGTCCTGGTCACTGTGTCCTGTAACCCACTGAGAACTCTGAACTCTTCCCATTCGATTATCTCATTTGTTTTCCAAACAGCCCAATGAGACTACAGCAGCAAAAGGTATTATTACGACCACTTTGCAGATAATTATATAATAATATTGGCAGCTTTACTGACAAATCAGCCTACTTGTGTTCACTTTTAGAACTGAGCTTTTATCATGTGCTAAGGAAACCACTGGCTTTGAAACCAAAATAATCAAGGTCAAGGATCTTGAGTTTATAAAATCACAGGGAGCTGCCTGTGCTTGCCAGTTAAGTAAGGTGTGGGGCACACTCACCAGTCAGGAAGTCGGGGTCTGGGGTGGGCTCTGAGATTTCCTCAAGGCACTGATTCTCCAAGGGGACAGTGGCCACCACAAGACCATCTGGCAGTTGCTGGTCTAAACCTCGAGCAAAGTTGTTTTGCCTGGAAACAGAGGCAGACTTTCATCTCCTGAGTGTTCAGGTGAGCCCCACTCTTTGGCCTGCGATCTATATTTCAACCCATAATAGACCAGAACCCTACTCAATGTACATGAGTAGAGTAAGACACGAGTGTGAAAAGTAGTAGTGTGAGGGCTGGGGGAGATGAGGGAGGAAATAAAAAAAAAAAGCAGTGAAAAGGTCTATTTATAAGAGAGAATATTCTTCCCTCCCTACTGCCCACCCCGGTCCCTACTCCTGGAGCCCCTCTCCACAAGATCTGGGCAAATGTAGCCAACATAATATGAGTTATGACACCTCACTGCTTGCCATTGGCGAATGAAGTCCTAGGATAAAAGGGGAACTTTTAGTAACGTCTACTGTTTGTAACAGCAAACACAACTGACTCCAAGAACTAGCTGGAAATTTTACTATAGATTGGCTCGTAAGAGTCTAGACCCAGCTTGCTATCAGCTGCTGGTCTATATTATAACACTGTCACATCATCAACATCATCATCACCACATCATCATCACCTCCTTCAATAAATGGGTTCTGAGGATGATGTATTCAAATTGTCTAAGACAGATTTGGGACAGGAGTCAAATGGAGAATCTCCTAGAAATATTCTAAGTCAGTGGTTTGAAGCATTTTGTTCTCAGGACCCCCTTACACTCTTCAAAATAACTGTAGGCCCCAAGTATTATACCTACTTACATTTACCATATTAGAAATTAAAAGAAAACACTTAAAAAATAGTTATTGGGATATTGTAAATGACAGTAATAAACCCATTAAACATTAACATGGTTTGAAAAATGATGAGACAAGTGGCATTATTTTACATTTCTGGCAATTTTTTTTTTTTTTTTGTCTTTTTGCCTTTATGTAGAGCCGCACCCGCAGCATATGGAGGTTCCCAGGCTAGGGGTCTAACAGGAGCTGTAGCCGCCGGCCTTCACCACAGCCACAGCAACGCGGGATCCGAGCCGCGTCTGCAACCTTCACCACAGCTCATGGCAATGCCGGATCCTTAACCCACTGAGCAAGGCCAGGGATCGAACCCACAACCTCACGGTTCTTAGATTCGTTAACCACTGAGCCACAAAGGGAACTCCACCTTTCTGGCAAATTTTTTAACGTCTGATTTAATAGAAGACAGTTGAAAACTCACCTCTAAATTCAACTTATTGCAATGTATTGTTTGACTGGACGTATATAAATAAAACTCATCTTCTCTGTATTTGGAAGAGGCAGGACCTTGAGTATCACTTGAAAGGTTCTCAGGGACCCTCAGGGATTCAAAGACCCTACTTGATTTTTTTTTTCTTTTCAGTCTTTTTAGGGCAGCACCATGGCATATGCAGTTTCAGTCGAAGCTACAGCTGCTGGCCTACGCCACAGCCACAGCAATGCGGGATCCAAGCCACATCTGCAACCTAAACCACAGCTCATGGCAACGCCGGATCCTTGACCCACTGAGCAAGGCCAGGTATCGAACCCACATCCTTATGGATACTAGTCAGGTTTGTTACCACTGAGCCCAACAGGAACTCCTCAAGGACCATACTTGAGGACCACTATTCTAGACTGACTGAAATGCCAAGACTCAGAAGGACAATAGAACCTGAGCATTTTGTGGTGGCTTCCGTGGAAAATCTCACAATCCCTACCTGGCAACGTAAAAATCTTTTTAATACTTTATTCCTTGTGGTTCTTGGGTTCTGAAAGAAGGAGTGTAGACCTGGAAATGACCATGGGAGAGAAAATAACCTATCCTTTTATAGTCATCTCTACCTAGAAGCAAGATACAAGACTTGGTGCTGACTTTAAGGCTTGTCAGGGAACAGATCCATCAACAGCTCTGAATAACCAGTTCTACAGGTGTGGGGCTCACCTGAATGTTCCTTTCAGTACCTGTCCAGCAGCCACCTCCTTGGAATGGTTGTTGTAACCAAAGAACATCTCCCCAAAGAGGGTCTGGTTCATGGGAAGCTCTCTGCTTTCCCCACAGTCACCTCCCTCTGGGCAGGTCTCCGTGATGAGCTGGCAAGAACGTCCATCCACACCAAGCTTGTAATCCTCAATGCACCTAGCAAGGTGGAAAACTCAAGGTAAGAAGTTATTCCATCAACTAGTCATGCAGCTAACTCAACCCAAGATATGGAAAGACATGCCTCTGGGAGAGTGTTGGATGACCAAAGATTATGAATATCCTGATTTGATTTTGTTCCTTTATAATTTGGTTTCTTAAGTCTATAAACCTAGTCTCCTTGCCTATATGTGATCGTAGAGAACCTCTCACCTTTCCTGCGCAGGTAAGTGCTTTCAAAGCTTTAGAGGGCTCGCTCCTCCAATAAGTGTGTGATTTCCCAGGTACGTCAGCCTAAGAATCACTGGAGATGAGCTGACAGGTTAGCACATTGAACCCAAGATATTCTAGTCTTTCTCCAAAACGATCTATGTGGCCAGACTCTGCATTTGTTTGGAGGGTAATTAGGCAGCAAAGAGAATGACACTGTGCTTAAGAAATTAATAACCTTCTCATCTGGTCCTGTGACAAGTCAACTAAGAAATTAAAAAGATTGATCGCCTTGTAGCTGCGTTCTGTTTGAATGTATGCAAACACAAGAGCAACCCATATTAACTCCCCCTTTATTCAGAGTAGCCTTTCTGAACTAAGTAGATGCTAGGGCCTGCTCTGCAAACACCTCCTTCATGTCCTCCCATTAAGCATGGACAGTTACTCTGATGGAAGAGCAATACTGATGTTGGTAAATATGGGTCAATGACCCACAGTCATTAATTGGACTTTATTTGTAGTTATATTGAGAAGGACATAATTTGTTCATTCAAGTAAGAACTACTTTGATAAAGCTGTCATTTTTAAAAGCATACTGATTTAATTCGGGTCTCTCCTTAGAAATATACCAAATTTACAATTTATAGATATTCATGACATTAAAACACACCATTTACTGCTATCTACAGTAATTGTTGCAATAAGATAAAGACCTCTGTTCTTTATAGAGGAACAAATAATCACAGTTTAAAGTGGTGAGAAGCAATATGATAATGGCAACAATGCTGCCCTTTATTGAATGACCTTGAATCAGTTGACTGAACTCTTTGAGCTTCACTTTCCGCATCTATAAAAGTGGGAAAAACACTAGCTGCTTTGCTGGGTTGTTGAGAAGATTAAGTGAAATCCTGAACTCAAAGAACTTAGGCTGTGCCCAGCATATAGCAGGTACTCATTAAATGTTGCTATCATTATCATTAGCAGAGGTACAGCCTATGTTAACGCAACTTTGTTTTCCATATTCGCTATTTACATATTGTGTGAACGGGTGTGAGTAGAACTCTTTAATGACAAGAGCATGTGATCTGGACTTGCTAAAGAATCTCAAATCAAGGATTTCTTTTGGCAGGCTATATACATGGCGGCTTGGAGAGTGCTAAATATACATGAGCAACAAATTCTGAGGAAACAGGAAAGAAAGTCCAGTTAGGGACCTAATGCATGAATCCAGGCAACAGACGTGACTTCAGACCCACCAAGGACTCTATGGAACCAGCCTAGGTCCGAGAAGAGACCAGATCGCATGTCCTGCTGTGTCTCTTATATCTGACACCTAACTAGGTTCTCTGCACAAAGCGGGTGCTCAAATACATGCTTATTCAATAAATAAATTCTATGCAACTTTGGCTGACTTTATCTCATTAATTGAAGTGGGTCAACCATAAGTGATAACATTAAAGAGACATTAAAATTTAGATCAAGCTTCCATTTATGGAATGGGATTTTACAAGAAACTGAACAGGAAAATTGCTCAATTGCCAAGAAATAAAATAAAATGAAATACAATAAAATAACATTACTAGTCCACTGAATCATCGTCTCATGATTGTTCAGCTTTTGGCAACAATGCGGCATAGCTTTATTACTATAGACATTGATTTCCATTACAAGCCTATTGGATTGTGAGATCCTTGAAGGCAAGAACTACACATCATTCACCTCTGCAGCCCAGTGGCCAGTGTGGTATGAGGCGCAAAGTCAGTGCCCGCCCTGAGGGCTGGAGGTGGGCGAAGGGGAGAGAGAGGACCAGGGGGAGGAAGCAGAGGCAAGCAAACCAGGAATGTAGAAGAATGGGCCGGATCCTTGTTTACTTTATAGACATACCATGAAAAATATTTTTAAATATAATTCCAGTCAGTGGTATAAATTTAAATTTAGAGGGAACTGCAGAATTCAAACAAACAAAAACAACAGGGAGTGCCTGAATTCTAGTGCTAATCTTCCCACTCACGGGTTCCCTAGTCTGGAGGGCACTCCGCCTCGTGTGAGCTGGCCTGGGCGTCTGCAAGACGGCACGGTGGTGCCTGCCCTCGTGGAGCCGGCCTGACGGCTAAGCTGACCCAGAGGAAGGGGCTCCTGAACTATACAGAGCACAGACTACGTCTGAGGCTGGGTGGCTGCACAAAAGGCTGGGACTGTGGGGGCGGAGTTTAACTGCCTCCCCCTCCTCCAAAGACTCCCCTCTTCCCTCCCTGGATAATCGATTCCTTTCACAGTCTCTCCTAACCTTTGACCAGGAACTCCTTTGGTCACAAAACAATCCACATGGCACCACGAAACGCAGTTTGGAAATTCTGATGTAAGGGGGGCAATGGTTTAGGTAAAGCTCTAGGCTCGTTTCCTCATTCTCGGGGGTGAGAGCAGACTTTGCCTAAGGGCCCGCCCAGTTCTGACTGTAAGAGTGCTCCTCTTCCAGGCCGGAAGGCTTTTTCCTCAGAGCCTCAGGGCTGCCCCAGGGTGACCCATTCAATTCAGCTTTACTTTCCTGTAAGTCTCCCGGCAGCTCAACTCACCCGCAGAACATGAGGATGTTGTACAAGGCAGGGTCGTCGGGGAAGGGCGCCATTTGCTGCAGACACAGCTGCTCGCAGCCTCCGTTGAAGCCATCGGAGCAGTCCACCCCAACGTGGCGGTCGTAGCAGCCAGAGCTGTCCTTCATGGGGCTGAGTCCCGATGGGCACTGGCGGAGTCAGAAAGCATCCACACAGGGGGCGTGAATCAGGGGCCTGGGTTCTCTGGGAACCAGAGTGTAACCACCGACACCTAGCCTTAGCACTCAGCCTTCAAACCATCAAGGCTGGTAAGTAATGCCAGAATTTCCCCCCACGCTGGGCTCCCTCTAAAAGCAAGTGACCTTTTTTGACATCACGCTTCTTCTCTCGTTGCACAGATCACACACATTTGCATTAAAGCCATTTCCTCCAAGCGGGCTGGAAGGGAGCGCTGGAGCAAGGCAGCGCTGAGGTGTGCTGGCCTCCCAGTTGGGCCTCAGGCTGGCAGGAGAGTGGAAGCGATGGGCCAGAATTGAGATGCATTAGCAAAGATTTCTTTGGGCTAGGGGAAGGGAGTGCAGCTTTTTGGACTTAGTATTAATAGGGCTCTTCCCACCCCCCCGCCCCACATCCAAAGCACCTTGTCAACATCGGTACTGGATGGCAGTGTTGGAGAAAGTGGACTAAGCCAGGGCCACCAGCCGGAAGCAGGAAGAGGACTTTCTCTGTGACCTTGGGCGGGGGCTTGACTGCTCTCCTGGTGGGAATGGCTGTACTCATGACCTTCCTGCCTCAAAGGTGCCCTGAGAAAGATGCACGGAGAGGGCCCCTGCTACCTGAACAGCCACAGGTGCCACCTGAGTTTGGCTTTATCTCGGCTCCCTGGATACTCAATAAAAAACTTTCAGCTTTTCTCCATGACCCTGTTTTGCTCCATTAACCACCCAAGAATGACAGGAAAGGGGTTAATCCAGGAGGAGCTACGTCAGATCCTGGGGACGTCAAAGGAGCTCGGTGAGCAGCAGGAACGCTCGCAAGGCATCTATGACACGCCAGGCGGTATCTGACATTCAGACGTCTTAACCCTCACAGCATCCCATAAAGCAAGCAGAGCGATCATCCTCATTTTACATATGAAGGAACTCGGGCACAGAGAGCTTAACCTTCCTAACGTCACACGGCACATCAAGGCAGGACCACAGCTGAGACCCTGGCTTCCTGGCCATGAAGTCCGTGACCTGACTGCTCATGGTGACCGCACAGCACAGTACAGCTCTCACACAACAATCAGTACTCACGGAACACCAGGAGCTGGGCACTCTGCTACGTGCTACAGAGAATCCTGTATTATCTTTGTACGGTCAGGCCCAAGATGGCTGTCCTCTTGCTCTCTGTACATCCCCCGCTTGACCAGTGCCTGCTTCGCCTACACCTACACACCTGACTGACCTTCCCACATCCTTGTTCCGGGCCCCAGCTACTGACTGTTCTTATCAAAGGGGCCAATGAGGGGCCCCTCTGCTGGTTCCCTGGTAACCAACGAGCCAGCCTGACATCAATCCTCCTATTACCCCCGACTCCTCGGAATGAAGACTGCCTCCAGGGCCTGCGCACCACCTTCTGCACACAGTGAGGTGTCACTCTAGGACCTTGCTTCACGCCTGCGAGCTCCCCCATCCGTTAAACCACTGATGTCTCTGTTACTGACTCTGGACCTTTTCTTCAGTCTGTGGCGTACAGCCCAACAATTCTCACTCAACAGACCTGGACGCTATTTAATGTAGCTAGAAATACATGAAATTATTGCACTGGACTCCATCTCAAAGCCAAGGCATACCTTCTGCCTTCTTGCTTCTTCTGTCAGTGCAGCAGATCCTGTATGTTTGCATTACAGCTGATGCTTTCCAGCAGGCTGGAAGGGGACAGGTAGCTTGCCCAGGGTCCAGTAGCTCATATGGCACAGAGTCTGCTAGATCTGACCTGCTTTTAGTGACTGCTATACACCTACTGTCAGTTAGCTAATATACTCCTCTAAAACCACACCCAAACCTAAACAACAACGACAACAATGAAACCTTTTACAACTCGATGGAACAGTGTTAAATACCTCCCCCTCCTGCCCTGCTGCCTGGCTCGCCCTTGCTCCTGGTTGCCAAGTCCCTTGGCCTAGTAACCTGGAGCTGTCACAGCTGTGCCTCTGAAAACCCACCTCTCCTCCCTCCACGCTTCCCCACTGAAGATCACAGCAGGATGTGCACTATTTGCTGACACTAATTCTGCAATTTTCCCAGTGAATGCCCTGCCCCCACCATGAGCCTGCCAGGCTCCCAGCCTGGTCCATTCCCTTTCTCCCCACGAAGGCAGCTGGAGTGCTGGAAGGTGACAGCATTTAAGACGTTTCCAAGGGCTGCCTAGTGCTGTGCAAACCCAGATGTTTCACGGGATGGTAAACAAGTAAGTGAAGCAGCTGAGGACTGCACCCCACATTTTGTTAACCAAACCCACCCATCCACTTCTTGGCTACCCGGCTGTTAGGCCAGATGTGCCACCAGAAGGAAGCTGGCTTCACCATGGTGAGGTTGCCCAGGCATGGATGTGGGTATTGAAACACAGAAGTTTGGCTGGATTGAAATGGGCTGCGCTGGTTGCCAGGAGTTTGTTTTGTTTTGTTTTTCCCTTTTATAAAGCTTGAGAGAAGCCATCAAATAGAGACAAAGCCGGTGCTCCTGTTATTCCCACCTCACGTGGTTTCAACTCTGGTATCAGCTAGCTCTCCCAGTCACCAGCCAAGACTCCCCATCTTCTTGACCACTGGCTTTGTTTCAGAACGCCCCATCAGGCATGATGTCTGACAAAGACGTCACCAAATGAAAGCCGAGCAGGCTTTGTTCCAGAATCCCCAAACCTGGCACATCCACATCTTGCCTGGCCCTGGTGCTTACATAACCATCAACTGTGCCAAAGTGGACCACCTGATATTTACACTTTCTTAGGAGATTTGGAAAGGAAACAGAGTGAGCTGCCTTGTCCAAGGTTTTTTTTTTTTTTTTTTTTCTCATAAGCAAAGCTAAAAATAATAACAGCTATCAGGAATTAAGAAATTCTATGTGCTGGACAATCTATATACATTATCTTCAATCCCAACCATGCAATTAGACTTTTTCCCCTCACTTTATAGATGAATAAACTTAGACTTGGAAAGATTAAGTAGTTGCTAGTTTAAGGTCACAGAGGTGGAAAGTGGCAGAATCAGAATTTGGGCCTAGTTTTATCTGACCCCAAAGTTCACGTGTGTCCCTTCCACTCTGCTACACAGCTTCTCAGGTGGGAGAAAACCTGGACTTTTGGAATTGCTAAAAAATAAAATCAACCTGTCAACAAAGTAAAGCAATCCTGTGGATTTGTCATTTGTCTGATTGTCGTAAGCAACTCCTAGCTTACATTTTGGAATCAATTATGGATTTGTAGATTCAGCTTAATATTTTTTCCTCCTTGTCTTACACACACACACACACCCCATATTATGGGTGCATATATTTATAGGACAAAACACTGCAAACCATTCAGAGCAATGACCTTGAAGGCAAGACAAGATCTTCAATCACTAAAAAAGATGCAATTATCTTTACTGCACTGTAAGTTACTTGAGCTGCAGTTCAGAGTAAAATATTTTGGAAACATTTCCAGAAAAAAAAAAAAAGAAGGCTGAAACCAAAAATAGAGTTTTTTCTTAACCCTTGTTGAACCAGAACTCCCAACCCCAAGGAGTCTAACCAATCAAGTTTCCCATGGTAAAAACTGGCTTCTGTTTTGTCCGAATTCTTCTTGTGCTGTCACAGTCACATTCTAAGCTCCTCGAAATCTGTATCTAAATACCAAGAAACTACAGTCTCTAAATCACGGCCTCTTCCTGGAAGTGTCTGCAGCCAGAGATCAGTGGTCAGGAGAGGGATCCTGCCTCCAGGAGGAGCTTGTATTTTCCCTCTGCAGGTGCTGGCCATTCTCTTCCCCTAACTTGTGGACAATCCCTCCACTTGTTCCTGAAAAGAGAACTATTTGCTCAGGCTCGAGCCCCAAGGTCATCCATTAACCCCTCCTTGCAGAGGTGACATTTAGCAGTCCCAGGAAGAAGACTCCTTTCATTATGGCAACAACCCTTCCCCAGCAAGAGGGTCTAATAAATGAGCTCATGTTTCAGTGACCCCTAAAATACACAAGGTTAATCATCTTTCATGAGATGCCCATGGCTTCTTGACTTATTACTGGTCTAAAGCAGAATTTGCTAATGAGATTAAAATGATTTTCCCCATTCAACTCCTTTCCTGTCTTTCCCCTCTATTTCTACCAATGATTTCTGGTTGATTAATTACTTAGGAGTCTAGTCAAATCTCACTCAGCCCGAGACACACACACCTCAGTTCCAGATTATGCAGTGGAGGTTCTGCTGGCAGATGAATATGACGGATGGACATATGAGCGTACTCACGGCCCCTGGGAGCAGGGAAACAACTTTCCGCAGCTGAGCCTGCCTTACCTGGATGATTCATAAGACATGCAACCATAATTCCTACCCGAAAAAGGTTCTTTTTAAGCAACATGGCAGTCTTACTCCTTTCGCAAATAATGATTTCCCCGGCTGTTTGATGGGCTCTGACACGTAAGCCCAAGCCAGGCAGGACTTCTCCCGAGGGGGAAAAGTTTGATGGAATTAAATTTATATTTCAGTTTCCTGCCTCCCTCTCCCTGAAAGCCTCTGAGGCATACCCTTCTGCTCACTGTCCTACGGAGAGAAAGAGAGATGGGCATCTGTAATGGCCTGGGCACATCTGTGCTCCAGCAGAGGTGAAATGACATATTTTGTAGGAAACTATAACGGACAGCATGTGGACAGAAGGGCGGCAGGGTCGCTGGGTAATTCAAAGCTCATTAGAGCATAACGCTCTGGCCAGGAAGGTCATGTGTTCAATACATGACAAAGCAGGACACCCAACCTCTAGCCTTCCAAGGCCAAAGCTGGCTCACCTGAGGACGGGCACACATCTCACAAAGCAGAAGGCATTTGGGGCAGGCAGGGGGAGTGGGTGCCACTGTCAGGATGAGTGTGAAGATAAGGAAGACGCATGAGAGCACGGGCGTTCCATTTTTGTCATGTCTTTTACAGTTTTACGATGGTGGAAATCATTTTCAAACTTTAATGTAAATTCTGTATTAAACCCCGATGGGTAGGCTTGGTAGGAATGAAAATGCTGGTGGTTAAAGATGCGAGAGAGGAGACTAGAATCTGACCCACCAAAGCCGCTCCGATCCCCACTGCCAGCTCCCACTGATGGCCCCAAGGATGACTGTGACATAATCCCGGAACCTGTGACAAAAGGGGCTTTGCAGATCAAGTTAAGGCTCCTGAGATGGGGAGATTATCCTGGATTATCCAGGTGAGCCCAGTGTAATCTTAGGAGTCCTTTAAAAGTGGGAGAGGAAGAGCAGAAGAGGACAGTGAAGACGTGCTGTGGAAGAATGGCTGGGAACATGCAATGTGGCTGCCTATAAAGACGGAGGAGGGGCTGCCCCAAACGTGGGCAGCTTCTTGAAGCTGGAAAAAGCCAGGAGCAGATTCTTCCCTGGAGCCTCCAGGAAGGGAGGCAGCCCTGCTGACACCTGACGGGCACCCAAGGATTCCCACCTGCTGAGCTGGAAGAGAATGAAATGGGTATTGCTTTAAGCCTCCAAACCTGGGGTAGTTTGTTACGGCAGCCATGGGACACCAATACAGGGACGCTGCAGGATCCCCTGGGGCTCCACAGAACACTCTTGTGCGGTGCCGGTGGGGACTGCAGCTCCCACCTGGGCACAGTAAGAACAATGGGCAGGAGTAAGACCCCTTGTTCACAGTGGGTGGCTGACCTCGGCTCCAGGAACCACCCCAAGATTTAAGGTGCAGCAGCCCAGTTGCTGGAGAGTAGTCCGGTGTGGAATGGAGTGACTGAGGCTGGTCCAGGGCTGTGTCTTTCACGGGGATTTGTTTCCTGTCCCCGGAAACTATAAAAACAACAGGGCAGTTAACTGGGTGGCAGTTAGCCCTGCGGGAGTCCAGGCGGAACAGAGAGAGGCGCCCCGCTTGCCTAGAAAGAAGGGGGGTTGAGCAGCCGATGTGCACCAAGCCCACCTGCCTGGCTTGAGTTCAGTCAGGAAAATAGAGTGTTACATGCTGTCGCTTCCCACATCTCTGTCCCTTCCCCGGGTTCCTTAAGGGCCAGCGAGCCGAGTGCCTCCTCAGCACGCGGAGAACTGCTTGTCAGGGTTGATGTGGGGCGGAGGAAGGCGGCCCGATTCCCCCCAAAGGCAGGTGGAGCAGCCACGCCCTCGTCCCCCGTCCACCCCCAGATGACACGGAACCACTCTGCTGACACACCAAGGCTTTGGGATGGTACTGAGGCCCAGTGGAGTCAGATCAGGCTCAGTGTAAAGTTTTTTCTCATAGGGTCATGGGATCGAGTAGCAAGTCAGCTCTCCAGGCTCCGTCCCCCTGACTTGGGGGTCCTGTGCTTCACAGCCAACGAGAAACAGTCAATCAAATGGCCCTGGCCTCCGCCACCCTCCAAGAGCCAAGTGGACCAAGGGACTTCAAAGTCTTTTGCTAATGCCAAGCACTGGCATAATTGCGTGACTTTCCGCAGTGGCTCTTGATTCGCAAATGCAGCGGCCTTGCTGCAAATGCATATTCATCGGCACTATTCCTGCAAGCTCAGTCTCACAGATCACAGTGTTAAAAGTACAAAAATACATCAGCACGGCTACATGCCAAGCAAAAGGGGCTAGGATCACCACCAGAAGGCAGCTGGCAGGCAAAACCCTAAGGGGCTCAGAAAAGGGGGTGGAGAAGTGGGAAGAGTTGGGGAGCGCGTCCCTGTGCAGGTGTGTGAATGTGGGAGCAGCTCAAACTCACGTGAGGGGGGTGGGGGGGGATGGGCCGGGGAGGAACATTCACCTAGGTGCACACACACCGTGTTTCAGGACTTTGAATGAGCCACCCGAGAGAGCAGTAAGGATTGAAAGGTTAATAAAGTCTGGATGAAGAAATGCAGGTTGAACATTAAAAAAAAAAAAAAAAAGAGTCCACCAGTCTTGGCTGGTGACCGGGAGAGCTAGCTGATACCATTAGACAGTGAAATTGTCTCCTAGGGACCTGGTTGGGAAGCCCACTGCCTAAGACGTCTAAGGTGGACTAGCTCGGGGGAGGGAAGCACGGCAGGACGGCAGCTTACCTCCTGGCTGCCTTTGGAAGACAGCACTAAAGAGCACTTCGTGTTTTCTAAATGGTCCTCTCTGTTCCGCCCTCCCTTCCTTTTGATGGACCGGCCAGGTCCTCGGCCTTCCTGCCCCTCGGCCCTCTCTCTTTCCTTTTTCTTTCCTTCATTTTCCGTCCCTTCTCAGAGGAAGCAGGCTCCTGTCAACGGCTGCCCAGTCTGTGAAAGTCTGGGCAAGCCTGAGGGCTGAGAGGCCCACTCTGGACCCAGCTACGTATCCATCTTTGATGGAGAACAGCTCCCTGAACGGAGCAGGTGCTCCGAGACGGGGCAGTGGGGAGCGCGAAAGATGGAACTGGCCCGGCATCCTCGCGGCTTGCCCCTGCTCTGGGTCCCTTCACAAGAGCACGGCTGTCAGACCGGGAGGCAAGAGGAAGCACCGCACTCTCCCCGGAGCTCCCGGCTCTGCCCGGAAACACTGCACAACAACGTATCTGGGTGAATCGCCTCTTCCCCTCTTTAGGCCAACTCTGTGTAGCACTTTCCTCGCTTTCTTCTCTGCCCTATTCCCTCTTTTCTCTGTGAGGACCGCAGCCTTCTACCCTGAAAAGAAGAGAAGGCTGAGAGCAGACAAAGGGGTGGACAGGCATGAAAATGACCAATATAAAAGCGCCAGCAGCTGAAGGCCTGCCCGTGTGCTCCTGCATTGGTTCATCAATCTCATTTCCACGGCACCGGAGAGAGCTCAGTTCACTTTAGCCCAGCCTTTCTAGTTCATGGCATCACACTGTTTACACGGAGCCAAAGTCCATAAAACTGATAAAGTGGAAAACCACCCTTGGCCAAGCGGGAGTTCACTGCCATGGTCTCAAAGGGGACATATTTTTATTTTTTCTCTGCCACTCCTGGCATAATTTACTTCTTTCATCATGCTGGCCTTAGATGGGTTACTTCTAAAGCCTCCTATTACAGTCAAGGTGATTTGAATCTAGACAAAGGTAGGTTTTTTTTCTAAAATTTCCTGTTATGTAAATACAGTCTGTTTCCTCTTAGAGACACTAGTATACTATTAAGCAATTAATTAGTTCTCAAAGAGTCTGAGGGTATCCCTCACCGACTGGAGTACAAGACTGGCAAGGAAGAACCACGCTATATAATTCATGACATTTTCTGTGGATGGTTAGAGGTACACACAGTAGGCACTCCATAAATATTGCTTGATTAAATGCCCGGTGGTTACACCCTTATCCCTTCAAGCAAAAATTCATCATTTAGACAAGACGATAGTTACGACAAGGGAGGAATCATTCTTTTTTTTTTGTCTTTTTGCCTTTTTTTTTATCTAGAGCCGCACCTGTGGCATATGGAGATTCCCAGGCTAGGGGTCTAACAGGAGCTGTAGCCTCCGGCCTTCACCACAGCCACAGCAACGCGGGATCTGAGCCACATCTGCAACCTCCACCACAGCTCACGGCAATGCCGGATCCTTAACCCACTGAGCAAGGCCAGGGATGGAACCTGCAACCTCATCGTTCCTAGTCGAATTCGTTAACCACGAAGGGAACTCCCAAGGGAGGAATAATTCTTGAGCCTTCCTTTTACCCACAGTATGTGCTCATCTCTAGCTGCATCGGGTCTTATCCTGTGCCCCCTCTTCCTGAAATTACAAGCCTGACAGGGCAAACGTACCACACAGCCAGTGGAGTCCAGCTTGCGATCTGAGATGCAGCGGAAGTTCTTGCTGCAGCCCCCGTTATCCTTGCTGCAATCGCGTACTGGCCCAAAGGAATCTAAGAGAACCTCCAGGCTGTCGAAGGAGGACGAGGTCATCAGCTCCTCTCTGTTGGGAGAAAACACAGCAGGGGGTGGGGGGAGGCCAGAGGATACCGGGGGCGACAAGTGCCTCTCATTCCACGTTTCGCTCTGTCCAACCCGATCGCGGCTCTCTTCCAAAACCTGAGGATCGGCCATACTCTGAGCCTCGAACTAACACATTCTAGACAGTCTCCATCTCTGGGAAGTAAGCCAAGGCTGTTAACGCCTGGTCGAAGTAGGAGTTCTAAACTCGGGCAGGGAAACGAACATTTTATTGCCCGTCAGTCCTGAGGGGACGTGGGAAGTGCTTACAGACAAATTTGGGGTCCTCTCCTGGGGCACCAGCCTTGGGGTGTGCAATACTGACCCACATAGAGTAGATGCTGGCACCATGTCGGGGAATTTGAGGGCAGCCGACCAGCTTCTCCTTCCAGATTGCCTTGATTCCTTCCCCAGCACCTTGGACCTTCGGGGAGTTTCCCACTCAGCCTCCCAACCCCCACCCCCACCCGTGCAGGCCTCAGCGCCCCGAGGCTGCGCTCACCTGACCTCCACGGCATCTTCCATCACTGTCATATCTGTCTTACACTTTGCTGATGGGTTGATGGCCAGTTCGGCCGGTGGAATCACAAAGCTCTTGCTGAGAGGCAACCACATGCCCTCGCCAAGGGTGTAGGTGAACCTGCAGAGACACCCAACACCAGCCGGTTAGGATTGGGGAGGGGGGGACAGGCACCCCACCTGCGGAGCTGGCACTCTACCTTCAGCTGCTCCCTTCTCAACCCTCGGAGTCCTCAGAAAGGAGAGCTTACTGCCACCCTGTGGGTGAGACGCTTGAGTCCGAAGGAGGCCTCCCCCAGCTCACCCGTCTGGACAGTTGGAGAAGTGATTATGGCATCCACTCACCAGCTGTTAAAACTGTCTTTTTTTTTAAAGTCGCTTTTAGAAATCGAGAAATCAAGTTCCAGTTTCCTTCAGATTTGAAGCTGGGCTTTCCCCCATCTGAAGTCAGATATAATTGGAAGCATTTTAACTGAAAAGACAAGCCAGCCTCCCCACATTCCCATCCGCTGCGTTGCTCACCCACAGTGGGAGCGCTGGTTTCTCTCTGGGCCTGGAGGAACCCTACCGAGGAAAGAAAGAAGAAAAGCTCCCCTTTTCTGGCCTCTGTGTGATGGGAGCAGAAAGGGTTGAAGCCTGGAGGCTCCCGGGAAGAGCGCAGAGGGTGAACCAGGCAGTCCCAGAGGTATTCTGCAGGCTTCTTGCCCACACCCCTTGTGCAGGGCGCTAGCCCTTGGGAGGTGGGAGATTATTTCTTTTTCTTATAACAAGGGCTCAAAAGGAATAAAGGAATCAATCAGCATTTCAAGGGAGAGCTTAAGGAAACCATGAGAGATTATTTGTTTATTTATTCATTCATTGTATTTCAAAGGCATTCAAATGCTCTGTGTTCACAGTCCAAAACAATCTTCGGGATAAGAGCCAGCGCGGGTGGGATAGCTGGAGACGAGACGGTGGTGTCTGCGTCCCCTTCCCACTCAGTGTGTGTGAGGGAACAATGGAGGGATGCGTACAATTAAACAGAATTCAGCATCGGTCCCATTAGCATGCTGGTCACAGAGTACCATTTCAGAATCCTGCTCCTTTCTCTCCCCGTCGTCATAACCCCTCTCCGCTCCCCGGGAAGCCTGAGATGCTAGGAAACCAGACTGATGACGTGATCTTGTATGAGAAACGTCCTCTCCGGGACATGGGCCACAGAGAATCCCCACTGAGCAAGGCTCGCGCGGTAGACGTAACCAAACCTCGCGATTTTTCTCCGCTCCGGGACAGACCTGGAGTGTAGAGGGTCCGAAAGAAGAGAAAGCAGGTGCCTAGGCCTGGGGAGACGGCTCCTCCATGCCCACCCCTCACTCTCGGCTCCCTGCTTCTCTCACCTGCGGGGCAAACCTCTGAAGCAGCACTGAATATAGAGATGCCTTTTGCTCCAAAGGAGGCAGTCGACTCTCCCCATCCCCAGGAACAGGAGGCGATCGGTGGGGCCAAGCCTGCACAGTAAGGGGTCTGCACACGGGAGGGAAGCCCATTCCCAGAGGGACAGAAGAGGACACCCAATACCCCGCTGCACGCGCGCGCGCGCGCGCACACACACACACACACAGACACACACACACACCACCTGGAAAGGCCAGGTGATTGCCCCCAGGTGCCTGCAACCTGGGACTTAAGGATGAATGTGGGTTGAAAGCAACAGCATTTAAGTATTTATGTTCACTCTGCATTTCACAGCGGATAGTCTTTGCATTATTATTATTATTATTATTATTATTATTATTATTATTATCATTATTATTGTTCCTCTCGATACCATGGGTCAGGAATTTGGACAGCCCATGGCAAAGATGGCTCGCTTCTGCTCCACAGTATCTGGGACATAAGGTGGGATGATTCAAAGACTGGGGTGACTTAAGGGCTGGGAGCGGGATCACCTGAGCTAGGACCAGGACCGCTACACACACGCTCAGCGCAGTTTGAATTCCTGCACTGTGGCCTTCTGAGAGTAGTCAGACTCCTTTCGTGGTGGCTCAGGGCTTCTAGAGCAAGTCATAATGGACTTTCTTGAGATAAGGATGGTTCTAACAGGCAGGCTGGGGTGGGGACACCGCTACCATAGAATATTATTATTTCAGAGAGGACAGTTTCAAATTTGAATGGCACTAGGGAAGAGGAAGTTTATTTGGACATAGAGGGGAGTTTTTGTTTTCTATTACGGTTTTAAAATGACAAGTTTTGCATTGATGCAGAACAATGAATCTGTGACCTATAAGCTTACAATTTTTTATAACGGGTATTGGGAGACAGTTGGCACTTCTGGCCTATTTCTTTGAGGGGAGAGAGAGAGGTCCATGTCCATCCATCTCATGGTTTTCCCCCCTCCTCTGAATGAAGCAGTACTTCCAAAGGAAATGCAAACCACACCTTTCCCCAGCTGACAGCCTCTGAAGGTCCCCCAGACTCACAAAGTCCGGATCGCCAAGATATGAGGGTATCGCTCTTCAGCTTTGCTCGGCAACCCCCCTCAAACTTGGTGTTCCGACAACGCGATCTGGCTGCGGTCCCTGAAGTCGCCCTCATGTTCTCACCTCTTTGCCTTTGCGCTTAATATTCCTTCTTTCTGAATTTTCTTTCCTCTCTCTTTTGCCAGAATGCCACTCATTTTAGGACTCAGTTAAGGTCCCACCTCTTCCTAAAAGCCCCGCAGGGCCTTTGAGCTCTTAGACCGAGTTAGGGACTCTCGGCACACACACGAGTCTTGTCACCCCCGATCTGTACCCATCGTCTCATGTTCCATCACCACTCATAAGAATGTGCTCTCTTGCATGGCAGAGGACAGTTCTTTGTTATCTTTGTAACCTCACTGCCTAACATAATTTCGGACCCAAGAAGGTCACTCTATAAATATTTATTGACTGAGCAACAAAAAGATTTAGTTATGTATGTTCTTTAGTTTGACTAGGCTACTAGGGGGTATAATCTCAATTTTCCAATTTAAGGATAGAAGTGGTGGTGAAAATCATTCTTCAGTTAGAACAGGATATGGGTTAACCTCTGGGTTTGAATAAATTTAAGGGTCAAAATGGATCTGGTTTAAGAGGATAAAGAACATCCTAAGTACACAGCAGCTTCAGAAATGTGACACTATTCCAAGTTAACAAGAAAGCTGTGTAATCATCACTCTCTGGTAGGGCCAAGATGAAGCCTTGTAAGTGAAGCAAAGTTAGGCATTCCCCGGTGGCCTAGTGGTTAAGGATTCGGCATTGTCACTGCTATGGCTCAGGTTCCATCCCTGGCCCAAGAACTTCCATATGCCGTGAGTACAGCCGAAAAAAAAAGAAAATGAAGAAAAGTCAGGTGTGAGTAGAGACCAACCTTTATAATTATTTTGGGATTTTTTTTTTTTTTTAGGGCTGGCATATGGAGGTTCCCAGGCTAGGGGTCAAATCAGAGCTACAGCTGCCGGCCTATGCCACAGACACAGCAACGCAGGATCTGAGCCGTGTCTGTGACATACACCACAGCTCACAGCAACGCTGGATCCTTAACCCATGGAGTGAGGCCAGGGATCGAGTCCGCAACCTCATGGTTCCTAGTTGGATTCGTTAGCACTGCGCCACAACTAGAACTCTGAGACCAAGCTTTTATTAAGAACCCTATGAACTCTTTCTGAAGGCAAGTGCTCTGTAGAACTGCCTCGTTTATCCTCACAACCAGCTCTCTGAGGTTAGTCATTTGGTCTCATTTTACCAAGTCATCAACTAATATTTTAAGAAGTTCAGCAACCTCCCCAAGTTCACCTCTCCTTAAGTGGGGAAGATGGGGGTTGGTCTGATTCTCAAGTGTTGCTCACTGCAGCTTTCCAGCCTATGTTGGCTCATGCCTATGAAATTCTAAAGTTTTCTTTTATCTGCAAAATCTACTGAGTGACTGACTCCAAAAGCCAAATATAGAACAAACTGTCAGAGAATAGCTGTGTCCTAAAATCTCATCTGTCCCTCATCCATGCAGATTTGGCAGGACAACTTCAAAAAGCCACCAAAGAGAACTGGGGTGAACATCTGGAATGCTTTCCCAGGTTGGGCCTCCTCTCATGACAGCTGGTGGTGACCACCGCAGCTGATGGCTCAGCTGTGGCCCGAGTCCTGCACATGGGCCTGTTGAATGAGAGCCAGAAATTTCTGTCCAGAAGCAAACACTCGCCAGAAAGCAGTGGACAGAATAAGCCTGTGCTCTCACTGTGGCTTGGCATGAAATAGGATGTGGGAAAACTGATAAATCGCTCTTAGCCGGGCATCTCCGCTCTTTCCTAAAGGAAGCCATTCTAGAAAGAGGTATTGTCCCACGGGATGCAGGTACACACTTGGGAGGAAGGTCTCTGAGAGATAAATCTGGTCTGTACCCACCCCTGCCACCGGAGGGTCTAGTGGAAAAGAGTGATCCTAGCTACAACAGGAAGGACATCTTCAGCACCAGAGTCTGGTGAAAGGACTCGTTCTGGAGGTTCAAGTTCCCTTGGACCCTCTGAGTCGAGCCGGGACCCTAGCCAGGTTCTTTCAGATTGCACATTACCAAGGTTAGATTAGGTATCAAGGTCTTTTCCTAATCTGCTTTCAAGTCCTTGGGAAATACCTGAAACGATCATCAACAGATATTTATTGAAGACCTTCCATGTTCAAAATTATATGTTAGGTGTTGAATAGTTAAAGCCATATAGGGAACTTCTCCTGCCCCCAAGAAAACCATCATTTCCTTGAAGCCAACAGGCGAATGAAAAGTAAGTATGAAATAAGTAATTGACAAATAAATTTGTGGTCAGTATTTTACACAAATTCCAAGGAAGGAAAGTCATCGTGGATTGGTACAGCGGGTGGGAGAAGCCTTAGACCAATGTTTCCCAATCCCAGGTACCGATCAGAATTACTACAATGCTTTTAAAACACAGTTGTGCCCTGGTCCCAACTCTAAGAACTTTCGAATTAACTGGTTTATGCCGGGTAAAACCACTGGTCAGTGTAAAAGAACACTGGGGATTCCCACGGAAAACAAGACTTGGATGAGATCATAAATGCCTTGACATTGGGGACTATCTCAGTCACATTTGTTTGGTCATATCTACAACATCTAGAATAGGACCTTGCAATAACAGGTGTTCAACAGATGTTGAGTTTAGCTGAAACTGGGTCTAGCCCATGATAATGGATAGTGTTTATAGGAGAGGTCGAATATGCACAGGGAGGGAGTTTGAGCAAATGCGTGGAGTGAGAAATATTCACGTCAGGGGCAGTGGATCAGCTGACTAAGAATGGAAGGTTCTATAGCAGGCGAGCAGCTTAGTAAAAGGGAGTTGTACACTGGCATTCCATTGTGGAAAGATCTGAATGTCAGAATTTTTTTTTTTTTTTTTTTTTTGCCTTTTTGTCATTTTAGGGCCGCACCCGTGGCATGTGCAGGTTCCCAGGCTAGGGGTCTAATCAGAGCTGTAGCCTCCGGCCTACGCCACAGCCACAGCAACGCAGGATCCGAGCCGCGTCTGCAAGCTACACTACAGCTCATGGTAACGCCAGATGGTTAACCCACTGACCAGGGATCGAACCTGCAACCTCATGGTTCCTAGTTGGATCTGTTAACTGCTGTGCCACGACAGGAACTCCCTGAATGTCAGAATTTAAATTTTATTCTACAGTCCAGGGAAATATGCAGGGACTTGGAATTTATCAAGATTCTAAATCATAAGTGAATGGAGTAGCAAGTAAATAGTCATTATCTCCTTTAAGAAATTGCAATCCCTGACGAGGTCATAGAATTTTCCAGAATGACCAGTAGCAGTTGGTTTACTCAGACCCCAGAAGGTTCTGATTAAAATTCTTAATACCTGAAATAAGGAGCTCATGAACCAATGTCTTCATTTAAGAGACTAGTTATTGTCATATTAGGGATCGAATTGATTAATCACTTATTGATTAACCCATTGACTCCTGAGATAGTTGATTACATGGGTCAAACCACACAACTGCTCCCCTCAGCGATTAGGTATCACTTCCTAATAACAAACCTAATGAACTTGATAAGAATAAATGATGCCTGTGGGGATACAGACATGGTTTTTGTGCAGGTTCTGCTCTTAGAGCAATTTCATTAAGGCCTGTGTTTTTCAAAGCATTAGTTTTTGACTTTTAGAAGAGAGGGAACTTATCTGCGTTAATCAAACTCCACCAGGCTCTCCATCTGCCTTATTGTTATCACCCTTCAAAGGTCCCGACAGATCAGCAGTAGGCAGAAGGGAGAAAAAAGTCTGCCAAATGATAAATCACTGTTGGAAAGTTTAAATGCCCAAGTCATAGTCTAAGGGAATAAAGCTGACATCTCTTATAGCATAAATCCTCAAAAGCAGCCTGCGGCCAATGCCATTAACGTGACCCAGCATGCCCCGGGAGAGACACTCAGGAGAGAAAAGGGCAAGGAAGGGCTCTGTAAATCTGCACTGGAGCTGGAGCGCGCCGTAGGAGAGCAGGGCCCTGGCCAAGCCCAGTCCATCCCAGCCAGTGGGAGGAGCAGGAGAAGCTGAGGCGGAGAAGCCAGATTCAGGAGGCAGAGCCCAGGCCTGGCTGGAGAGAGGGTCTGGGGAAGGGTCCGGAGAAACAAGCAGTGAATAGGTGAGACTCGGCACGCTGTAAGAGTGTGGTGAAAAGGAAGCGGGTTTTCTGTTTTGCTTGCCATTCCTCCAATACTCGATGCAGTGCCGTAATGCCTCCTTTGACCTCAGACACTCGGCTGACTATTCACTTCTTCTCCCAGAGGGCTTGCTCGTAACGGGGGATGTATTTACACCCACATGGTGCACAAGCACAGTATCTGGCCCTTAGTGGGTACGCAGCAGACACACATTAAATCAAAGGCAGGCCAACGGAATACATGGATGATAAGACCTTAGCTTGGAAATAAACTGCCGTTCCTGCTAAACCCTGGTGTGAATTAAAGTATATGAAAACAGCACAGCTCATGGCTGGTGCCCGGCTTCTTCCTCTGCTTGCTGACTTTTCTAATATGTGCTGTCCCCAGGTAGGTAGGTAGGGAGGGACTAGAAATATCCAATTTGATCAGGAGGGTGGTGGCTGAAAGAAATTAATACTAAAGTGTAGCTGAGAAAGTGGAGGATGCAGGGGCAGGAAGGATTCATTCTGAAAACTTAAGGCTTTATGAGGAAGGTACAAATTAGATGCAAAATGGAGAGGCAGAAATGGACACAAATTGCTTATTCTGAGCCAGCACCTGTGCCAGGGCTCTCCCTGCACTATCTCATATAGTCCTCACAACAAGACAGCCAGGCACGCAGTGCACCTCTGTTTAACAAACATGGAAAATTGGGGCCCCAAGAGGTTAAGTAAATGACTGAGGTCCACGGAGCAGGCCAGGAAGGAAGCCAGGACCCCAACAGAATCTGCCCAACCTCAGCGTCGTCCACGCTGTCACTGACATGAATGGGGGCGAGTGCTCTTGTTACTAGGAGGGCAAGATGACTGAAAGTGTTTCCCGTTCTGTAATTTACCACCAAGAAAGTAAGTTCAGTGGGAAGTGGGACGCGGGGCTTGCAGAGATATATAAGCAAGTCCCTAGACAACCACTTACCTGAATATTTTATCAGAAGGCTGTTCTCCCAAAACCAGGTCAAAGCCTCGCTGAAATATTGTGTAAGGCCAAGGCCTAAAAGGAGAAACAGCATGCAATTAAAGTCAGCCTTGAACAAACCCTCCCTGAATGTCCACTCTGTGCCAGGTACCATGCCAGGCTCTAAAGGCCCCCATACAAAGAAGACCTCATCCCTGCGCTCAAGAATCCCACTAATATGAATTCACAAGAGCTGGAACGCTAGAGCCCAACCACGAACAGCATCAGCGCAAAAATCAGACCCACTAGGAAAGTGGAATGTCATAGACATGACAGCTGGAACTCCATACGGAGTACAAGCATGATATTGTCATAGCCATAATTTATGGTCCTTCCGACATAGATTTAATAGACACTTGGCCGTGTCTCACTGAAGAAAGGGCGCAGTATGATTTCTTGGGAAGACGAAGCCTCTGCAATCAGACAGTTCTGGGTTAAACCCTGGGTTCAAACCTCGCTCTTCTGTTGAGCCAATCTGTCTGCCTTTGGGCAGATTATTTTCCTTTTGAGTTTAATCTCATCACTTGTGAAAATAGGGTTGCAAGGAGTTGACCACGGTGAAAACGCAGCAACCCTTTGAGGCCAAGGCCACAGATCACACAGGGTACTCAACATGCCCCCTTTCCCCAAAATGACAAGATGATTCTGGGTCTCTGATAGGTTCCACATGGTCTCAAATACTTTAGTGTCACTCATCCAATCAGAAATAACTGAAATAGCATTTTTGAATAAGATCTAAGTATGAGGGACATTTAGGTTGCTTCCATGTCTTGACTATTGTGAATAGTGCTGCAATGAACATAGGGGTGCATGCATCTTTTTGAATGAAAGCTTTGTCCAGATATACGCGCAGGAGTGGGATTGCTGGATCATACGGTAGTTCTATATTCACTTTTCCAAGGCCCCTCCACACACAGTGTGTGTGTGTGCGTGTGTGTGCGCGCGCGTGTATGTGAATAACTGGGTCATTTTGCTGTACAGCAGAAATTGACAGAACATTGTAAGTCAAATACAATTTTTTTTTAAAAAGACCTAGCTATGAGTCTCTCCAGTAAGCATCTAGACACCAGATGTACTTGAAAGTAACAAAACTATTTCTTTCAATAGTATGTGTCTTTTCTCTAACCCAGATGTCCAGCTCCAAACTCTTTACTCCCTCAAGCAAGACTCAGTCAAGCCCAGCCTTGTTCTGGGCACTAGAGATTATACACGCGGGTAAACTGGGCCCCTGCTTTCATGCAGGGTACGGTCTCCATCTACAGCCCAGTTCCACCAACCCAATAACCTAATTACTGAGGATTTCTCTGCAGGCATGGCTTTGGTTTTCAAGGGCAACAAAAAGTCCAGGAGAATAAATGGATACAATTACTTGGGACTAAACCTAACACTAGGAATTAATCTGGTGGTTGTCAGTAACGGTAGTGTGACCCAACAGAGGGAATTTGGGGAAATTTAGGGCAGCTGCCCTTGAATGACACAATGACTGCAGGACGTCACTGGCACTTAGAAGGCAGGACTAGGAAGGCTAGAACAGGGCAGTGCTCGGACCACTCTGCACAACAAAAAACTCCCCCGTGTCCTGTGGGAAAATATATTTTTGAATGTCTTGCCGCACTTTTATGTAGGTAAAAATCTGCTTATTATTATCTGAGCCTAGATGTTAACTCCATCTACATATAAACTCAAAGCAGCTTGCACTGTTTTAATATAAGATGAATTGTCTAGGTGCATAACTATCATGTCAATTAAGGGAAGATTATATACTAAGAAATTTCACTAAGATTTATTCATAATTTTGGAAAATCACATCATTGTCTGCAATGCTGCTCACGGCCTTTGAATTACCAATACAGTGCATCTGTAGTGGTGTAACTGCTCTTAACATATATCCTGTATTACACATTACTTTACAGTAAATCGACAGGAGGTGCAAACGTCTTTGTCAACTTTATTATTTCTTCTACTGTAATACTGCAGAGAATTTATACATTAAAATTATCATATACTATAAATTATTTCCCTTTTAATTACTAATAACGCATATATATTTTTTAATTTTATGTATATAGATTTTAGTATGTATGAACTTCATTTAAGGCTTATAAAAAGGGTAAAAATCTATCTGTCATAAAACAAAGCGCTGGGTCTGACAGGGTTGAGAACCACCAACCTAACCCAACCAGCTAACCAATTAACTGCCCAAAGGAATTGGTGGTTGTAAGGAAAGGCCATTGAGGCTACACGAGGGGAGGGTGGCTGGGACGAATGCATTCCTTTTTTATGCTCAGGATTTATAAACACTTTCTTTCTGGAACTCCATTTAGAAATACCCTAAGGCAACTAGAATTGGCTCCAAAAAGTACCCAAACACTTTACTATGAATAACTCTTGCATCAAATAAACAGCCCATGCGTTTTTCATGTTTGTCCTGTTCATCGGAGGTAAACCTACAGAGTGGGGTCTGAATCTGATTCTTTTTTGCTGAACAGTAAGTGGTGGCTTATGAGCAGCTAGAAAATATGTATTCATTCAAGAAAAAGCCTACAAATCATGAGAAAACATGTCCCTCTGATCCTAGACACCTAGAAAAAAGGGCAACAAAAAGAGAAAAGGGACATGCGACTTCATCTCTCTTTTGGGCAAAATCACATTTTATTTACTACTAGTTTAATAAGTTAAAACAACACACTTTTACCTTCAAGTCATCTCTAGTACTCAAAACGGGTACAATGTGTAATTAAGAGCTAATTCTTGGCGTGGTTCCTAGGTTGTTTGAAAATATATTTTGAGGAGCCAAATTTCAGGACTAGGGTTGATTACAATGTGAACAATAAACTGCGTAGGATAATACAAATACACCACAGGTAATGAATCAATGAGCCCGGAAACAGTGACGAAGCGCACATCTGCGGGATGCTAGGTAGTCAGGTCACAGAGACCTCCCGCTGTCTAAGGGCCTTGGTCACACCGACAGGCAGCAGGACACAGTGGGTAGGACATGGGCTCTGAAGCCAGCCTATTTCGAATTCCGCCTTAGCTATACAATTGCTGCATGACCTTGAGCAAGTCCCTTAATCATTCCGTGTCCCCACTTCCTCACCTGTGAAATGAGGCTGAGCGTAATAATTTTATGTATTGCAAGGTTTACCCTGGCAAGGTTGTTTTGAGGATGAACTAGTTACCATGGTTAAAATGTTCAAAACAGTGTCTGGTGGTCAGCGAATACCACACAAGCACTTCTGGTGGGTTTTTTTGTTTGTTTGTTTGCTTTTGGTGCACCTGCGGCACACGGAAGTGCCAAGGCCAGGGCTTCAACATGCTCCATAGCTGCTACCTGAGCCACAGCAGTGACGATGCCAGATCCTTAACCTGCTGAGCCACCAGGGAACTCCAAGCATGTGTTCAAAAAGTTAACTGTACTAGTTATCTGAATCCAATATAAATATTTGTAATAAGAAGATTCCCAACTTGCTAATGAGGAAGAAAGAGGTGTCTTCCCCTAAGATGCGAACCCAATGGCAACACCAGGATTCAACTCTGACTGTAAATGCTTTTGTGTTGGCTGGAGAGGAGGCAATGATGAGTGTGGGGAGACACACCCCGCCCCCATCTCCCACCCGGGGCCACTTCACGGGGCAGAGACTCTACGACACCAACGTGCATCAGAGAGAGAGGGGAGGAGTGTCTTGTGAAACAGCAAGAGAAGTCGGAGGGTTGGCAAATTGCTTCAGCAAATGAAGAGAAGAGAATTGACTTCCTTCCTTCCCACGAGTCAGGCATGCTCTGTCAGGGAGACGTGGGTTCTTATTTGATTTATTTAGCAAATATTTATGGAGGGCCTATTGTGTGTGAACTCTGATACCAGGCAAGAGGAGTTGGGATAAAGAGATTCTTGTCTCCAAGGAATCTACAGTCTTTCTGAAGAAACACACACATGCCCAGACAAATAGCAGAGGATGAGTAAAAGGGAGGAGGGATGGCACTGCAGGGGGCACGCTAAGAGTGCTGGCAGTGACAGATAACTCACTCTGGGCGCCGGGAAGGCTGGGTGTTGGCGGCGCACGGAAGGGAAGCAGTGAGGAGCTGGATGCATGTGAGTGGAGAGGCCATGGTGGCTACCCAAGAAAGGACAGGGGCAACATGATGTAGAGCTGGACCTAAAAGCGCCCAAAAGTCTTTGGAGCTGAGTTACCCGAGGCCAAATGGAAGAGGTACAGGCCTCCGCATCAGGGCTTTCTGGGGGTGAGTCAAATAAGAAAACTGAACTGATCTCTGCAAAAAAAAAAAAAAAAAAGGGCCCATCACTGACCCCTATATCAAGGCTGGGATAAAAGCTGCCTTGGAGATGCCTGGCAACAGGGTCTCAAGGCCTTTATAATTGTCCCTCTCCTCTCTTTGCTGTTTCTCACTCGATAGGCTCCATTCTTTCCAAACGGGTAATGCACATGGCGGATGGAGACTTGGCCTCCCGCAGCTCCAGCTCACGTCTGCACAGGCTCAGACCCCAAAGCAGACAGTCTTCCTCCAGCTCGTTAGGAAAACATAATCCATGGAATCCACGCTTGATGTATCTTAGATCAGACGAGGACCCTGGACCAGCCTCTGGGGCTAGGGAAGCAGAAGCCTCTAAGGAGATGCAACTCCCATTTGGTTTTCGGGGCAAGAGCTGGGAGAAGGGTGCATGTCAAACAAAACAATTTCCACCTCGGCTTCTGTTGGCTTGTCGTGGCAAGGGCACGGTCTCCACCAGGGGTGGGTGGCGGGGCCAAACTGACTGTGCCGATACTAGTTTTGTGGAATGAGCGTCCGTCAAGGAGCCTGAGGACAGTGGGGTGGAGGAGACTGAACACTGTAACTGGAAGGAAACCTCGGTCTTCTGACTTCGACTTGGTGGCCTCCGATATTCTCCGTCCTGCCCTGGGCAACCCGGGCACATCTCAGTTTAGAAAAGTTAGCGGAATCCAAAGTCAGAAAAGAGACTGCTTGTTTGTTTGTTTGGTAATACCTTTAGCCTGACAAATCAAGACCCTGAAGACTTGGGCAGCTACAGATGGCCTAGATTCAGGGGCGTCACAGGCCAGCACAGGAACCATCTGGGAGCATTGCCTTGGGCAGGAATGTAATCTGTGCCACAGAGAAGCCCCGCTGTGATGGAAACACAGCAGCCAGCAGTACACACATGCAAACTGCGGACGCTGAGAACTATTAGTAAGCTCTTATTTGCCTTTTCTTTTCCGCCCTTGTCTCACCCAATACCCACAGTTTACGCAGGCTCTTCCTTAAGCTCTGGCAATTTCTAAGCTTTCGGCTTCTCTCCTTAATTCTTTCTCCTCTTTCTCAAGATACACCGGCTATAGCAGGGTTTTTTCCTTTAGTCAGTGGGCTAGACCAGAAATTGGTTGTGGCCTTGACCTGATTTGATCTAACTGGTTACTTAGGTGTTCTTTCCACTGCGTAACCCTCTGAGTGAGTGGAATCCTGCATGGTCAGCTTCACATCATCCCTCCCAGAGCAGAAAGGAAACATGTCTGCTCTGGACAAGAGTACTTTAAAATTTGGGAGGTCCTGTTGTGGCTCAGCGGTTAACGAACCTGACTAGGATCCATGAGGATGCGGGTTCCATCCCCGGCCTTGCTCAGTGGGTTAAGGATCCGGCGTTGCCGTGAGCTATAGTGTAGGTCACAGACGTGGCTCAGATCCTGTGTTGCTGTGGCTGTGGCATAGGCCACAGCTACAGCTCCAATTCGACCCCTAGCCTGGGAATATCCATATACTGCAGGTATGGCCCTAAAAAGACCAAAAAAAAAATTTTTTTTTTTAAATCTGCATTTTGATTAAATGCTATTCCCAGCTTTCCATCTAACTGTAGCCCCTGGAAAGGGAACTCAGAAGTTTCTCTTTTTTTTTTTTCCTATTTAAAATTTTTTTTCATTAAGTTGATTCACAATATTCTGTCAATTTCTGCAGTACAGCAAAGTGACCCAATTATACACATCTATACACACTCTCTTTCTCACATTATCTTTCATCATGTTTAAAGTTATTTTAACTACAGGACTTATGGCACTCCTTTCCTTTCATAACAATTAATACAATTACAGCAAAATACTTAGGTTATTATTTTTAATCAGCACTATCTGGTAATGGACTTCCTTGTGATGGACTTAAGTTAAGCCTTATCACCTGGGAGTGAGGGGGGAAAATATAGGTGATAGATGGATGGACGGATAAATAGACAGACAGATATGAAATAGGTAGGGAGGACAGAGAGAATAGATGTATGTATGACGTATGTGCAGACACAGTTCAGGTAGAGAGAGAGAATGTTTCAGCTGCAGGCAATGATAAAAAAGGCATTTCATGATGAGCTTTCAGAAACTAGAAACTGCTTCTGGACTCACATATTCTTCTGCCTATCATTAAAGAGATTATTTTACAAAGGAAAATAATTTATCCAGAACTAAATGAATGCACATCTTTTTAAGCTTGCCTCTGGCCCCATGATTCTAAGTTTCCGGGGGCAACATGGTTTGAAAGTTTCCCCTCAGCTATTCACCGCACTTTGGGGTCCTGGTACAGGATATTATATCCATATGCAATGTGAGAGCTTTTGAGGAAATGCTCCTTTTCTTAACTAGGTAAATGCATTTGCGAGGAGGGAGCAGTGAAACAAAGAAAGAATCCGAAAAATAAAAGTTTCTGGGAAAAAAAAAGGAGTTTGCAAGATACAAAGGACAAAAGGTAAAGAGAAAATTGGTAAAAATGACTTTTCCAGCCATACAGTTGGCGGAAACATTCCACACCTCCACTTACTCCATTTACTCCACTTCATGAGGAGATTATTATGTGCTAGGACGTTCACAAGCAGCGCCGGAGCTGGGATGGACATGGGTATTGGAATGGCTGAGGCCTGGATTATCTGGTAAACCTGTGGCCTTATCTGAAGTTAAATAAAAATAATGAATCCAGTGTTTGTATAGGATGGATGCTTTTGGGCTTGGGGGCCTTTCTAGATGTTTCTTTACACGGAATTCTTCCCTCTCTCATTTACTTCTTACACTATATTTTGTTTTCTGTCTTTTTGCCTTATCTAGGGCCGCACCTGCGGCATATGGAGGTTCCCAAGCTAGGGGTCTATCAGGAGCTGTAGCCGCCGGCCTACATCACAGCCACAGCAACGTGGGATCTGAGCCGTGTCTGCAACCTACACCACAGCTCACAGCAACGCTGGATCCTTAACCCACTTAGCGATGCCAGAGATTGAACCCGCAACCTCATGGTTCCTAGTCGGATTTGTTAACCACTGAGCCATGACGGGAACTCCCTCTTATACTATTCTTTAATCCTGACTTTAAAATCACTTCCCAAAATAGACCTTCCCCCTGAGACTAGGTTATATAAGGCACACTGCACTTCCCTTTTTAGAACATATAACTATAATTAATATATGATGTGTCTAGTTAATATGTTCCCCTCCTCAGATATAAAGGCCCCTGTCATCATCTTTGCTGTATCCTCACTGTCTAGCATAGAACCATCATATAGCAGGTGCTCAGTTAGGACCTGGACCACATCAGAAATGAGGCCGAGGGTTGGACAGATCTGGACTCGAGTCCTGGATGAGGCAGGCTCTTGTCAGGTAAGCCCCTTCATTTCTTTCAGCCTCGCTATCTCCATCTATAAAATGTGGATAAAATAGTACCTAAAGTTGTCGAGTGAGCACGTATCCACTTCACACAGTACGTGCCATACGGAACAAGCTCAGCAAGTATTAGTTGTTGTTCGTTATAATTAACTTTCCCATTTGGTAAAGAGAAAATGTATCTCTAACATTATGTTTTAAAAATAAATCACGATGCCGGTGTATTTTAGAAACTCATTATCTTTAAGCATGTAAATCTCATGTAAAGAAAAATTAATTATTGATGTGATTGCATTCATTATTTAATGTCCGTTAATGGGTAAACAAATTCATTTAGAAGTTTCTATGCAGGAAAAAAATAACATATTTGTCAGTAACTAGCAGAGCAAGCCGAAGTGTGATCATGGAGCCAGACTAAGTAGGTTTAAAATCTGGCTTTGCAATAATCCTGTGTCCTTGGTTAAGGTCATTAACTCCTGCCATCGGACTGTTCTATCCGCTTCCTCCTCTTGTCCCAGCTGCCTCAACACCACCCCCCATCTTCCCTCCACAGCTCAGCGCCCTGCTCACTGTCCCCTCTGACGCATCGTAACTGTGGGTGACTTCAGTAGCCACCAAGACGGTCCCTTTCATTTCTCAAACCATTCAGTGCCTGGACTTTTCTCCTCAGATCATCCTGTCCCCGACTCTGGCTCCCACCGTTAGAGCCGAGGTTACAGTATCTGCCACCCTTCCTCGGTCACAAGTTCAAGAATCCATATGACCATCACCTCCTACCCTCCCAGTTAATCCCTCCTAAAGCCACAGAGTATTTTGTCTCTTCCTGAGCCTTAAAGTCCATTCATCCAACCACCTTTTTATCGACCCTCCCCCACCCCACGTACTGGCTCCTGTCTTTACTCAAATCCTGTGATCCATTATCATAATCACCCTTTCGTGTAATCTTAACTCTCTCGCCCTCCACTGTTTCATCGTACTTGTCTGAAACACTCCAACACTGGTTCCACTCCACGACCTGTGTCTCCATTTCTGTGTTTGCGCAAATGAATGCCGCTGGCAACCGCACTGATTGGTCTCATTCTAAATCCCACACCGCTGACCTCAAGTGGGCTCTGAATCCTACCTACCGATCAAAACTACACCTTCCTCGTCTCTTCGATCTCCCACTCTCAAGATCATTATTTTACACCTTCCTCTTTCTCCTCAAACATCCAACACCTCCTCCCCCATCGTCACCCTCAGCTAATGATCTGCTTCCTTCTTAAGTGGGAAAACAGAGGCACTTAGATTAAAAGCTGTCCCCACCACATCCACCCACCTACTTTCTTGTGTGCCCATTGCTTGGCTCTCCTTCCAGCAATCAGGCATGAACAGTTTGTGCTTCTGCCTAGAATGCAGCCATTCCCACTCAGCCCTTGACAAACAGAAGCAATAAGGGGAGGAGCCCTAGGTGGAAGTGACAAGTTCAAACTCCCTTCTGCTATTATGACCTCAAGAGAATTAGACCACCTGTTTTTTCTGCCTGTGTTTTTTTTTTTTTAAAGTTTTACTGAAGTGTAGTTAATTGACAAGGTTGTCACCATTTCTGTTGTACAGCAAAGTGCCCCAGTCATATATATATATACACACATATCCATTCTCTCTCAGATTCTTTCTCCACATACATTATCACAGAGTACTTGGCAGAGTTCTCTGTGCTGTAATGCAGGTCCCCGCTGCCTGCGTTTTCATGGCGCAGTTCTGCCACACACCACATAGTATTAAGCTCACCTGTTTGTCTGTCTCCCCCTTCAGATGTCCTTGCACCGACACGGCTACAGACTCCTTTATCCCTGCCTCTCTCACACATGATACTAACGGTATGGTTCTCAAGCTCTGGGGTACATCAGACTCACACCACACATGGACACAATAGTTTTCAAATTTTAGTTGTTCTCAACCACTTATCAAAGATGCGACCAAGAATCAATATTTTCCAAAAGTTAGGTGGCTGATTCTAAAGCACACAATAGGATGAGACTCACCGAGCTAACAGGTGTCTATTTACGCTCTCGGTCAATCTTTACCAGCGAATTTGGTCTGCGATACAACATGACTGCCATAGAAATGGAAATTACAGTCCAGCCTCAGGAAGCACTGGAACTTACTTGTTAAATTTCTGAATAATATTGAGGGATAAAGCACACTGAATTCCCTCCTGTCCCTTTTATTGATGAATGAAGATATCCCAAATCTCATTACAATTCTATAAGATGTACATTTGGTTTTTTTTAATTGTCGGCCATTTTTATTTTAGTGGGTCAACGTTTTCGTTAAAATAGTATGATACAGAGTTGAGACTGTCATATATTTATAAATGCACCCACAGGTACAGATGCACTCCCCCCCTATACACATGCAAACGGGTGTCTTAGTTCATGCTACACAACACACACACACACACATTCACAAACTCACACACATTGCCCAGCTACTGCAACATTTCCTTTGGGGGCCGGCGGAGGGGGCGGTCAGGTGGCTGGAAGGGCTCCCAAGTGCTCTCTGATATCCCTCCTGACCCCTTGGCAGCTGCTGTGGACAGTGAAAGCAGTCCTACAGAACAACCACTGACAGCAGGGTCTCTCGCAGACATACCTCTGAGCCTTCAGTAGTTCATACTAATCACCCCAGAAAGGCCTTGCTATGGCTCATATTTGGTGGGTGGGCCCTGGAGTCGGTTCTCCCTTCAAGTCCAAGGTCTGGATTTGAAGTCCTTGCCAGCTGTGTGAAACTGACCAGGTATTTAACTTTTCCAAGCCTTTTTTTTTTTTTTTTCTGTGAAGCAGGGATAGCAATAACTGCCTGTTACTTACAAGACTGTAGAAGATTCAATGAATGAATAAACACAGTTCCAGGGCAATGATCGACACAGAGCTGTCACTTTCTACATGTACGTTTCCTTCCGCCATTTTTCTCCAGACTCTGCAGCTAAAGGTTCAGTTGATTTCCACCCCGGGCTGATGCAGCCAGGGTCTCGAGTTCAATCCTCCAGAAAGCTTGTTAGTCTTGTTTACTCCTGTCCATGGGAGAAGCCTGTGCCAGGCATCCCTGGACACCCATCGTTGCTCACAAATGAACAGGATGCGAGCTTAGGGGTGGATCTGTGCAAATCCATCCCTGTACAAGAAAAAAAGCTCAACACCTAAGTCAAGGCTGAGTGTGACCTCCCCCATACAAGGGAGGGTGCAAGCCTGGGACTCCCTCCTCCTCCACAGACGCACTCGTTCAATTCCAGCGAGAGGGTAGGAGAATGAACAGCACTAACACGAGAAGAGAGTGAAAGATGGGAGGCAGAAGAGACGGCTTCCTCCATTTCTGTGATCTTACACGAGGGGAGACTGACAACATAGATAAACCAGGGGGCATCACGATATCCACCAAGGACTCACGTATTAAATACGAGAACAGTGCTTTCACCCTTTCCCCGAAGTCCTTTCCTCTCTACTGATTTGTTTCCATTCAACATGTTATTTAGCAATTTTCACCACTAATTCAATCCCTCATTCACTCTCTCATTTATTTATTTACTTTAAAAAATATTAATTAACCAGTTGCATTGCAACACTGTCAAGGGACACAGAAGTGATTAATGCGTGTTCTCTGCCACCAAGGGCTTCATTAATGTAGTGAGTCATTCCTCGAGCAGTTACTCCGCACCTCTGATGAGCCAGATGCGATGGAGACACGGAGAGCGGGGACACATGCATGAAAGGCTGGGCCCCTGTCTGTGGTCATGGTCTAAGGGTATAAGAAAGATGAGGAAGCAACTGTAGCATCCGGTCTGGCAATTTTCATGACGAAGCAAGTAAAAACCATTATTTGTTGGACATTTCCTAGTAGTCAATAAGCCAAGTGTTTTACGTTTATGGTTTCACCTCTGATAAAAACGCTTGGGGCACAGGCACTGCAGTATTCCCATTTGATGGATGGGGAAAGTGAGGCTTAGGAAAGCTAAATAACATTAGCCAAAGTCTCACAGCTAAGCCATGGCAGAGCCCAGGCTCAAGCCCAGCGCTCTCAGAGGCCAGAGCCCTTGCTATGAACTCTATGAACAGCATCTTCCCTGGTGCCTTGGAGGACAAAGGAGAGTCGCTGAGCTGCACGGCTGCATGCCTTGGAAGCTTCATGCTTCCAAGAAGAAATGAGGAGGTAGGATGAAAAAGACTGAGCTCTAACTGTGAATGTCTGGCAAGATGTGGAGCAGGAAGCGAGATAGGCAGGGCTGGTACTTAAAAGAGAGAGAAGGACAGAGAAAGAGAGTGGGACTGAAAACAGAGGCCACGGGAGGAAAAGGGATAGTAATAAAGTCACTGATCAATCATTTGCTATCTCCCCCCCTCCATTTACTCCTGTTTCATAAATAAGATCACCAAGGCTCGGAGAGGTTACATTGCCAAAAGCAACATAGAAGACAGATGAAGTAAGATCACCCATTCATTCGTCCATTCATTTCTTCAGCAAATACGCATTCAGCAGCTGGCATGGGTCAGCTTCTGTGTTCTGGGGATACAGAGGTGAACAAGAGCCAAGACAGTGGGGTTCTGCTTCATGGGGTTTATGCTAATAAATATGTAACCACAGTTGAGGTGAGTGCTTCGAAGAAGGGAGCACCTTGCGTGTGCATGGTTGAGGACAGCCTGTCTGAGAGCTGAGGGTTAAGCCCTGGGCGAGGAGATCTGTACAGCCAACTCAGAGCCTGTCACTCCCATCCTTTAAATTCCTGTCCTGTCCTGTCAAAGCCCCTGCGTGACCAACCCCTGCCCACGCTATCAACTTCGTCCACAGCCTTTCTCCCTGCTTCTTATGTCAGAGTCACGGAGTCTGACTGTTCCTACAGGGGGCTGGGCTTTTTCTCCCCAGCACCATCAGGGGGCGCTGGTCCTCCAGAGCCTTGCACCTCATCCTGATCTGGCCGGTGCTCTCTCTTCTCTGAGTTTCAACAGAAACACAACCTCAGAGACCTCGGGTTTTCCGTCTCCTCCCCACACACTCTCCGCTAGCCCTCTATTTTCCCTCACTGTACTCTCACAACCTGTAAGTACTCTGCAATGTGTTTGTTTTCTTGTTTGTTCCAGTACCTTCCTCACTAGAGTGTCTATCCCTTGAGCCCTTTCCTCGTGGTAACTGCAACTCTTAGCAGAACCCAACACAGCGTAAACCTCAACAAAAAAAACTTCGGTGACTTTGGTGATTATAAGTAAGCAAGCATGTATGTGTGTGTGTGCATGTGTGTATGTGTGTGTAAGACAGATAAAGGGAGGAAGAGAAAGAGATAGCCAAGCTGAGTGTAAAGTTTCAAGGTAATAATTAAAATACCAGCATTGGGAGTTCCCTTTTTGGCTCAGCAGTTAATGAACCCAACTAGGATCCATGAGGATAAGGGTTTGATCCCTGGCCTGGCTCAGTGGGTTGAGGATCCAGCGGTGCTGTGAGCTGTGGTGTAGACTGAAGACGCGGCTCATATCTGGCATTGCTGTGGCTGTGGTATAGGCCGGCAGCTGTAGCTCTGATTCAACCCCTAGCCTGGGAACTTCCATATGCTTCAGGTGCGGCACCCCCCCCCAAAAAAAAAAAGGAAAAAAACCCCACCAGCATCAATAGTCTTCATTAAGAAATTAACTAACAGGGTTTCCCATTGTGGCTCAGTGATTAATGAACCCTGTTAGCATCCATGATGACACGGGTTCAATCCCTAGCCTCGCTCAGCAGGTTAAGGATCCAGCTTTGCCATGAGTTGTGCTGTAGTTCACAGACACAGCTTAGATCCCGCGTTGCTGTGACTCTGGCGTAGGCCAGCAGCTACAGCTCCAATCTGACCCCTAGCCTGGGAACCTCCATATACCTCGAGTGCAGTCCTAAAAAAGACAGACAAGAAAAAAAAGAAAGAAATTTACTGACAAACCCCCCGTCCAACCTTCTCCTCGCCCCCCAATGAGGAATAGAGAATGATTGGCCAACAGTGACCTGCTATATATAGCACAGGGAACTCTACCGAGAATTCTGTGAGAATCTATGCAGAAAAGAATCTGAAAGAGGATGGATATGGTACGTGTGTAACCGAATCACTTTGCTGCACAGCAGAAATCACCACAACCTTGTACATCAACTATACACCAATAAAAGTTTAAAAAATGAAAAAAAAAGAAATTAACTGACAATAAAAGCAGAGACAAAATATGTTCTTATTCTTCTTAAGAAACTGAGATAGTAAAAGCAAATGAGAAAAATGACAGGAGAAATAATAGGGTCAGGGGGTCACCTGACATTTGAACAAGGGATAGGAGGTGTCTGGGTGTAGTAGTGGATGCAAGAAGTAGCTGGGGAGCAAGACTGTCTAGAAAGTAAGAAGTGCTGGGATGACAGATTAAGGTGGGGAATTTAGCTTTGGCACTGAGAAGCATGCATCCATCCCAAAGACAGGAGTGAGAGAGGATAAAGACGAGGAGAGGCTGAAAGTGTCCTATGGCTTTGGTTTTGCTAAGTTAGATTGGAGGTTATGGGCAGAGACCCAGGGGCCAGGACAGAACTGGGTGCTTGAGGAGAATGAAAAGGTTTTTGGCTCATGACAAGAGATGAGTAAGAAGACTGCAAGGCTGCCGTGAGACCCTGGTTGGATTTACAGAAAGAATACCCATCAGCAAGTTTCTATGGGATTCTCCCTAGCTCTAGAGAGCCCCAGAGCAGCAGATAAGCAAACAGAAAGCTCTTATGAAGGTTTAAAGGGGCCAAAGGGGAACGGCAGAAAATAAAAAGACAAAGATTTGGGGTGGCTGTGAATATAGTTTTGTAAATGCCTTTGGATGGGGTCTAGGCTGGTGAGAGAGGCAATAATGCCAGAAGGGGACAATGGATTTGATGGCTATTGAAAAATGAAGTCAAAGAGTACAGTCTTTAGGAGGCTGGAAGGCTGTGGAGAACTTCAGAGTTCAAAAACTTAATGGCTGGATGCTTTTGAAATCGAAGAGTGGCCTTGCTAGCAATCATCTAAATAGAGAAGAATTAGAAGACACTGATGAACTGAGACTTCTGCTGGAAGGACAGTTAGCATGCAAGCTGTTCATGCAGTCAGCAAACACTTCCTAAGGGTTTATTACGTGTCAAACTCCACACTTATCATTGGAGAAATAAAGTCACATAAGACACAGCCCCATGGACCTACGGTCTAGCGAAAGAACCAGATAAATCCATGGATGATCAACACTGTTGGCGATACAGGTGGAACTGTGTCTCCCCAAAAAGTTGTATTAAAGTCCTAGTCTTACTTTCCCAGAACGTGACTTTATTTGGAAATACGGTGCTTGCAGATATAATCAGTTAACCTGAGATCGTACTGGAGTAAAGTGGGTCCCTACATCAATAAGACTGGAGTTTTTATAAAAGGATGACCAGGTGAAGAAAGAGACGCACAGACGGGAGACCATGTAAAGAGAGATGGGGAGACTGGAGTGATGCAGCTATGAGTCAAGGAGCATCTGGGGCTCCCAGAAGCTGGAAGAGGCAAGAAAACAAACTTCAGAGGGAGCAGAGCCCTGCCGACACCTTGATTTCAGCTTCTGCCTCCAGACGGAGGAGATGATACATTTCTGCTGTTTTGTGGCACTTTGTAGGACAGCCCTAGGAAATATACACTCCACCCTGTAAAATGCATATCTGGGTGTTATGGAACCACAGAGGCAAGGTACCTATAGCTGGGGGCCAAAGAACAATTTGCAGAGAAGGTGGAAGAAATCCAATTTTGAAGGCTCGATATGAACTGACTTGACAAATGTGGGAAACGCAGCTGCAGAGAGACAAAGTCCTGCCTTCAGTCATGGAGCCCTGGCACAGCAGCAGATCTGTCCCCCGGGATCCAGCAGGCTGGAGACAAGCACTGGAGGTGAGGCCAGAGGTCAGGGCAGGGCACCACCTGATAAGGAAGGCTTTGTGCGCCCACAGAGGGATCTGGAATGTTACTCTGAAAGGTAATAAAGACCTGCTGATGGAATTTAAGCCACGGAGGCAGGAGGAGGGGTCAGCAGGCTCAGGGAGTCATCCCCATGCGACATGAGAAGGGCCGGAATGATGGGAGCAGTCAGAGGAGAGGGCGCAGGTGTAAGTGAGATCAAGAAAGTAGAAATCCACAGGACATGCAGAGTGACTGGATGTGAGGGTGAAGAAGAGGGAGGAAGTCAGAGTGAACCCCGATTTCCGGCTTGAGCAGCCCGGCGGTGGCGGCTCCAGTCACTGTGCTGGGGCACCTTGAGGAGGAAAATGTTTAACAGTTCAGTTTGGGGAATACTGACTTTGAATTGTTCCAGCCGGGCAGGGATGGGGTTACAAGAGGCAAGAAGGTGACGCTCTGTCCCATTTACTGGGTCAAATGAAAAGGGTCTTCAGGAGTAGAAAGGGGATAAATGGAAGGTCAGGTCAGCAGAAAGATGAATGGGACCTGAGTACACAGAATTCAATGGCGGTTGACCCTTGAACAACATGGGTGTTAGGGACGAGGACCCCGCCCCCCACCCCCCCGTAGGCCCCACAGTCAAAAGTCTGCATATAACTTAGAGTTGGCCCTCTAGCCCCTCTGTATGTTCCTCCACATCCGAGTCGCATCACTTAGTTCCGTGGTACCTACTAGTGAAAGAACTTGCATATAAATGCACCTGGGCAGTTCAAACCTATGTTGTGCAAGAGTCCACCATAGTAAAAGGACTTTAACAACTAATTGTGCCCCAAAGAAGTGTGAGGCAGTGTCTCCGCAAATTTCCTCCTCCCAGGGGGCCAGCTAAGGCACAGAAAAGTCCTCAGTTCTGCTGGGGCGGCTACTAATTGATTCCTGTGGGGAAGAAATAAAAGGAAGAGGGAGAACAAGATTCCAAAACCCCACGGCTTTATCAAATGCACCTACTCCCGGAAGCGATGAAGCCGGGGCACACCGAGGGCAGTGATGCCAGTGTGAATACGTCAGTGGTTCCATCGAGCGATGGCTCATCAGCCTGCACCTAGCACAAGTTCTCAACCTTCAGTGTGCATCAGATCCCCTGGTTTTGGAGGAGGTGGGAGGCTCACCAAAATGCAAATTTCTGGGCCCTACCTCAGAGTTTCTGATTCAGTAGGTCTGGGGGGCACTGGAGAATGTGTGTTCCTAACAAGTCCCCAGGTGGTTCTGAGGCTGCTGGTCTGGGTACCACACTTGAAGATGCTGAACTAGTTAACCTTCACTGGGCATCAGAATTACCTGGGCGCTCTAAATGATACCAATACCAGGTTCAACCCTCAGATATGTCTGAATCAAGGGTTTGATACTGGGCGTGGCATGGGTGTGTTTGAACACAGCGGGGAGATTCTAACGTGCAGCCTGGGTAGGGAACAACCGCCCTGCTTTGTTCCTGGCTTGGAGACAGACACCCAGGCACACAGAGTTAGAAGACCTGACCCGGGTCATAGGAGTTCACGGTCAGGAGGGAGACGCCTATCTATGCACATAGTTATGTCACGTAAGAGAGGCGAGTAGTGGAGGTTTGGAAGAATGCAGTGCAAAGCTGTGGGGAAGCAGGGAAAAGCCACAAAGCTGATGACTGAGGCGGGATTTGGAAAGGGGGACTGAAAGAGAGAAGAGGGTGGCCGCTGGGGAGGTGGAGGCAGGAGTGACGGCTGCAGTGGGCAAAGTCTGATGACAACCAAGAGGGCATTTCGACCGGGAAACACAGAGAATTGTAAGGGTACAGTTTCTTTGGAAAATGCAAACGGTTCAACGTGGCAGGTGTACCAGGGTCACCAAGTGAAAGCCTGGAATGATGAGGTTGGCCGGCTGGTGGGGGACAGGTCTGGCAGCAGCCCACAGGCCAGGCTGCGGCTCAGGGCCATCCAGGGTCATGGGGCGCGTCCGAAGAGTGGCCCCAGCTTTCCCACTGGACTCCCTTCCCAGCCTCACAGTTATAGCTGCCCACTGGAAATCACGACAACTCCCCACACTTTCTTGTTATTTTTCATGTAAAAGACAGACAGGCAAAAGCAATTCAGTGCCTCGCTCTTGTTAAACTTGCAGTAGATTTCAACCCCCTTTACTTATTTATGGACCTATTTTTCCCAAGCGTTCCTTTTTCCGGGTACACTTGTAAACACCATTTTTATTCCTCTTAATCCCTTTGGCAGCATTAACTCATTCTGTACTCACTGTCCTTATTTTTCCTATGAAAAACATGTTCATAGACGTAGTTAAAATACAGACTTTTTTTTCTTTTTTGCTGTTCTTTCCCAAAATTTTTCTGATTTGGGGTTTGGGGATGTTTTCTCGCATAGTTCAGATTTGGCTGAAGGCAACTCACTCATCAGCTCAAGATACATTCTCTACTTTCTGCGTCTCAGCGCCCCTGCTCTGCGCACACGGGCCTCCTCTCTCTCTCAAGCCTGGAAAGGATCCGCTCTGACCTTGGCCTTGGGCACAGTGGTTGGGCAGCCTCAGGCCTCCGGACTCTCAAAAGGTTTCAGATCCCCGTGGCTGTCCCTCCTGCCCCTCGCGCCAGCCTCGAATGCACTCATACAAATGACAGCTGCTGGGCCTGCCACTCCTGGACTGTGCTGCTGCACAATGTTCCAGCCAGAGCCTAATCCATTGTGTCAAGCCCACCGCAAGTGGAAACTTCAGGAAGTCTGGTAATTGTAAGGGCCCCGGTCAGAGGCAAGAGAGAGAAGAGACGCCACGGAGGAGGTGCTATCCTTATTCACTGACGCGGAGAAAGCGCTGTGACTTCGTGGGTCTTTCAGCACTCTCCAAGATGGGGCCTTTATTCTCCCTCCATGGCCCTGGTACAGGTGCCAGGAACAAAAGGCAGGCTCGGTAATTGTTCCGTGCAGACAGCAAGGAGAAAAGAGTGTTCAAAAGTGCCCTTTCTGCAGCATTCAGCTTTTGATTTCCACACCCTCCACTTTAAGTGGTGGGGGATGGTCAGCATTGCTGGGGGCGGGGCAAGAAACAGGAGGATTTTTACCTCCATGAGAACCATCCAGAAATGAAAACTATGGCCTGGGAGGTAGAGAGGGCACCAGCACACTGAAAGCTGAGGGGCCGGGCCCTTTCGGAAATGCTGTTGAAACAATTAAAACCCCAGGGAAAGGCCGGACCTGGGGTCATAGAATCCCAGGACTTGGGATCGCAGCCCTCATTATAGACCCATCACCTCGTGTCCACTGACACATCGCTGGCCTCGGCTCCCGAGTTTCAGAGGACAGGACACTGGCGGTCACCTAGAGCTTCCGGAACATGCTATTCTGATGTGGTGTTAAGCATTCAACATTTGTCCTTTTTCTTTTTTTTAAGGCCACACCCGTGGCATATGGAAGTTCCCAGGGTGGGGTCCAATCGGAGCTACAGCTGCCGGTCTACACCACAGCCACAACAACGTGGGATCCAAGCCGCGTCTGTGACCTCCCCACTGCTCACGGCAACGCCGGAGCCCCAACCGACTGAGCGAGGCCAGGGCTTGAACCCACATACTCATGGGTACTAGGCGGGTTCTTAACCTGCTGAGCCACAACGGAAACCCCCATTTTTCCTATTTTGAATTACAATCTGCTCCCTTCTCCTCTGAGCCTATTCGTCTTGGGTCTGCTTTTCTTGCTGCAGCTGGGACCGTGTCCACCCTTCGCTAGACTAAATACCTCCGGCACTTCACCCAGGCCTGCCGACTGGTCGGCCAGCCTCTGGTCACTCTCATCTGGACACGGTCCAGATCGTCACTGAACTTCCCAGACCTAAACCTTGACATCTGTGACCCAGACCAAGGTACCACAGAGCAGGATTCCCATCGCCTCCGCCCCCACCCACAACACTTTCCCGGGCACCCCGATCCCGATAACTCCCCGCAGGTCGTGCAGGTGAGAGCTCTCACTCCCCATGAGTCTGGCACCCAGGACAGACGCCGATGAGGACACCACCACATTCTCACGACAGTGCCGCTGCTGTGGATGCTCAGGGGTACCACCCAGGTGTCCCCTCCGGGACCCAGGCCCAGTGTGGCTGCGGATGGCCCTCAGCTGAGGCCCTCTTTGGGACTCTGCTTTGCCTAACGCAGGCCTCCTCCCCCAGGACAGCCCACGTCCAATGGCTGGTGCATGTGGGGACAGAGGCTGATCCCCCTGCCTCAACTTGGGACACCTCTGAAGGGCTGTCCCAGCTCCAGAGTTGCCCTGGGGCTGGACGAGGCCTCCGCTGTCACCGGCCGGCGGGGAGCCACCTCCCTCTGCCCAGTCCGCTCCCCTCACCGCCTCCCTCTGAGCTGCTGCTCCTGAGGACAGCGCTCCTCCGTGTGCGAAGACATCTCAGAAAGGAAGACCCAGCGCCCACTCTCTACCATCCTGCCGAATCCGGGCCCCTCTCTCCACGGCTGCCTCCTCCGGAGCTGCTCCGTCCCGGGCACCCTGCTGCCCCCGAGTCCTCGTGCTCCTCTCCTCACATCTGAACCTCCTTCCGATTCTCAAGGTCACCGCAGCCTCTTGCTTCTGCTGTTCTTGACCTCACCAGGCCCCTCACGCCCTTGGGCAGTTGAGAAAGAGCTGGAGCTGATCCAGCAAGGAGCCTGGGCGGGATGCGCGGATGGGAATGCCCTCGGAATGGCAGGGTCCTGCTGTCATGACTGCCCTTCGCTGCTTGACCTGGCAGCTCCCGGGGACCAGCCCAAAGCTGAGCAAACAGCTTGTGGGCGCTGATTCCTTCCACGTATCTCGCTCCTCTGCCCAAAGTTCCGGGTGCTGAGAACTCTTCTACCTGGACACTCATTCACCCACCTGCCCTGCTGGGGCAGTGTCAACCTCTGTTCTCCATTAGCTGGGCTAATTTACCTCCACCTAGCTGTTTTACTGCCACCCTCTCCTCAGTGCACACACACACACACACACTCTGCCACCCTCTCTTCAGCACACACACACACGGTATTTCTTCTTTCCATGCAGGCCATCCTCTGAATAAAACAGCATCTACCGGAGTTCCCATCGTGCATGGCTCAGTGGTTAACGAATCCGACTAAGAACCATGAGGTTGTGGGTTCGATCCCTGGCCTTGCTCAATGGGTTAAGGATCCGGCTTTGCCGTGAGCTGTGGTGTAGGTTACAGACACGGCTCGGATCCCACGTTGCTGTGGCTGTGGCGAAGGCCAGCAGCTACAGCTCCTGTTAGACCCCCAGCCTGGGAACTTCCACATGCCGCGGGTGCGGCCCTAGATAAGGCAAAAAAAACAAACAAACAAAAGAAGCATCTACCATGCCTCAGGAAGACAAGCATGTTCTCTTCTCACTGCAGAGGTGGAAGATCCCAACCTTCGCCTTGACTCCTGATAAACTCTGTAGCGGTGAGCGGAGAGGATGGAATGCCAGGTTCCAGAGGCAGCGGTGGAGATGCGACGCCTGGCCCCGCCTCTGAAGCCGATGCTCGAACCTGCTCTTTGGTCCTTAGAAGGACTGTCTCCTTTTATAAATGACTTCCAGCTTATTTCATTTTCCCAGAAGGCTCATCTTCTGTCCATTTGTCTTCACGTTTGCCCTCTCCATGCACAGAATAACCAGGAAGATGACAGAACTGTTGTCAGGCCCCGACAAGACGTTAAAGATGGTGCCAAACCACAGGAAAGGGGTCGTAATCACTTCATAGGAGTGGAAACGAAATCACTACTTTAAAAATATGATAGCACGATAAAGTATATTAATAGCTAGACAAAGGCGCTCATGACCGTCTTGACAGTTCAAATGTGCATTATGCCTGACTCTGGTACAGTTCCAGGTGTGCAGCATCTGGGGGTGGGAGGAAGAGGGGAGCTGGGGAGGAGGGGTAACCCCTTAAAGATGCAGAGGCACCTGAAGAGATTCTCCAGCTGCTTGTGGTTAGAGTGAAGTAAAAATAGTTTGGAAGTCGGGGGAAGGAGATAGTTCAAAATGCCTATTTTCTAACCACTTCCATATCCATTAAGCCATCAGGACAGGTTCATTATTTTTCATGTCACTCAGTATAGTCTCAGGTTTAAGCACGTGAACTCAGGTGCCAGACCACAGAGTTCAAAGCTTGGTTTGCCATTTATTAGCTGGGTGACCTAAGGAAAATCACTTTACCTCTGTGTCTCATTTCCTCACATGTGACACAGTGATAATACCTATATTCACCTTACATGAGGCCAGTGATAGAATAGGACCCACCTCATAGGACTGCTGAAAAGATTAAATGAATTAATACATGCAAAGTACTCATAGTGGCAGCACATGCTAAGCACAAGGTAAGAGCCTTCTGTTACTACAATCATCCTTACGTGTTGTAACTACCTGCTAAATTGCTCCCAGTTCTGCTCGCTTCACCATAATCTAATGGGGGGGGGATATCCTGACCCCTCTCTTGACAATATCTGGAGACACTTTTGACTGTTACAGCTAGGAGGTGGGGTGCTACACGGATGTAGTGAATGGAGGTCAGAGACATTATTAAACATTCTGGGAATTTGGGGTTAACAGATGCAAACTATTGCCTTTGGAATGGATAAGCAATGAGATCCTGCTGTATAGCACTGGAAACTATATCTAGTCACTTATGATAGAGCATGATACTGTGAGAAAAAGGAATGTATATATGTATGTGTTACTGGGTCACCTTGCTGTACAGTAGAGAATTGATAGAATACTGTAAACCAGCTATAATGTAAAAAATACAAATATAATTATTAAAAAAAAAAATTCTGCAACCCACAGGACAGCTCCCCCCCAACCCACCCCAACAAGGAATGTTGATAGTGCTAAAGTTAAAAAAAACCCTGATTCGATGCAGAAGTCGTCAAACTTTTTTCAGTGGAGGGTCTGACAGTAAATATTTTTGCCTTTGCAACCACGCGGTCCCCAACACGTGGTCCACGACAGTTGAGCTGTGACTACTCAACTCTGCCTTCGTAGCTGGAAAGCAGCCATGGACAAGACACAGACAAATGAGTACGGTTGTGTTCCAATAAAACTTTATATACAAAAACAGGCGTGGGTCTGCCTTGGCTTGGGGGCAGTATTCTGCAGGTCCCTCAGTTAATGCCTCCCGAGCCTTCCTGAAATACCACCTTCATCATCCCCTCTCTTGCTCAAAATATCCCCATTTCCTATAGGTAAAACCCAGACTCCTTGTTGGGAATCCAAAGCTTGCTGACCAAGACCTATCTTTCCCTGTTTATCCGCCATGCCTCTCCTATCAGGTTCATGGCCCCATCACCCCACTGTCTTCTAAACAGGGAGCGTGCGTGTCCCCCTCCCTGCCTTGCACTCCGCCCACAGGAAATTTCCTATCACGTGCATCTCCCAATTCCCAGGCTCACTCTTTCTCTTTTTCGCCCCCTTTTAACAGGTGAGTGTAATGGCATTGAGAGCAGTTAGAGATGGTGATTGTCCAAGGCAACAGACTGTCCTAGAGTTAAGGCCATACCTTTGGGAGTAAAGCGGAACAACTGGTTTGAGAGACATTTCTGAGAAGAGCAAAGAGGATCTGGTGGCTAACGGGGTGTGTGTCACGGGGAGAGAGGGTAGGTAATTTGGGGGGATTTGTGGAGAGAAGAGTTCCCAAGTTTCTCATCCAGGAGACTGAGTGACTGAAGAACAACACTATTTACACAGGCCAAGAACTGTGGGCTTAGAGGAGGTATCAGGGTGGGTGTGCGTCTCGTGTCCAATTCTGGACAAGTTAATTTGAGATACTTGTAGGAAGTCCATGAGCAAATATCCAGAAATCGGTTGGGAGTGGAGGCCTGAAACCAAGCAAAGAGATTCAGGCTGGAGATGCAGATGCAGAAAACACAGGCACATAGATGACTTTTGAGACTCAAGGTGTGTGTGGGGGGGATTACCCAGGGACAAAAGACGACAGAAGGGAAGCAAGGGCCCTGCCAATACGTCTTCCTGGGGGTTTCCGCTTCCCTTGCAGATGTTTAAATGTTTCCCCTTTCCCAGGACATTTAATGTGGGGACAGCTGAAGGCCAAAGTTTCACTCCAGCTTATTTGCAAATTAACAGACATGACAAAAAAAAAAGATGAACCCACATCCTCAGGTATAATAACAAAACAATTTCCATATCAATTCCTGACTCCTTCAAAACAACTGGGCTCTGGGTATAAACCCTCATTTTATCCAAACCTAAATGTTTTTGAGAGTCTCCAACTGACGTTAATTCTACCATGGATACGAAGCTGGGAGGCAGCATTTATTCCTGGAAGGAACCTAAGAGACACAACTGCATTCACCTCTCCGTGCTCTTCAAAGACATTTTAGTTTAAAGATTTTGGAAGTTTTTCAGAGTTGCCATTGAATGCAGTATATTTATAGGCCCGGCACCTGGCACCAGGTCACGAACCTAAGTACAGGGACAAGAGAAATAACCGATGAAGGAAGTCGAGATGCAGCATGAAGATGGAGAGCCCAAGTGCAACTCAGTGTTTACACAAATACACACAGTCTTTTGTTTGTTCAGATACGGCTAATATGATTCATACCATGTACAAGGAACATCGGCTGGGAGAGTCGCTCTTGTTAAAATTGCCAGGCTCTGAACAGTGGGATCAGCATTACCTGTAAATCTACAGTGATCTGGGCTGACACTTCACCAACAGAGAGGGCTTAAACCCTTAAAATGCTGAGACCCAGGGGTGAGAAGGGGTGTTCCCCAGTTCTGACTTTTCCCTGGCCCTCTGTGGAACTGGATTTGGGGAAGTAGAGTAGTTTTGGCACTGTTTTACTCCCATAGAATTTAAGTGCAAAGGGGGAAGAATACTTGGACAAGAAGGTTCATTTTGATCTTTGGGATTTGTGTGTTACCTTCTGACTGACTCCAGGTTTAGGCGTTCGATGTATTCTTTTTTTTTTTTTGTCTTTTTGCCTTATCTAGGGCCGCACCTGCGGCATATGGAGGTTCCCAGGCTAGGGGTCTAACAGGAGCTGTAGCTGCCGGCCTTCGCCACAGCCACAGCCACAGCCACAGCAACGTGGGATCCGAGCTGCGTGTGCAACCTACACCACTCACGGCAATGCCAGATCCTTAACCCACTGAGCAAGGCCAGGGATCGAACCTATAACCTCATGGTTCCTAGTCAGATCCGTTAACCACTGAGCCACGAAGAGAACTCCTCGATGTATTCTTATTTAGCAACTTTTTATCTGGCTGTCAAAGGCATGCGATCTAATCACTGCCACTTTCTTTAGAGAACAGTAACCTCTGCAAGGAGATATTTTTTTCTCCTTTTCAACGGTGGTAAAAGAGCCAATTAAGCTTCATCCTGCAGAGGTACAATGGCCTGAACACAAAACATAAACCAGGCGACTCCATTCAACTTTTTGCATTTGTATACCCAGAAAAATGAAACGGGGAAAGATGACATCAGCAACTCCAGGTCCCTGAGGTTCATGTTCTTTCTCTAAAGCAAGAATATGGGCGGCCCCTTCCCACCTGTTTATTTCTTCTCCTTCCTGCAGAGCACAGGGAGAGGAGGAAGAAGAGAAAAGGAGAGATGGGGGTTAGCCAGGACCATAATTTTTTTTTTGCCAAGAATGGAGGAATAATGGCTCCTTCCAGGAAGACGAGAAAATGGGCTAAATGAGAAAACATTTCACAGTGCCGGGCCTCAGTATTAGGTCGAGCCAAACTCAATCCAGCACAGCAATTTCCCACCTCCCAACTGTGTCTGCTTGTGCTCAAAGCTCCAATTATATCAGCCTGAATGCTTCTCCTAAAACTACTACTTCTCTTGTCCGCCTTCCCCTTCCCCCACCCTGAGCTCCCTCTGGCTCCAAAAAGGGAGTCTGAACTGTCAGTGGATGCAGGCTTCAGCCCCTCCTTCAGCTTTCTTGAGCTGCCTCTCCCTTCTCCAGCTTCCTTTATTAAAAATGCTCATGCTACTGTTTTCTGCCGGGATTTCCACAAAGCACAGCAGAAAGGAGCTGAGGCTGGGAGGGAACAGGAGCCGAGAGGATTCGAACCAGGGAGGGGCCTTTTATCTGGTTGTCCCTCAACTGATGCTCACAGTCCAGAAAGCCGTGCAGGCACAGCGGGGGGATGGAGAAGAGGCTGCGATTTTTTTTTTCCCCTTTTAAAATTAAAACTCCCTTAAAAGAGAAAAAAAATGCTGTCCTTGTAACTTCGGCAGGGACTTTCAGGTTTTGTTCCCTTTGTCAAGAGTGGCAAATCCTGTCTTCTATTTTGGAAGAAGGGAGAGGAAAAGCAAGGGCCCGGAAACCTGGAATGTGCCAGGTACCAGGGAAAGACGAAGAGGAGGTTGGACTAGACGGGAGAAAATAACTAGAGGGGAGAAAAACAGCAGATCCAAAGGGGTTCTGAGGAAGCCGGAGGCAGAAGAAGCAAAAAAAAAAAGGCATGGAAAGAAGTACCTGGAATGGAATGCTTGTAAATGAACAGGAAGTGACATTATAGAAAAAAGGGTAAAGAACACAGGAAAAGGCATATGGAAAACTCGGCTGTTAAGGAAGCATAAAAAGAGCCAACAGGCAAGATTACTATCTACATAATCCCTGGGGTCAGTGTAATCACCCCCTGAGGAATTTTCCACAATATTTACATAAATGAGGTCATAGGGCCTCTTCCACTCCCCTCTCCCCACACTGGCTCATAAATGTCAGCATGGTAGCTTCAGCGTAAGTTTTCCTTTCTCCGTCTCACCCGTTTCCTAGTTACGTCCCCTGATGAACTCCTTTACCCTTCCCTGTGACACTCATTCCGGTGAGATATTAATAGATGATGCCACATCCCATGTACATTTGCTTAACCCAAAGCATGCATCTCCTCTCTGCCTGTAAACCAAACCCTTTGCCCCCATAATGAATCTCCACGCTGTGCCCCAAAGTCCCTCATTTCTGTTTCAGGTAATAAAGCACCTTCAACATTTTGATCATGAGAACGGGAGGGCAACAACGGGTGCCCATTCAAAGCTGAGAAGAAAGAGATGTGAACAGCAGAGAAGAAATAACGCAGAAGTAAGAGTCAGGGGACCAGCTCCCAGACTAAATTCTACCGCTAATCCCTTGGGTGACTGGGCCAGGTTGTGAATTAGGCTGGATTCCTGTTGAAGCCTCTGACAGTCTCAGATCTAATCTTCGTTAGCCCCGCAGTAGAGCAGCTTGGCAGAGGCACATGGGCTTCAGGATCTGGCAGCTTTGGGCTCAAATCCTGCTCCACAGCCATTTGACCTTGTAGTCATTTATTTGATTCTTTTGAACCTTAGTGACCTCAGAGGTAAACTTGAGAAAGTATTACCAACCTCGCTGGCGACACTTGTATGAAGTAAACAGAAGTTCCCAAACTCACCCAACTCATAACACCCCAGTGGACTCCCCTAGGCCCAAATATCTACTAGTTTCATTTATTAAGTGGTTACGTCCAAACAACTTCGTAACAACTTAGTGGTCACTGGAAAAAACAGAACCCATACAACTGAAAGTCCTTCGTGTGGTCCCTTCGGATACCCTTGACTATTTAAAATATCTCACAGAGAGATATTTTTCATGGGGAACCATGAAAGTTAAGTGTATGAAAAGTTATGGTAAGCACAGAATAGGGATCCAACAAATAGCAGCTATGCTGCTACCCACTGGAACATTCCTTTAGCATCTAAACTGGACCTTGAAAAGTGAGCTGACATTGATCCCATTCAAATTCATTGCTTCCCCATGTGTTAAAATACAGGTCCGGAGGAGCTGGAAGAAAATTGGAGAAGCGAGCTCCCGCATTGAAGCCTGCCTTTAAGATAAAAACATACGCCTTGAACATTGTGAAAGAGAGTTACAAGGATGACCTTGGAGAGTGAGAGTTCTGCTTCCAAACTCAGTAAAGACCCCTAGTTGCCCCTGTGGCTCCTGAAATGAAAAGGCTAGATGAGGATCAGAAGGAGAACGGATCCTTCTCAACTGTCTAGGATGAAACAGCTGAAGAAACTCTTGTCTCCCTTCTCTTTCCACGAAGATTTGGCATCTCTTCTAGGACGATCTTTGTTGCAGCCCCATCACTGGTATGGTGTTGGGGATGGGTTACAAGAGTAGAGAGACATTCGGAAGGGTGAGAAAAATTCCTGTTACTCTCCCCTCTCAGAAAGTGACTACAGAGGAACTGTGACTCATCTGGTACTATTTGTTCATTGATTCTGTCATTGAAAATGTCCACCGAGCACCTACTGTATGACTAAGAGGGTTAAGTATCGAAAACACAGAAAAAGACAAGACAAAAAGATATAGTCTCTGTCCTTACGGAGTGTTCCACTGCTTGCCCAGTCCAATGGGAAACCAGATCAAGGGTTAGAGTGAGCTGAGCTCTTACTTGGCTACCTGCAGGTACACTGGAAGCTCAAAGAAGAATCCTAAAGATCTACTGCAGCAGAGATGAGGCGCAGAACAAAAGCAAGAGTGTTCTGGGAAGGCTTTTCAGAATAGGGGTGGAATAATATTTATTCTTAGCCCTCCCACCCCACTTCCCTGAATCAGTCAAACCAAAGACAAAACAAAAGATAAAGAAGCTAGTGACTCTCCCAGAACACTCTTCTTAGGAAACCACCTGCCATAAAGTCTGGCTGGATCATCTCACCAAGATACACGTAGCCCTAATCTAGGTCAGTGGGGACCCTATCAGCTTGACTTCTTTTTATGGTGATGGCCATCATCTCACTTGGGCACCAATACTCAGGTTATCATTCAGGCCATTTCAGGACTACTCTATCTGCCTCTACCGGACCTGTCCCTGTCACTCTTCAGCATGCTTCCTTCTCACGCTTTTACTCATCTTGGCTCATTCATTCATTCAACAGACTATATAATCAGCCTCCAACTTTCCTACATTTCAAGCTCTTACGTCCTATACTTCCTGCACATTATCTGCTGAATGTAAATGTTCACCATAATTCTGATGGAGAATCCTCACCTAGGTGAGGACCCGAGGGGTGTGTGTGTGTGTATGTGTGTTTGTGTGTGTGTGTGTGTGTGTGTGTGTGTGTATGTGTGTATGTGTGCGTGTGTGTGTGTGTAGGCACCAGACAGCATAGGTTTCATTCGTTCTAACTTTGTAGATATTAAAGTTAACACCCTTGCCCATGAGAACTAGGAGGCTGGAAAGAACAAGCAGATATATTCGTTTTCTTACCTGACTATCTTCCACTTCCATGGACTGTTCAGAGGTATAGATTTCCATAATGCCTGTCTATACAGGATTCTATGGATTCTATGCATCCCAAAATAACTGGCTTCTCTAAAGCTGTGGCCAGCTTATTAACACACCATCTTGCATTTGCTTTTCTTCTCTGCCTCCTTTATCATTTCCCCTCCCTCTTGCTACCCTAGGATTGTGCTTCCTATAAAACCTTAGCACATATGCTTTGTTTCTAGGGTACTCAGGCTAGGACAGCCTATGTTCTCCGATTTCTTCAACTGTAAAATGAAGGTGTATAGAAACGATACCTACTTCATAAATGTGTGAGGATTAAATGAGTTAAAATTAAGTGCTTTGAACAGTGTCTAGCATATAATAAGTCCTATATGACAGACTATTATTATTCATCTTTCTTTTCCCAGGGACTTAACACAGTCCCTGAGACATGGAAGGTCATTGCTAAATGTTTTTCAAATGAATAAATGATGGATGTACCCTACTTGAGCGGCACTGGGAAGACAGATGAGTTAACTCGGAAATGAACACTATGCCAAATATTAAATATAAATAAACCAATTTCTCTCTTTTTTTTTTTCCCAGAGAGCCCTAAGCACCAAGAAATATACTGAGAAAATCACACAGAGGTTTGCACAGAACTTGCATGCACAACTTCATATGCAACCATTCACTTATTCATTCAACAAACATTTATTCAGTGCTTAATACTGAACGTGACAGGAAATGTTATAGGGTTCTAAAGATGAATAAAATCCTGAACTTCAGGAACTTGCAAATTGGGGTAGTAGGGGCAGAAGTAGATCCACGAACAGATGATTAGGGTTATCAGATCGTGATAATTGTGGAGTGAAAACAATGGCAGCCTGGGGTCACGGGATCACAGAAGAAGGTCACTTTGTGAAGACTGGGTAGCATTAGATAGATTGAAACCTCAGAGGGGGCTATTTGGATGCAGACTTCATTAGCAAGCAGGGAATAAGCAGTAAAGTTTGGAGTGAGCCAGGGCTAGGGACAGGAAAAGCCAGTCCAGGTATAGCACACTCCACAAGCAAATGCACACGCATGGATAGAGTAGGGTGCACGCATAGGTTCTACAACAGATTCAATGTCATTGGAACATGCAATTCTGGGCAGAGAGTGATCAGATGATGGGCTGAAGGGGTCGGCATGAACCAGGTCAGAAAGAGCCTGCAGGCCACCTTGAAAGGTCCACACATATACTCTATAGGGCCCATGGTTTCACTGGTAAGCTTTAGGCGGAGTGGAAAATGCAATACTCATTCAGACAGATCTTTTTGTTGACTGAAGAGGAAGAATTTGAGGCTAAGTCAGGGGGCAAAGAGCCTATGCTTGTGGTCCTCGTGAGAGATAAAGTATTGGCCTGGAGGAGTGGGGTGCAGGGGAGACAGTATGCGCGCGATGGGCCGTGGATAAATACTGCAGCGGCAGAGTGGAGATGCTGGAGCCTAGCAGGGGCATCCTTTGGTCCTCTGCGAGGCCCCCAGAGATCTGGACTCAAATGCTACCCATAAGAATTGCACAATGGAGTTCTTGCTGTGGTGTAGCAGGTTAAGGATCAGGTGTCGTCTGGGCAGTGGCTCAGGTCATTGCTGAGGCTTGACTCCGAGCCCAGGCCTGACACAGTGGGTTGAGGATCCAGTGTTGCCACAGTGTGGCATAGGTTGCAGCTGTGGCTCAGATTTGACCCCTGGCCCTGGAACTTTTCTATATGCTGTGGGCATGGCAAAAAAAAAAAAAAATACAGTAGGTCAGTCTGGTCACTGCCCTGGGTCCAAAATCTCAGACCCAGGTTCATGCAGAAATCTAAGATCTCAGTCTAAGCAAATTACTTTGTTAAACATTATTTCATTTACAATAGTCACTGAAATTCCAAGGGATTAAGAGACTGAAAGTCAGAAATAAAAGAGGCCACCCAGGTAGGAGTTCCCATTGCGGCTCAGCCATAACAAACATGACTAGTATCCACGAGAAGGCAGGTTCAATCCCTGGCCTCATTCAGTGGGTCAGGGATCCAGCGTTACTATGAGCTGTGGTGTTGCCGAGCCAGATTGGACCCAGAGTTGCTGTAGCTGTGGTGTAGGCCAGCAGCAGCTGTAGCTCTGATTCGACCTCTAGCCTGGGCATTTCCATATGCTGTGGGTGTGCAGCTCTGAAAAGATCAAAAAAAAAAAAAAAAAAAAAAGGATAGGTTGCCCAGGTAAATAAATGACAAGTGAGAGGGAGGAAAAAACCAGGATATAAATCAGGTTTGTTTAACCAAAGTCTAGGTGCTTGTGGGTGCCCTCTCTCGGTCACGCAGGCACACGCGCACACACACACACACACACACACAAACTTTAACTTCACAGCAGATTCCTCAGAGTTGTTACCAAGTACCTTCTAAGTGTCTAGTGGCTGGAGCCACTTCTGTTACCTTCCCAGCCCCATCCCTTAGGGCCTGAGATTACCGACTGGAACCTGAACCATGTCCTACACTGCAGATCTCTGGCCCGAGCAAGTTTAATTGCTAAGTTGGTTAAAACTGAAAGAACGGGGGAGAGGGTCTGTGATAGCATCGCCAGCGTTCTCCCGGGACTTCAGTTCAAAGGAATCGCGGTTCAGGACAGAGGCGAGCAGAGCGGACGTAATGCACTGGTGAGCTCTCCTCTCCCTGCCACAGTCCTCCGGTGAGCAAGGGCGCAGCAGGGGTTGCTGAGAAATGGACTCTTTGATGATGTGCCCCCTTGCTGTGAAGACTAATGACTTCAAAGACGGCATCCTGCCAAGACAGGGGCTTGCATGGAAAATCTGACTGCAGTGTGAGGAGGCAGGAGCCATGAGCTTAGGCTGGTGGGCCGAGCAAACCCTCCTCTGCCCAGCAGAGGGCACAGAGTGGGGAAGGGAGACATAAAGCTTTCCAGGAGCAGGACTGCATCTTCAGGGTGACTGCTTTGATGCCGGCAGAGAGGAAGAGACAAGAGCAAACCAAATCAAACCAAGACACCCAGCCTGACCAGTGGTCAAGGTGGAAAGGTTTTAAACAGTGGAAGCAGGACCTCCCTCCTGAAAACCATCCCCTGGCAAGAACTGCCACACCTGCTGCTAGATTCTCTGACTCCTGGCGGAAGGGCCATGTGATCCCCTCGCCCCTTAGTCTTGCCAACACCCTCCAGGAGCGATACACTCTTGCTCTCCGTGGTTCCATCGCTTCCGTCTCACTACAGCCCTAAGACGTAAGAACCATCATCACCCCCGGTTCACAGGGAGCTTAAGCAATTTGCCCAGTGGAAGCGGGCAGCCATGAGCGGCAGGTGCAGGTCTGAGACCCAGGTGGTCTGCTTGGAGAGTTTCAACCATTATGTTCTTTGGGTTCGGCTTCTAACACATTTAAGCTCCTAATGGTTTACTACTCACTGGACTACTGTGAGGACAGAATGTGGGGGCCCAGCACAAAGGAAGTCCTCGGTGGAAATGATGCGTGGTGAGTGATCTCAAGATGTCCCTTGCTTCCTGCCTTCAACATAAAGATCTTTTCTATTTGTTCCGCTCTCGAAATACTTGGACTCTCGCAAGCAGCAGTCACTTAATTTTGATGGATCACTTACTATATGCAAGACAACGTGCTTGAGAATGAGACTCAAAATTAAGTCCCTGCCCTAAAAGTCTTACTGACTACAAGGGGCCAAGACAAAGCTAGGGATATAAACAAGACATAATGTGACAACTGCCACAAGACAGAGTTATAGGCCTGAGGGAGCCCAGAGGAAGAAGAGGTGGTTTCCAACTGGAGAACAGAGAAGGCTTTTATAAAGGAGCAGATGTTTGGGCTGGACCTGGGAGAAAGTGCAGAGAAATGAATGAGGAGAGGCGTGGGGGAAGTGACCTGGAGGTAAAGAGATGTCCTGAGCAAAGAAAACAAAGTAAAAGATCATTGCGGTCAAGAACAAGCACTTCGGGGGGCTGGAAACAAATGCTGGGGGGTCTTGAGCGCCAGGAGGACCTCTCCCAAGAGGCTCGATGGTGGCCCAACTTGCTCTCACACATCCCTCAGAGACCTGGACTCAGAGCCAGACTGCCAGGGCCCTCCCTTCTCCTCCGACTCCTACAAGGGACTCCAGCAAGGGACTGATCCCTCTGTGCCACGGCCTCCTCATCTGCACAACGCGAGGAAGGAAGGCCCTCAACACTCACAGAGCATCTACAGAAAATGCCTTGCCAGAGAAAGCACTTAGTAAGTAGTCCCCATGATGATTTTCTATTTTTATTTTATTTTATCTCATTTTACTTTTTGTCTTTTGTATTTTTAGGGCCACACCTGCGGCATATGGAGGTTCCCAGGCCAGGGGTCAAATTGGAGCTGTAGCCCCTGATCTACGCCACAGCCACAGCCATGTGGGACACGAGCCACATCTGCGACCTACACCACAGCTCAAGGCAACACCAGATCCTTAACCCACTGAGCAAGGCCAGGGACCGAACCTGCGTCCTCAGGGATGCTAGTCGGGCTCGTTAACCGCCGAGCCACAAGGGGAACTTCTCCATAATGATTTTTTTTTTTTTTTAGTTTATTTATTTATTTATTCTCTTTGGCCACAGTATGTAGCAGTCTGATGTGGGATTTCAGTTCCCAGACCAGGGGTTGAACCCATTATAATCTACTGATCTGTCTGTCTGTCTATTTATCTGGGCTACCGCATGCAGCAGCCTGATGTAGGATCTCAGTTCCCAGACCAGGCTGTAGAAGTGAAAAGCAGCAAGTCCTGACCACTAGACCACCCCAGGAGCGCCCCCGTTATGATTTTTTTTTAATATAATGATTTTTATTTTTCCATTATAGCTGGTTTACAGTTTTCTGTCAATTTTTGAACTGTATAGTGTGGTGACCCGATTAAGCATACATATATAGATTCGTCACAAGTGATTAGACATAGTTCCCAGTGCTAATCAGCAGGATCTACTTGCTTTTCCATCCCAAAGACAATAGTCTACATCTATTAACCCCAGACTCCCAGGCCATCCCATTCCCTTCCCCTCCCCCTTGGCAACCACAAGTCTGTTCTCCAAGTCTGTGATCTTCTTTTCTATGGAAAGGTTCATTTGTGCCATGTATTAGATTCCAGATATAAGTGATATCATATGGTGTTTGTCTTTCTCTTTCTGACTTACTTCACTCAGTATGAGCGTCTCTAATTCCATCCATGTTACTGCAAATGGCATTATTTATTCTTTTTTATGGCTGAGTAGTACTCTATTGTGTTTTTTTTTTTTTTTCATCTTTTTGCCTTATCAAGGGCCACCCCCACGGCATATAGAGATTCCCAGGCCAGGGGTCTACTAGGAGCTGTAGCCGCCGGCCTACACCAGAGCCACAGCAACGCAGGATCCGAGCCACGTTTGCAACCTACGCCACAGCTCACAGCAACGCTGGATCCTTAACCCACTGAGCAAGACCAGGGATTGAACCTGCAACCTCATGGTTCTTAGTCGGATTCGTTAACCACTGAGCCACAATAGGAACTCCTCCATTGTGTTTTAAATGAGGTGACAGATACAAAGCACCTGGAAGAGAGCCTGACCCATGAAAGGAGCCCTGACACACTGACTCCTCCCCTTGCGCCAGTGAGGCGCTCAGGTAGCTTTCCATGTGTACTTCAGTGATGCTTGAAGCAGCTCGGTCCTCTGGGCTAAACTCCACCTCTCCACAGGCTTCTTTCAAGGAGCAAATGCTTCTGGGTCTCGGGAGGAAAAGCCTATAGAGTGGCTGACAGCGGAGAGATGAGATGATGGCACGTGCTCGAGTCCCCAAAACTGAGGAAGTGAGAAGATGGGGTGGAGGGTCATCCTGAGCAGCCTGGCTACAGCCAGCTCAGCTGTCCGACTCACATCACTTCAGAGAAGGTGGTGTGGAGGATGGGGCAAGATGCAAGAAAAGGGGGCTTTTCATGCCCATAAATCTGCCTGTTCATGGAACACACTCCTTCTCTTGTCAGGCAGCATCCTGAGGATCAAGTGCATGGACTCCAGACAGATTGTCTAGGTTCGAATTCCAATTATAACTCCTACTTCGGGGGAAGCTTTGGGTGCGTCACCAAACTTCTTGGTGCCTCACCAAACTTCTTGGTGCCTCAGTCTCCCGATCTGTAAAAGGGGAAAGCTTCAAAGAGCTGTGGTAAGATTACACAAGGAATGCTCTTGGAAGTGTGCCAGGCACAGAGTAAACGCTCAGTAAACGTTAGCTATTATTATACGCGTTACCTTCACTTACGGGGTAGGAACCCATTGGAGGTCACACCCCTGGAACTCCTTTGTGAGGCAAGACTGAATGAGATACAGCTGCGTGGTCTGGAGGAAGAGATGGTCCAAAAGCCACAAGGAGAATGTGGAGGGAAATTTTCAGCAGCTTCGTGATTGTCAGAGAAAGAGGATGGATCAGCATGAAAAAAATCAAGAATGCCAAGATGTCTAAGAGCGAGACTGGATTTCACAAGAGGAGTCCCAAGCTAGGCTTAGGACCACTTTTTTTTTTTTTTAACTCTTTACCTATTTTTTTTCTTTTTCGCCCGTACCTGAAAGCACGCAGAAATTCCTGGGCCAGGGATCAAACCCATGCCACAGCAGCAACCAGAGCCATTGCAATGACAATGCCAGATCCCTAATCCTCTGAGCCACAAGAGAACTCCCTCATGACCACTTTTGATGGCATCTTGAGCTGGGCATTTCGAAGAGTGGCACAGAAGTCACCGACCCTGATTTTAGAAAGGCATTCATTCCCCTGTCAGAAAATGTATTGAAGGCTGGCAGCTGCAGCTCCAATTTGACCCCTAGTCTGGGAACTTTCATATGCTGTGGGTGCGCCCCCCCCCCAATAAAACAACAAAAAGATGGTTGATCAGTGGAGTGCCCGTCATGGCTCAGGGGTTAGTGAACCCAACTAGCATCCATGAGGACAAAGGTTCGATCCCTGGCCTTGCTCAGTGGGTTAAGGATCTGGCATTGCTGTGAGCTATGGTGTAGGTCGCAGACACAGCTCGGATCCCGCGTTGCTGTGGCTGTGGTGTAGGCCAGCAGCTACAGCTCTGATTCGACCCCTAGCCTGGGAACCTCCATATGCCGTGGGTGTGGCCCCATAAAAAAGCAAAAAAAAAAGATGTACTGACTACCTATTCTGGACCAGACACTTGACAGAATATTTTATACAGACTAGATGGAAATATGAAGGTTGAATGCTTATGCAGTTGATGAATTTCTGTGTCACTGAAAAAATGCAGCCAACAAGTTTTGAGTACAGGGTCAAGGCCAACCTGCAGGAAGGTCTCTGATGAGAGCAGCACTTGGCAGTATTCTCTAACAATTTCATCAGTTACTTGGAGAAGGTCACTGAAGGCATCTTAATTAAATTCATAGATAACATGAAGTAGGAGGGATAGCTAATACATAGGATAACATAGTCAAGATCCAAAGGATTTCAATGGCTACAAGCTAAAATTTAATAGAGTTTTATAGAAGACCTGGATTAATTAATTTAGACAATTGACTTTAGTCTTGAATATACTTTTTCCCTTTTTGACAGTGGTCCTTGTGAAAAAGATCTTTAGTGGACTATAAACTAAGTATAAGCTAACACCACAAGCTGGTTCTCTCTTTTTAAAAAAAAAAAATTTAATTTTTTTTTTTTGGCTGCACTTGTAACATATGGAAATTCCCGGTCCAGGAATCAAACCCGTGCCACAGCAGTGATGACACTTAACCTGCTGAGCCACCAGGGATCTCCCACGATTCTTCTCTTAAAGGACCTAACACAAACTTGGCTCAGAATTCAGTAATAGAAAATGCAGGGGAAGAAACAGGCATGGTCTATTCTATAGCGTGATTTGATCAGTACTATGCAACATCATTCGAAAGGTATAATGACAAACTAGGGGGATGCAGAAAGGAATTCAAGAAGATTGCAATCTAAAAAACAGTTGAAGGAATCAGGTATATTCAGAAGGGAAGGCTTGGGGTAGAGATTATCACCACCATCTGAAATATTACAATGTAGCCAGCCCATATAGGGTGGTCCTATTTGTTCACAGGCATCAAATTCACACTCTGCAACAGATGAGCACATTTTTTTCTAATCTCCCCAAAGGCATCATATAAGATAGAAGTCCTGAGCATGGAAGGAAATCAACATACGTTTTTCTATTCCAAAGGACAGAGCTGACCAAACAAGCGGAAGTTATAGGAAAACATATTCTGGCTCAGCCTAAAGAATAACTGTCTAAGAATCTGCACTGCAACAATGGAATGAGCTATATTTTCCAGGAACATTTCCAGCTATATTTTTCAGGTGACCATCTGCTAAAAAGGCTGTAGGAGGGATTCCTGCACCATGAGGCAGGTTAGATGATATGACCCACAGCTCCAAGTGTAAAATTGTGAGTGACTCAGCTGATTTTCTTATTCCCACCTCCTGAAACTAGGGTGTTAGTCACCACACTCATGAGAGGGTCTGAAGATCCAGTGAGGTTCAGAAAACAGAGGTCTGTATACATCTTGCCAAAGAAGAACATATGCTTTTATTTATCTGACAAATCTCTGAGTTCCTACTATGCACCAAGCAGTATGTTAGGGTCTGAAAATGCAATGCTAGATAAGAGATACTGTTTATGCCTTCGTGGAATTGACATTGGTGGATTATTCTAACCCAACTTGCCAAATTGATGTTAAGACCACATCATTTAGAGGCAGTTCAAAGAACATAAATGAGGCCGTGACCAATGCAAAATATCATCAGTGGGATATTTAATGCCATCACTTATTGAGCACTTACATATTTAATGTAACCTTATCGAGCGCAACATTCTTATTTTTACTGAAAAGGAAATTGAGGCTCAACAAAGTTATGAAGCTAGCCAAAAATACAGCACTTTTGAAAAAAGGACATGAGATTTGGGCTCAAGTCTGTCTGACTCCAACTCTGTCTCTTCTCATTGTGCTCTGCTGCCTCTGGTACAGATAAAAATGCAAGCAGGCGAATGCAAATCCTCTTGGAATTGAGGCATCCCACAGCCTCCTGGCTGAGACTATTTGACCAAGGTTAACAGCATTTAAGACCTGGAAAGAAAAAACTCTTAAACATACCCCAGACTACTTTCTTTCTAAGCCAAGCAGTCTGAAGAAAATGGATGGCCTCATCTTCAAGCCTGAAGATCTCACTCCTGACCCACTGGGCAAAGGCTCTGAATCTTTCGCAACAGCACTGTCTTGCTGAGTGTCTTATTCTCCCACATTTGTGCCGGTAAATGGGCAAACAGAATGCCTGCAGAGGGTCCATGGGGAAGAGTGTGCCATGGCTTCTGCTACAACGGGTCACCTTGACCTGAATCCACAGTCATGATTTACACCAGCCACAGCACAGAACTACCCAGTAACAGATCCATGGCCCTAAGAGTTACCAGCCTGGACCCCAGCGTATGTCTGACTCAGTGCTTTTTCTACAAGGGTAGGGCAGGAACCAATGGCATTTACCATTTTTAGGCCTCCAGCTAGGTTCCTCTAGTGACTTGTCCCTTTCCCAAGGACCCTACATCATTCTGAAAGAGATGCTTAACTACAGACTACATGCTTGTCATTGTTTTAATCAAGGCATCAAATCATGGATCCTCTGCCCCCAGAGCTTAAGGCTGAATTGTGGCATCTCTCTTGTTTCCATTTGAGGCTCTCAGACAGTAGCCCTTGAGGGTTTGGCCAGAGAAAGTTCTCTTTAGGTATCAAGATTCTCTTGTCTTGCCTATGAGACTTTCAACATTGCTGATTCACTGATAAAATGGGGACAAGAAGAATTTCTACTCATAGTATTGAAATGACAACTAAATGTGTAGGTATGTGAAAACAGCTTACCAATGAAGTTAGAACACATCCTCACCCCATACACAAAAATAAACTCAAAATGGCTTAAAGACTTAAATAAAAACCATGACACCATAAATCTCTTAAAAGAGGACATAGGCCACACATTCTTTGACATAAACCATATGAATGTTTCCTTAGGTCAGTCTGCCAAGACAATAGAAATAAAAGCAAAAGTAAACAAATGGGACCTAATCAAATGTATAGGCTTCTGTATAGAAAAGGAAACCATAAACAAAATGAAAAGACTACAGACTGGGAGAAAATTTTTGCAAATGATGTGATCTATAAGAGCTTCATTTCCAAAATACATAAACAGCTCATACAACTCAACGACAAAAAACAAACAACCCAATTGAAAATGGGCAGAAGACCTAAACAGACATTTCTCCGAAGAAGACATACAAATGGCCAAGATGTACATGAAAAGATGTTTATCATCACTAATTATTAGAGAAATGCAAATCAAAACTACAACGAGGTACCACCTCACACTGGTCAGAATGGTGATCATTAAAAAAAAAAAATCTACAAAACAAATGCTGGAGGGGGTGTGGAGAAAAGGGAACCCTCCTACCCTGCTGGTGGGAGTGGAAACTGGTTCAGCCACTATGGAAAACAGTATGGAGGTTCCTTAAAAAACTAAAAACAGTGTTGCCATATGATCCAGCAATCCCACTTCTGTGCATATACCCAGACAAAACTATAATTCTAAAAAATACATGTACCCCATGCTCCTAGCAGCACTTACAATAGCCAAAACATGGAAACAACCTAAATAGCCATTGATAATTAGAAGACTGACATTTAGAAGATGTGGTACATACACAATAGAATACTACTTCGCCTTAAAAAAAGAATGAAATAATGCCATTTGCAGCAACATGGATGGATCTGGACATCATCATACTAAGCGAAGTAAGCAAGAAAGAGAAAGACAAACACCACATGATACCACTTACATGTGAAATCTAAAATACAGCAAAATGAGCATAGCTACAAAACAGAAACAGGAGTTCCCTCTGTGGCTCAGTGGGTTAAGAACCCAACTAGTATCCACAAGGATGCAGGTTCCATCCCTGGCCTCGCTCAGTGGATTAAGGATCCAGCACCACAGTTAGCCATGGTGCAGGTTACAGACACGCGTTGATCTGGCATTGCTGTAGCTGTGGCATAGGCTGGCAGCTTCAGCTCTGATGTAGCCCATAGCCTGGAAACTTCCATATGCCACAGGTGCAACCCTTAAAAAAAAAAAAAAGGGAAACAGAAACAAGACTCATAGATACTGAGGACATACTTGTGGTTGCCAAGGGGGAGGGGCCTGGGGGAGGGAAGGACTGGGCGTTTTGGATTAGCAGAGGCAAACTATTTATTATATATATATATGTATGTGTGTGTATATATATATATATATATGATGGGTAAACAACAAGATACTATTTATATAGCACAGAAAACTATATTCAATATCCTTTAATAAACCATAATGGAAGAGAATATGAAAAAGAATATATATGTGTACGCAATTTGGTATAAAGCAGAAATTAACACAACACCGTAAATCAACTATACTTCAATCAAATTAAAAAAAAAGGGCAACTCTTGCACCACAAGAACTATGTAAATGTCAGCCATCATTATCAGCATATTAATATCACTGCTATTACTGCTGAACCTGAAGGGTAGAGTGTGGGAAGTGCTAGAATACCAGGCCTGCAAAGTACTATGGCTCACGACACTGATACTGATTTAACTCCGGGTGGGCTTCCCCCAGTGTGGAGCACGTTCCCATTTGTGACATCCTACCATGCTGAGCACTCACTCCATCTAGAGTCACCCTTTTCATGTAGAAGGAATATAACAAGAGAGAAACAGACACACCGAGAAAGAGAGAACCAACTAGTGGTTACCAGTGGGGAGAGGGAAGGGGAGAGGAACAGTCAGGGTAGGGGATTAAGAGGTACAAACTACGATACAAACAGGGATGTATGCCTGTGTTTTCTATTTTTGTCTTTTTAAGGCTGCATCCGCAGCATATGGAGGTTCCCAGGCTAGGGGTCCAATCTGAGCCGTAGCCGCTGGCCTACGCCACATCCACAGCAAGCCAGAGCCAAGCCGCATCTGCAGCCTACATACACCACAGCTCACAGCAACGCCGGATCCTTAATGCACTGAGCAAGGCTGGGGATCAGGGACTGAACCTGCGTCCTCCTGGATACTAATCAGATTCATTTCGGCCAAGCCACAATGGGAACTCCTGTATGCCAGTGTTTTATAAGAGCTTTGAATGCTGTGTAATCTATAAAAATAGTGGATCATTATTCATGCACCTGAAACTCATAGAATATTATAAATCAACTATACTTCAATAAACTAAAAAAAACAAAGTCACTCTCATTTGCTTATAAACAAGGGAGTCCCTGCTGTACGTCAGGATGGAGGAAGTCCACGCTGAGCCCTGTGTTCTAGGCAGCCCCTGGGAAATCCTCCACCTCCAGGGCTCATTGGGCCAGTGCAGCACTGGTGCACTCAACAGTTGCTCACAGTCTCCATTCACAGTTCTGCACAACAGAAATCCGGGGACCCTCCTCCATGCAAAGGTCTCAGACCCACAAGCCAGCCTCAACTGGGTTGCCTGGTTCCCAGGCTGTGTCTCCTCAAGCCAACAGTGTTACTCTCAGGGTGGAAAACCTTATGCAAAGGTTAATAAACTTAGTAGGAAGAGTGAACAGGCCAGGAAGACTATTCCAGTTGCTGAGCTGCACTATGGTTTAATGATAAGAGCCCATATGTTGGCATCAGGCATTTTTATTTTTAATGGCTGCATCCGCGGCCTACGGAAGCTCCCAGGTCAGGGACTGAATCTGAGCCACATTTGCGACCTATGCCAAAGCTGTGGTGACTTGGGATCCTTCAACCCACTGCGCCGGGCCAGGGACTTGAGCCGCTGTGCCCCCATGGGAACTGCTGATTTCAGGCAATTCTGCTGACTACTCTGTAACCTTGGTCACCATACCACTGAGCCTCACATAATAACAGACAACTTCCTTGTTATATATACATACACACGCTCACACACACACATACACATGTGTATACACATGTGAATTTATATATATATATATATACAAATATGTATATATAACAAAGAAAGATATATGATGATATAATGTGATTTTTCTTTGAAAGATATCTCTAAATAAATGAAAGAGTTCAGAATGAGTTTCTCCAGTTGATGGCACTTCACACGACTTGGACTGTCTTTTTACAGCTCTGTGGGGTTTTTTGTTTTGTTTTATGTGTTTATTTTAGGTTTTCTACCAATGACATGCATTTCTTTTACAAAAAAAAAAAAAAAAGTTAAAAACCAAAATGTGCAGTGACAAAATGTTTGTTCTCCAATATGAAGTGAAACTTAGGAAAAAAATAACTGTAGTATGAATGTCTGAACAAGAATTCAAAACACTTACCTAGGAAGAATAAGCCTTAAGATGACTTTTACTAAAACTGTTTTCACAGAAATTGTAGGTGGAATAAGCACTACTAAGTGCTAACCTCTTAACAAGTTTGGAGGATTTTTATCAAGATTAGTGATGACATTAAAAAACAAATGAACACCAAGCCCAGCATTACATGCTTAATAAATGGCAGTGATTAATCAGCATCATGTGACAGCTGCTCAAAATCTTCAGTGACATTGCAGTTGTACATATTGTGCTGAACTTAAGGCTCACTTCTTTGGGTTCATCCAGCCCTCTATTATATACAAACTTAGATGTTTACATCAGAGGAACTGGATCTAAACACTAGACCCTGAGTCACTTTCTTCTTTCCTCCAAAATCAGGTGGGTTTTGGTGTGTTTGTTTGTTTAGGGCCACATGTGTGGCATATGGAAGTTCCCAGGCTAGGGGCCAAATCGGAGCTACAGCTGCTGGCCTATGCCAGAGTTACAGCAATGCCAGATCCAAGCTATGTCTGCAACCTACACCACAGCTCACGGCAATGCCAGATCCTTAACCCACTGAGCAAGCTAGGGATCGAACCTGCATCCTCATGGATACCAGTCAGGTTCATTTCTTCTGAACCATAATGGGAACTCCCAAAATTGGATCTTCACCCACAGGTTTTCAGTTCAACATCAAGAATAACTTTCCCAGGAGTGGATAGGGAAGATATGGTACATACACACAATGGAATATTACTCAGCCATTAAAAGCAACAAATTACCAACATTTATAGCAACATGGATGGACCTAGAAATTATCATGCGAAGTGAAACCAGTCAGACAATTAGCAACACCCAATGCGACTGCTTACATGTGGAAACTAAAAAGACACAATGAACTTCTTTGCAGAACAGACAATGACTCACAGACTCTGGAAAACCTTGGTTTTTCAAATAAGACAATCTGGGGGGTAGGGGGATGCACTGTGGGTTTGGGACACAAAATCTATCAAATTGACTTGTGATGATTTATGTACACCTATAATTGAAATAAAATTAAGTTAAAAAAAAAAGAATAACTTTCCCATAGAAAATGTTTTGAGAAAAAAAAGGTACCACACTGTTAAAGCTTCCTTCTTAGCACCCCTCCCAATTTTGTGGTTACCAAAGTAATACATGTTCCTTGTTAAGTTATGAAAGAACAACAATGCATTCCAGTTGAGGGGGGCTGTGGGAAGCAAAACTTTTGAAGCATAGCAAAAGAAATTGGGAAGAAATATGCCAAAAATGATAACAGTAGTTTTCTCTGAGCATGGGATAATGAGTGGATTTTTTTCTGTTTATTTTAAAGACAAAAAAAAAAAGATAAATAGCCAAAATCTCCACAGCCAGGGCAAATGACAGCAGTCTCAAACCTGATATTCTTAGACTGGAAACCCAAAGAAGCTGAAGGTCCAGGGAGCATTCCTAGCAGAAAACATCCATGCATTCAGTAGAATATATAAATTCAGGACACTATCTGGAAAGCATGGGCCACATAAAACATTCATTTCTATAAAATTGAAACAATTTATCTTCCATTCTTGAGCAGATGGGAGGGTAAATTGAGGTTGATTTTTTTTTTTCTCACCCTGGTGGTCATGTTGGAGGAAATATGAGTGTTCCCGCCTTCTGCACTGTTTAAAGTAAGTCTCCTGGTGCCATGACTGGACTAGTCAGAGAGAGCACTACCGAAGTTTCACCCTCCTCCGGGGTAGGCAGTATTCTAGGGGGGCTGCAGACACTTGTCACGTGGGGAAGAATGGGATGAAACTGCCCTGGGGGTGGGGGGTGGGGAGGATGCAGAGAAGCAGGTGGGACTACAGACTCCACCTCTCATCTACGGCCGATGACCAATTTCCAGAGTGTCACATGGTCATCACATTGTGGTCTCTTTGAACTTGCATTTGCCCGACTGATGTACCTCCAACATCCACCTGTCACTGTAAAGCTTGGCCATCACCTCGGCGACCTTGAGTGAATTTCTTCACCTCTCTGGCCCTCTATTTTCCAATCAGTAAAATGCGAGACTCCTTTAGGATGCACAAAGCCACTAGTCCACAAACTCATTGTTTTCACTGGAGAAGACAGCGTACTGGTAAGAGGATGCCTTCCTGGAGGGCTGTGGAGACCCCACCCCTTGCTTGGGAAGGGGGCTTAGGTCTGGCCGTGTTTCAGAATCATTTGGAGGTGCTTTTCATATGTACAGAGTCTGGGTCCTCTGCCGACTTATGAAATTAAAATCTCTTGGAGGAAGCAATCGGCAATCAGCATTTTAAATAATGCTCCCTGGATGATTCTTAAGTATCTGCTCCATGAACTGGCACCAGGGGGGTCAACTCTTAGGGCCTATTTTGCTCTCGTATCATCTTGCGTGACCGAGAAGGTTACAGTTGCCACTAAGGGGGAGGCAAAGGGCATCATCTAAAATGACCACGGCCAGGGCCAGCACTAGCTCCTCAAGTGCCTTTGTGCAAATTAGAGAAAGGCACGCATCGGGCATATGGCCCCTGTGTCTCAGGGCCCTGTGACCGCAGGGCCAGGTTTCAGGCCTCAGCTGCTCTTTCTGCCAGCTGTCTACCTGCAATATACAAAGTGTATGGCTGTGCTCAGCTGACTGACCTACCCACATTTTGTGAAAATGGGTCAAGTTAAACGTGTTCCCACTCGAGAAAATCCCTAAGAATGAGGGGCTGGGTTCCCCAAGCCAACTGAGGGACCTGATCTCATTAAGCCTGTCTGAGGATCAGGTGGAGATGCATTTTCAGCCACTCAGTTCCTGCCTCCTCACCCAGTGACGGTCCATTCTCCGACTACGGGGCTGGAATCAGATTACAGCAGGGCTTCTAGAGGGGGAAGGTACTAAGAATGTTAGGTCTAATTCTATGAACAAAGATGATCTGTTTGACATTGAAATGGGTGGGAGAAAGGACAACCACCTTTGCACTGACTCCTGCGGGAAGAGAAGGAGATGCGAGTAAAGAATAAGGGAAGAGAGAAAAGAAGAATGAGAAATAAAGGGCTGAATAAATACACAGTAAACCCTTGCTAGGGTAAGGAATAAGTTAGGGGCAATTAGAAAGACACACACTGAGACACATACACGCAGAGAAACAAGAGAAAAGGCGGGTGGGAAGACAGCTAATGGGAGAATAATCCCATTTGTGCATGGCATGGCAATGACAGGAGCTGGGCACAGACAATGAAGCGGGGCTGGACGGGAGGGGAGGGCGCCCAGAGATAAAAGAGCAGCAGCAGGCTGGCCTGCAAATCTTGTCTTGTTGGAGAGGTTGGAGGAAGGTGACTAGGGCGTCACCGACACAGAAGCAGGCGTGGGGGTGGGGAAGCCAAAGCCAGATGACCGGCTAGAAATGGACAAAGGCACATCAAAAAATGTCATATGTCACGCAGCACTGTCTGACTCCATCTGAGTCACTTCTGACAGAGACGTTGGGCAGGTCAGAAAGGCCAGAAACTGCCCAAGACCTGGGCTGGGAATGAGAGCTACCCCCCCACCCCACCGCATTGCAGTCACCGGCCTGCACCGGCTCAGTGTTTGCACTTGGATTGTCAGGCAGCTGAGAGGATGATCGGCTCGGGTTTAGGTGGCCAGGAGGTGAGAACGGGTTTGGGGTCATTTGGAATAACCGGTGCAGGATGGTCTCAGCTAACACCTAGAACCCAGAGGCCAAGGCACCCTCTCCCCTGGGCTGTGGTCATTTTCCTGTGAGTGCTCTCCAGAGATCTGTTTAAGGATGGCATCATTCAGACAGACCCAAATCAAATTACCTTCTGTAAAGGACGTTTTTGAGCAAGACAGAGGGGCTGAGGCCAACCATGACAAACACTGTCTTCACTCGTGGCTTGAAAAGGAAACTGGATTCTGCAGTGTGGGGCGTTCGTTGCGTTTACAGATTTAGACTCCCTAAGCAGTCACTCCTGGGAGGGAAGTAGCAGGGGGAATTGTAGAAATGGAAGGGACAGTAAGGACCTGGGACAACGGAAAGGCCATGTTAAGGCAGTGTGTGTGTGTGTGTGTGTGTGTGCACACGCACACACGTGTACTAATCAGGAGAGATGTCATGGTAAGTGTGCAGCGGGCAGTGAAAGATGTGCGCTGACGAGCAGAGCCATTCCTGACAACAGCTTCTAAAACCCTGGAGAAACACCTGTTCATTTTCCACAGCCGGTCTCTTCCCATCTCATAAATTATCACTCTATCACCATCCTTCAGCACTGAAATCTAGTAATATGTTCTCTGGTAGGGAATCTCCTTGGTGTTGCCCTCTGTATCTGAGATGCCAGAATAAGAAATCGGACTATTATTGACTGGGAATCGCCAAATGCACAAATTTAATCTAACGGGGGTGTTCTGAAAAATGTACCCAGAGGCCATGGGGTACACTCTTAATTTAACAAAAAACAAGATTACAGCCTTTCTTAATAATCTCCAAAGTAGCTACATAAATTTGTTTTTTTTCTCCTCTAATATGTTCATGGAAATCAGCCTCAGCCTCTCCACCCTCATTTCTTGGTTCCGTTTCTCGCCTGCGAAAAGTTTTAATTTGCCCGTTGTCCTAGCAGACCAGTGTCACAGACAGCCCCGAACAGTCCCTGGCCGTGTCTGCACAGCCACAGGGTTGGGAGGCTGAAGGCTAGACAGACGAGGTGGTGAGCCCTGCGCTAGGGTGAGACCTTTCCATCCTGCGTCCTCTGCGAGGCACGCGGGTCACCAAGGGTGCTGGCGCAGGCAGTGACCGATTTTGTGGCCAACCTCCAGGACCAAGGACATAACCTCAAACGTGCCATGCTCTTTTAGTAACTCATTCGAAATCTGTCAGCCATGACTCTGTTTAAATCTTACTGAAGCTATTTTTACTTTTAGTGAACAGGGGCCTCTTGTGTAATGAGTTCAATGATTTTTACAACCTGCCCGTCCTGGACTCTGCCACCTGGATGAACTACAGTGAGAGGCTCTATTGCCCAGACTCACACATGGATGTCTTATCTGGCCTCACTTCTCCGTGGGCGTTTTTGGCCAGACCAGAGTCACCGAAAATGGTTGCAACCTCCTTGACTGGCATACCTTCCACATGCGGTCCCCAATTTTCTGTCAGTCTTTGTTGTCTGGTCTTGAAAACTTTTTCTTCTACAGGATAATTTGAAGACTATGCTTTATTTGCGGAGTCTAGATAAATGAAACTTTAGTCTCAAGAGATTTTACGTGCATGTGTTGGGGTTTTGTTTTCTTTTTAGGATTATTTTAATATATTTTGAAGGGTGCATAAAAACAGCACGTGGTGAGGGAAGAGCCCACCAAATACACAGACTCTCCTACTGACGATTCAAGGGGGGCGGGTACACGTGGAGCTTTACGGTCCAAAGCCTGGGAAGCAAGAGCTCTTCAAGATTACTCATTATTCACCTTGTCAGCCTCTTCCTGTCCCTGTAAACTGTCCTCTTAAGCTACACTGAGTTATCTGTTTCCCATTCCTAGAAAAACCACGCTTCCTAAGCCTCCACGCTTTGGCTGTTCTTTCTGCGTGGAATCACCTTTGTGACCTTGAAATAGAACAGCTCAAAATCTAACTTCTCCATGAAGTCCTATTTCAGATTCTCGGATGTCACTCCTTAAACTGGTAATGCCATTGAACTGAGCTCAAACCTTGATATTCACAGGTTTTAAAACGCATTGTTCTTTCTCGTTATGTGCCCACCTGTTTATCTAGACTATTAGTTCTTCCAGAGCAGAGACAGTATCTTCTTCTGCTAACTAGCAACGCAGCTTCTCATGGGCCGTGATGGGTAATACAGTGAATATTTGCAGAAAACATGAATGAGTAATAGAGTAAATGATGGAATAGAGTGATGAGAGGATTTCTATAAACAAACGGGCCACACACACACAGGTCCAGGTAAAGTGAAGCACAAGGCAGGGGCTGGATAAAGTCGCAGGCGTCTCCCTCAGTCTCCCAGAATCATCTATTTGCAATCCATTTGTAAGCTTTTCGGTATTACTGTCCTTCACCAATTTTCCTCCTTGTCTGAAAGTCACGAAGGCTTATTGCTACTTTTCTCCTGGCACATTAACCTAGATTTTTCACAAGGGAATTCTCTTTTAACTTTCACTGGCTTAGGCTTTGTTTTTTCAACTTCAAAAAGAATGCTTGGCTATTTTAGTGTATGCAGTGTAAGAATACCAAGTGAAAAATATAAATACTCCTATGTGCTACTTCCCTCTACCTTCTGGGCCATGAAATAAAATATTGAGAAAAATCAGGCCTACCACTGATTCTTCCACAATACCCCAATACGTGTCATCAGCTAGCCATCTGTCAGGTACTTTTCCATTCAAGTGACAGGCTTCGCATTCAAATCAATATTGATTAATTTTGCAAGAACCATTTAAGGAAACGTGGCATCAGATCCCTGATTTAAATCAAGATGTATAGCTTCTTCTACCTTTCATTCATCTTGTCATTTTATGAGGAAAACGCTGTCCTATGTCTGGTGCTTTTTTATACACACGTAAACTCATGCAGCTTATCACTCCTGGCTCCATTATTCTCAAGATAGTCGCTCTTTCCCCCCTCCTAACAGTTGCTCCATTATTTTATTAGTGTCCAAAATGAGACCTCGTAGACAGTGATGATCAGAGAATAATGGAAATTAGAGATGGAAATGACAGATTAGGTCTCCTTGTCTGTTTCCTGGGGCTAATGTTCCTGTCAGTCTGTAACTCGGTGCTTCAGCCTGTCTTATTTTAAATGACACCAACGTGGGGCCTCCACCATTCCCCTGGAGGCTCTTGTCTACATCCTAAGACTGTCTCTACACACAGCCAGAGGGAATGACGAGGCCTTGTGCAATTACGCGGGGAAGTCAGGCCCGTCCTCACGCGATCTGTCTACAAGGCAAGGGATGTGGAGGCTTGAGCAATGAGCCACCAAATCCAACCACTGCAGAGCACTGGCCTCCTGGCTCATTCAGGGCACAGAGCAGAATGGTATTCTGCCACCGTTCACTTCAGCGGCAGCTGTGCAGACTAAGAGATAGAGAGCTGGTCATCTTATCACGTTTTACAATACTTTACTCAGAATCATAGTAAACTGAGATTTCCAGCCATCACATAAGCTCCAATCCTAGCTCCCCAGCAACTATGCAAATATTTCAGGGGTCAAGAGAGTAAGGGGACTCAGCTGACTTTGCCCAGCCATCGGGAACGGCACTCTATTCAAACTCTGCTTGGCAGCTCTGAGCCAAGTGCTCTGCCCTCCCCACCGGTCTTTCAACCACAGGCCACCTTGCGGGTATCTCCCCTTCTCCAAACACCTTCCTCTACATTTTGCAGACCGCCTCCCCAAGATGGTCACAGATTCGGTGGACACGGAACCATCCTTCATTTCCACTCACAGAAAAATGTCATGGCATTTTGACTTTCCCCCAAGTTTTCTGACCTGTGACTCAGATTTCCTGTCCTTAACTTCATCCTTTCTTGTCCTTATCCCTCAACTTCAACCCGTTCCAGCACATTTGCCCCTTCCGAGCATCTGCGGCATCTATCACGCCTTGACTTAGTCATCAGCTGGCCAAGTTCTCCGAGTGGAGCTCTTCTATTCCTTCATCATAAGTCACTCCCTCGGGCTCTTCAATCATTTTTATTGCTCTTCTCCAAACTCTCACCCATTTGTCTCCATATTTATTGCTCTGAGAGTCCAGCACTGCATTCGGTATTCCAGGCTCGGGCTCATCAGACTCACACGGAGGAGCCCGAGCGTCCACCTCGGGGCTGGGAGTTCTCCACAGCAACGTGGGAAATGATGGTGGATTCTGTTTTCCACCTTGTCAGGCTGCACACACATTTCTACTCTGCGGTCCCAGCAATCACTCTGAGACGGCTTTTGCCTTGATTTCTTCCTCCTTTCCCCTGTCCCATTGATTGCTGTTATCAGTTAGCACTTATTGATCCCTGTCTCCCCACACTCTCCTTCACAACTCAGCCAGGTGGGCCCTCAGCACCCCAAACAAAATAGACAGTTGCTTTTAAAACGCAATAAAAAATGGAGAGCATTGATGGTGGCATAACAATGTGAGTGCACCTCATGTCGCTGAAATGGTGCACTTAAGAATGGTGAAAATGATCAATTTCACGTTGTGTATATTTTCTCACCATAAAAAATTCAATCAATAAAGCAGCATACAAAGTAACTATTTTATCCCTGCTGTATGTGATTGGGAAGGAAGGGAAACGGTAAATGGGGATCAGGCCAAAATCTTTTGGCTCAATACCAAGCACTCCCCTGAGTCTCTGCATTTCACCCTCCCTGACAGTCCTGGTGAAAACAAGTTTCTACTCATGTCGGTCTCGCAAAGCTCATCAAGCTCTGGGAGAGCGACACTGACGTCCGCCTGGCTTTACGAGCCTCCAGCAAAATCATCAGCCAAGTTCTGTCTGTGGCATCCTCGTAGCTGACGGCGCTGTGCCGGGGAAGACAGGGACAGCTGGGTTTCCAGACCCCAGCTGGAGGCTGCGGGGCTGCGAGTCAGAGGCATCATCTCTGGCCTCGCAAATGGAGAGGAAGGTGAGACGGACGTGATCGGGGGCGGCATAAATACAAAACACTCAGCGACACTTTTACCCGTTCGCAGTTCAGAATAGAAGCACCCTTGAGCTCTGTTCCTCCACGCGCCGCCGCTGCGCATCACGCCTGCGCGAGGGGGCGGGGATCCCGGAACCCGCTAACTCGCCATCACCTCACTTACCCCTGGTTGGTTCCCCACTCGTTCCGAATGCAAAGATGCTTGTGTACTGGATCCTTCATGTAACCTTCATAGCAGAGGCATTCCCCTTCGAAGCAGGGTAAGGAAGAAGAAAAAGAAACATGAAGAAATTAACACGCTTGTGTTGGAGAAAATCAATATGCTATGATCAGATCAAACTCTAATAGCGGGCACAAGGCGGCCATTAATCCCCATTATGCCATCTACTCCCAACCACGTTAATGAATACACTGCAATCTCTCCATTTTCACTACGTGATAACTTTCACTAACAGAGGAGCACCTATTTCAAAGGCTCTGCAGGCACAAAAGTCCCAGAACTCTCTGGGCAAAGGGGCTTTTCCTGTATTTTCTCACCGGCCAGTATACAGCAAGGCACAGGTTAGATGATCGATACATGTTAAAGACTACATACGGGAGTTATTTTATCCAATATTTCTAAGAAACTTTAAAAGGAGGTATTATTAGCCATGCTATGCCGATGAAGGAAATGAGGCTCAGAAAAATTAAGTAAACTGGAGACAGCTTTTAGATGGCAGAGTGAATATTTGAACTTATGTCTGTCTGACTCTAGACTCTTTTCCCCAACCAGGCTATGTCACTATGCTGAGAACAACTCCTGTACTTAGAGGAGGCCACTTACACCTACTAAGGTTTTATAAGAACCCTGAGATTTTAAGTGAAGACGGCTAATTATCTTGGTGCTGATAAACAGAAGGGTCCACTACATCTGTTCAGGATGTCACTATGCTTCATTATCATCAGTTCCTCCAACAGTACAGCAAGAGGTCCACGACCCTCTGGGGTCCTATGCAGAACTGTACGTATGCGTAGGTGTATCTTTCCTCGGCCGGCTTCCCTAATTTTCACTGGACTTACAAGCAAACCCAAGACCCCTAAAAGAATAAGAATCATCAGTCTACTTAGCCTGCCCTTGAGAAAAACTGTAGCTGCTTCTTTATATTAATAATTCCTTAGGCAAAGCTATGCATCCCTAAACCACTGAGACTAGTTCTGTGAAAGCACCAGAACTGACTTTCACTGGCTGGTTAATTTGTAGGCAGGGAAAGAACAGGATGTGATGTCCTAAAATTTGGAAATCACAAAGGTGCCAGACCCAAGGGAGGAAAGATGTAAGGTTTCTTTATCTCCCTGGGAAGGGACACTCTAAGAAGGAGAGAACAGAATAACGGCTTCGAGTGCTATTTTCTCTTTTCAAAGATAAAAAAGCAATACAAACGAAGTGAAGGGGCCTCCCAGTCATGGGGGAAGGGGCTGGGGAGGCTCTGAGCAAGAAGTTTTCATTAGGATCTAAGTGTAGCCGCTCTTAGACTGACCTATAAGCTAGTGCCCATCAGGGTCTCACTACCAGCTGACGCCTGTTTTCCTCTCCCACCCCTGCTCAGCCCGAGGTGCCGGGGAGTGGAACGAAAACGAGCATCTTCCCATTTTATGAGGGATCCCAGGGAGGGTCAGAGCAGCACTTGGTCTCCCATATAGCAAAGTCAGGCTTCCACCTGGGTAGATTCACCACAGGCTCTCAAGTGTACTGGCTTCAGAGGTGCTGAGCAGTATCTAGGAACAATCAGAGAGCTGGGAGTCGAACATAGGGAAACACAGCTTAAAATTCGGTCGGGGCTGATAAGGCTTTCAGAGGAAGGCTATCTCTCTGATAGAAGGAAAGATAACAGGGGCAAGCACCAGCGGAGGTAAAAGAAGGAAAGCATCAGGAGCCGGGATTCATACCTCATCAGTTCCAAAGAAAGTGTGGGCTCGAGGCTATAAGCTACACGAGGACAGGAACAAGTTGGTTTTTCATCTATTTGAGTAGACCTTTTTATAAAGACTGTGTAAGGGAAAATAAACTAATCACAGAGTGTACCCTAAATGTGCCCTAAATTGACCACCATCACCTCTCCCCAAGGTGCCAATGTCAAGCCAATCAATGGGTTAAGGGCCCAGATACAGTTCTCCCATAAGGAGGTCACCTCTCAATATCCTTGTGGACATTAGGCATGGGTGTGATATTACAAAACAGGAGGTAACCTCAAGAAGTTGAAAAATCCATCACTCTTGACTCTCAGAATGTTCATGGCTGGATGCCTTTGCCTAGAATTTGAGAATGACAAAAAAAGGAAGTCTTTCTTCCACATGTGAGCTCTAATTACCACGAAACATGTAAAAGTAAATATGGTACCAGCTCAGAATTCAAGCAGAGCTTGATTTTCCTAATGACAGTGATACCTCCCATTTGCAGAGCACAGTTACCTTTCTCAGATGGACTTCCTAGTCATTATCTCCTTATGAGGTTTCCATCATTCATTACTATGTGGGGACACACTGCTGACAACAAATGGAGCTTTTCTCCATATGATGCTATATGCAGCCCAGAGTCAGGGCAACAGAGGCATTTTTAAATATATCAGGTTAGAGTTTGAGGATTTCCAAAATTTGCCTCTCAAATCATCCTCATTTCCGGAACTCACCAAACTTCCCTTTTCTGTATTCCTCCTCAAAACCAGTTTGGCCATTTACATTGAAAGGAGTTCATACTTGATGAGGAAAGTTGTTATGGCAACCAACTGCTAAATCCTGACTTTAAGAGGGGTTTCGTGCAAGCACAGGCTCTGACTGTTAGCTGTGAATTTTAAAGACCCCACAAGGGTGTTGGATGCCCTCCTAAGCTAGAAGTGTTACAGTCTCTGCATCTGCTGTGACAGATGGCAGGGAACACATGACGTGCTGACTCCGTGGTGGTGTTTGTAGGAATCCAATGGAGAAGAGACGTGTCACGGCCACAAAGAAGTGCCCAACGAGGATGGAGTGTGCTCTGCAGGAGGCACTCACAGGCAACTGCACTGCCAGAGCATAGAAGAGCACCGGAAAGATAATCGTGAAGGGCCTGGAGATGCCTAGACTTGATCTGTGCCTGGTACCCTGCAGGCAGATGCCTGGAGGTACCATCTATGGTGGACAGCGTCTTTGCTCATTTACCATTCCACAGAGGGAGGGAGGCACAAATCTCATCAAAGGATTAAAGAAAGCCCTGGAAGCGAGGGCTCCTCAGACATGACTTCAAGTTCTCCGCGAAGTAAACACGGATCAAGGCCAAAACCCCTGATCACCTCCAACCTCCTGGTAGCTGTTGGCTTTTACTGAAAGGCACTGGTCATGCTCCATCCAAAAAGGGAAATCTTGGGAAGACATCTGGACTTGAACAATATCTAATTGCCTAGGCTCCTGTGCAGACACCAGGCAGGAGACAGGCTCAGAGTCAAACAGCCCACATGACTCCGAGTGGGGGGTGGGGAGACAGAGGGAAAGAAGCACATCCTAAAGGATGGAGCTTTAACCGAGACGCAAAAGAGGATGTGCGATGAGCGGGCAATCCAGATGACAGGAACTAACTGAGAGCTGTGCTACTCTGCCAGACTGGGTTCTAAAAACCAGGGAAGACTAGAGAGAAGCAATAGTTCAGAGCAAGGAAAGGGGAGGAGGGCTAGAGTGAGTCAGGAGAACTGGTCCAGTGGCCCTCAGCCGATCTGACGTATTTCTACCTGGTTGGGACTGGCCTATGGAAAGATGTGGGACAGAAGGAATTTCAGTGAACATCTTGGATGGTGATTAAAACTTGATTTAGCTTGAAAGCCCATGCTCCTTGCAGACCCATAAAAGCTACATATCTTGAAAAGGGCAGTGAGGATCCGTGGTCAGAACTGATGGGGGCTATGAAGTCAGGCAGGTGTGTGAAACCTCCACAGCTGCCCCGTGGCAGAACAAAGGCCAGGAATGGGGAGGGAGAAAGAAAGAGAGAGAGAGAGAAAGTTGCTGAAGACAGTTCGTCTGTGTTTCCATCAGAAAACAGATAGACAAACATACAAGCACCACAAAACCCTTTAGGAAGTACAGGAAAAGTCACCCCCTGGCTGGATCCAGCTGATCGTTAAGCCATACAGTTTCCATGGTTTGTTGTTCGCCCACTGTGACCAGAGGCACACTTAGGGTTACAAACCTGGGCGGATGTGGGAGAGGATGCCAGCTCGCAGTCCTGGAAGAGGGCTTCCAGGCTAAGAGCTCTAGGTACAATACCTCCCCCCTCCCAAGAGCACATTGCTAGAGTGGAAAAGGGGGGCTGAAATGAAAAAATGGGCCCCAAGGATCTTCTAGCTCCAGTCCTTCTGCAGATTCCTGACACATCTCCAGAAGGTCTACGTAGCCACTGTCTATAAATAGTGCCAAGGCAATACAAAGAATGGCATTGCAATGTTTATTCTGCCTCTGGCCTTTTTCTCCTTCCTCGTATGTTAGTTTTCTATAGCTGCCATACAAAACTACCACAAACTTAGGGGTTTCAAACAACAGAAATGCATTACCTTGCAGTTCTGCCGGTAAGGAATCTGATCTGAGTCTCATTGGCCTAAAAACAAGGTGTCTATAGGGCTATGTTCCTTTCTGGAGGCTTGAGGGGAGAATCTTTCCCCTTGCCTTTGCCACCTTTCAGAGGCTGCCTCACATTCACTGGTTCATGCCCCTTCCCTCCACCTTCAAACCCAGCAATGGATGCTGGAGTCTTTTTCATGTCATATCACTGTGGCCTCTTCTGTATCCTTCTTCCAATGTTAAGTGTCCATGTGATTACACTCAGCCCACCTGGTTAACCCAGGCTACTCCCTTTATTTATTTATTTATTTTATTTTTAGAGCCACATCCACGGAATATCAAGGTTCCCAGGCTAGGGGTCTAATTGGAGCTGTAGCTGTTGGCCTACGCCACAAATACAGCAATGCCAGATCCAAGCCGTGTCTGCGACCTACACCACAGCTCACGGCAATGACGGCTCCTTAACCTGCTGAGCGAGGCCAGGGACCGAACCTGCATCCTCATGGATGCTAGTCAGATTCATTTCCACTGAGCCCCCACAGGAATTCCATACTCCCCTTATTTTAAGATTGGTTGTCTAGCAACCGTAATTCCCCCTGCAACTTGAATTCTCCTTTGCCAGGTAACATAATATTTTCACAGGTTCTGGAGAGACCATTACTCTACCTAGTGCACCTGCTACTGCAGACCTCTGTGCAGGTGAGGAGTAAACACACCCTTAGGTGTAGAACACATTGGAAGGATTCAGGCACTATAAGTGGCTCCTTTGCGGTGCCTAAGCGCCTGTGTTTGCGTGTTTGTGTGTGTGAAAAAGTATACACGTGTGCTTGCACTGTTCCAGCCATCCATACAAGCAGACCCCTCGGCCTGGCTGGGAAAGCACACGTCCCAGCACTATGACATTTCCAAGCGAGTTAGCTGGAGGATTGCAAAAATAACGTCAACTTGACTTGCAGCCAATTCCCACACTGAGATCTTTGGAGAAGGGCTCCGGGATGGAGTGTGGGAGGCGATAAAGTTTTTTTTACTGATGAGCGTGTGGGATGACCACATCATCCCGTGCGCAAAAAAGACGCAGGGCGGGAAGGGGGAGGGCTTCCAACCCCGGCATTAATGAAGATGGAAGTCTCTGCAGCACCGTTTCTCAGCGGCTACCCCGCGTGAAGATGGCCCGCCTTAGTTCTGTTGTGTGTTCTTATTTTTCATCTCCCTCCCTGGCTTTCCAGCTGGAAATGCATTACCTGTTACAGATACTGGGGAGCTGCTAGCAGGGGAGGGGCTTCCGAAAGTCATTTTCAGTAAGAATTTGAAAGGAGACATCCAGGAGCCAGTGAAGCGGGGATGGGAGCTTGGCTGTGGACAAGCGGCTTCCGCAGCTGCCGCGTTGGGAAGCAGTGATGCTCAGGAATGGTGATTGCTTGAATAGTGTTAGAGTGACCAAAATTGTGGCTCTGACCTGTCTGGGGGAATGAAGCAGCCCTTTATAATCCCACTTCTGCTCTGATTTCATGGAGGAGAAAACACCAACTCTGCCTCAGGTAGCTATGGGAATTCGGGCAAGTCATGTAACCCCTTAGGGGAATTTGAGTGTTGATCTCAAGGAAAGAGGAGTTTATCTCTAAGCCCCTCCAAGCTTAAAACACCAATCCCTCTTTCCACATGTAATTAAAAGTGCTTCCTGTTCCTTAAAACCTCAGGTGAAGCTTCTGGAAGGGAGTTTAACTCTTGAGTTTGTCTAGGGTCTCCTAATCCAAGCCAGAGGGGGACCAGAAACCACCTCAGGTGCATGGGGAGCCCCCACCTTGGAGCTGAGCCTGCTTTTCTCTCCCCAGCACACTGGCTTTTTGGGCATGGTGCACGGCCCATCTGTCTGGTTTGGTGTTTGCCTGACAGCGTGGGAGGAGCAGCAAGTAAGCACAGTCTTAGACATAAAATATTTAAAAGGCTGTACTTTCTCCTCCATATGGGGACCTAGAATCCCTGGGATGGGCCCACGTAGAAACAACTTTTAGACCTAAAAAGGTGAACTTGAGAGACCGCAGTTACCTGTTACTCCCTCAGAGGGATACGGTAATGGATTATAACAGAAGTAAGTGCTCGATCCCTTGGAGTCATGCTCTACTAATATCCTTCCACCCCAGAACCTGGAAAAGGTGCATCTCTACATGTATGTCTGCGCGTGTAGGCGGAGGGGCTGTAGGCGAGGTGGTGGACTTGGCCTTGGAGTCTCCAACATTTCACTTGGGGTCTTAGAGTCGGTACATCCCTTTCCTTGGTTCTAAGGCATCTTAGCACTTTCCTGGGAAGGAGCTATCTGTGGTACTGAATCCACTGGAAGCAGATCTTTATAAAGACTACCAGCGATGAACTCCTGCGATGGAAGTGCAAAGCAACCTGGGATGAAGGATCCGTGCTCCTGAATATCCTGGAGCTCAAGAAGCACAGTGAGCGCCCCAGTGCATGCCGTGTCTGCATCCAAACCCTCTTTCAGAGCAGCCCCAGGCCCATTTGATAGCAGAACAGCCTGAAAGATGTCTATACCCTTTGACCCAGTTGTCTCTCTTCTAAGATTTAGCTGAAAAATAATTTCAAATGTGCCCACAATTATGGGGAAAGACATTCACGTTACTTGGATTTGTAAAAAAAATTAAAAATTTAAAGCATTCTAAATGTCAAATAATAGGGGCTATTTAAATGAGCTATGATAGAGACATACAATGGAATACCAAATGGCCATTAAAATTATGTTACTGAGGACCGTTTAGTGGTTCTGGGAAACTCATGACAGAATGTCGCTGGAGTGAACAAGTCAAGAAAACTCGGACTTGGTGTTCTCAGAAGCCTCTAAAAGTCGGGCATAGATAAAAGATCAGAAAGGAGGACATTCAATTTTTTAAATGATTTCTCCAGGAAATAGAATTACAAACGATTACCATTTCCTTCTGTAAGTTTTTCAAAAATCTCCAAATTTTCTACAACGAACATGCATAAAAAGCCTAACACCGGTAGCTGATATTCCTTGACTGGAGGGCAAATAGGCTGTGAAGGCCGTCCTGAACTGCCCTGTCTGGCTTGGCTCAGCCTTCTGCCAGAAGATGACCCCCCGTTTTAAGCCAACACACTCAGGGGCCCAGCCACACTGCCAGCCACACAGTCGAGGCTCCCACTGGCAACGGGACAGCTGGAGGGATGGCCTGCGTTCTGAGGGGGTGATTGCAAGAGGCATGAACTCTGACAGTTACCCGCTGCCCGGCGCTCCCGCCTACCAGTTTCGGGGTCACATTGGTGTTCACACGGGTCCAGGAGCCGCCGGGCACAGAGGTCCATGGCCCAGGGCCCACTGGAATTCTGCTGAGAGAAGAGAACCACTTGGGCAGGGTTCAGCCAGTCACTGGCATCCAGCTGGCTCCCCTCCAGCAAAATGAAGCGGCTCCCTGTAGGGGAGAGAGAGGAGGCATGCGGTGTGTGCACACCATACACACACACACACACACACACACACACACACACACACCACACAAACATCACTGAAGACCCGGTAAGGGACTCTGCAGATGAGCCCCAACCTGAGCTCATTACATCTACCAATTCTGGTCTGTCCTGAGCCACAGAGCCAGGTGTCAGCAGATGGAGGCTTGGCTGCCACTTGGATCTCCCGCCATATCATCTCCTGCTGCCTTGCCCCGTCCCATCCCTACTAGGGTGGGCCCCGAGGACAGAGGTACAGTGCAGCTCTGCGATGGCCGTGGCACGGCTCCATCAGACCCAGCCACAGGCGCTGGCACTCATCCAAGGAAGAGGACCTGCTCCCTGTCTTCACCCGCCATGAAATAGCAGGCCCTCTAACACCACGGACGGTCCCCACCTGTTTTCAGCCTTAGAGCAACTGAGAGAACAGACATTAACAAGTCAATTAGGTGCTCTGGGCTGAACTAATTCAGGGACTCTAAGAACCTATATCATTTCCTCATTATATTGGGGTCCCCCTGGATCAAAAAAAAAAACAACTATTGCTTCATAGATCTACACTCATAGCAAGTTATTGCAATTAGGAATTTCTCACCAGGCATATCGAACTGAAACATGGCTGATGTTTAATCACTACTACTCCACTTTAGCTTTTCCGCTCTCAAAGGCAAAGAGAGTCTTGGTGCCTAAGGATCTGTAGGCAGGACGCTCTGCATTCATCCACAAAGACAGGTGCTTATTTAGAAACAAAGAGAAATGGGGAGTTCCCACTGTGGTGCAGCGGAAGCGAATTCAAATAGTATCCATGAGGATGTGAGTCCGATCCCTGGCCTCCTCGCTCAGTGGTTTGGGGATCTGGTGTTGCTGTGAGCTGTGGTGTAGGCTAGCAGCTATAGCTCCAATTCAGCCCCTAGCCTGGGAACTTCCATATGCCGAGGGTGTGGTCCTAGAAAGCAAAAATAAAAAAACCAACCCAGAAATGGGAAGTGGGCCTAGAGAGGAGGGCGTCTGTTCATTTTTTTTTTTAACCTGCTTTCTTTTTTTGTCTTTTTAGGGCCGCACTGTGGCATATGGAGGTTCTCAGGCTAAGGATCTAATCAGAGCTGCAGCCGCTGGCCTACACCACAGCCACAGCTATGCAGGATCCAAGCCGCGTCTGCGACCTACACTACAGCTCATGGCAATGCCGGATCCTTAACCCACTGAGCGAGGCCTGGGATGGAACCTGCATTCTCACGGATGCTAATCAGATTCATTTCCACGGAGCCACAACAGGAACTCCTTAACCTGCTTTTTGATTTCCTTGGTGGACTATCCAATGCTGTCCCAAGTCTTTTTAATCTGGGATTATTTTTCCCCACTCACAGTGACAGGGAAGGGTGACCCCGGGCTGTCTGTGTCTTCCTTGCCCACTCTGAAACCTTCCTCTCGGAGGCAGGGGCAGAGGGGACACCCTCAGAGGGGGGCTCACCATCAGCGATCAGGTGCTCGGGGACATGCAGGGTGATTTTGACAACGAGGGGACAGCTGACGTGAGAAGAACACACGAGGCCGATCACGCAGCTGGTGATGCTGATCAGCGTCAAGGTGGTCTTGTTCACAGGACTGCGGGGTGAGCCCACTGAAAGCAAGACACAAGCAGGACACCGGACGGTAAAAATCTTGGCGGTGAAGGGCCATCTCGGCCTTTCGCTGTCCCACCCGACAAACAGGGGAGGCAGCTGGCAAGCCCCGCCCAGGTGGGAAATGCGTCGGCTGTGTGAGCTCAGTGACCTTCACCGGCATGGAACAGATCCTCGCTTGGAGTCAGAGGGGACTGGGCCACTGGCGGTCCTCGGGGTCCACGAGGGTCAGAAGTGTGCAGCCCGCCTCCTGGGCCAGGTTCACAAGAGAAACCACAAAGAAGGTCAATGTCCTCCTCCTCTTGTCGGGCGAGGCTCCCACCTCTTGCCCAGGGGTGCTGGGGACGCTCTCGCTCCACGCTGGAACTCCATGCACTTCCCCTGGCTTCCCACAGAGGGCGCTCTCACAAGCCAGCTCCGCCAGCCCTGGGGCTCACACTACTTCTCAGGAGAAACTTTCCGAGCTTGAAGGACTTGCACCTGCTCTATGAGCGGGAGACCCAAAGTGACCCTTTCTCTGTAGGCCTGGGAAGGGTGAAGACGAGGAAAGACTGCTTGGTGTGAGTAAAGGATGCTGTCACACCAGAGGCTCTTCCCCAGTCCTCCGTCAGTCCTTGGGGTAAGGTTACACATGGCAGCTTAGTGAGAAAATAAGAAAGCTGGGGACTAAGAAACATTCTCGGGTCGGTGGGGACAGGGCTAAGAAGGGGGTTCCGGGGGTGTGTTTTTGTTTGGTTTGGGTGGAGAGGATAAAATGGTTGTCACAACAGGGGCCTTGCACATGGCGACAGAACAGATGTGGCGAAGTAAGAAAGGAAGGCGAGCTGCCAACGAAATGTGTGGACCCTCTGGAATCTTCTCAGAGTCTGTGTTAATATTTATTATTGATAGCAGTGAAAGGCATCTACTATGGCCGACGATGCGCTCAGTGTTTTACGCACATTAGTTTAAATACCTGCTTCCTTACAATAAATCCAGGAGCCGGTACCATAACTACCCACTTCATAGATAAGGGAAATTAGTCTCAAAGAGATTAACCTTATCGTGACAGTTAACACTTAGGAAATATAATTACTTTTCGGGCACCGGTGCCCAGGGTCTTACAGGGCTCATGTCATTTAACAATGACGCGACCTGGTGAGGCAGCTCCTGCACGGAAATAGCGCATCGGAGACTTGACTCTAGGGCACGTCCAGGGTCAAGCAGCCACAGAGGAGGGGAGCCGGAATCGAAGCGCAGGTCCAGTGAGGCTCCAGCCCCCAGACAACTCACTATTCAGCCTCTGGACCCAGTGCAGGGTTTAGAAGCGCTGTTCTCAGAAATACATGGAAAGCTTTGGTCTGTGGCCACACCCTCCTTTATGGGAGCAGGTTTCCTGGGTGGGGGTGTTGGCGGGAGCTGGGAGGGAGTGATTCCAGGGTGCAGGCAGCCTCTAGACCCTCTGTCCCTTGCTAGTGGGGGATATTCTATTCACGTCCATATCCTTTCAACGTGGAGTCTATTTCCGCACACTTAACACATTTCAGCTCCGGCCCCAACCAGGCCTGAGCAGCAGGTCTATCACCAGAACGGCCTTCTGGCGCCCGAGTGCAATATCCAAAACTGGACTCTACTCTCCACTTCCCTCGAAGCCCCCCACCCTCATTTCCACTGTCCAGAGAACAGCACCACCAGCCACTTGGCTTCTCAAGTCCCCAAATTCCATTCCATCTCACTGCTCCCTCTCCTTCATAAGCCACAACCTCCCTACCATCATTGGCATTAAATCTTTTTGTGTCCAAAATTTCTGTTGCCTCTAGTCTCTCCATCCCTCCCCAGGCCGATCATCTCCTACTCGGAATGGACTACGGCACTAGCCACCCACCGGGTCTCCCCACCTCAGCAGCACCCCCCCTATCCACCACGCCGCCCTGGAGGGACCCTTCACCGGGCAGGGCAGGCCAGGGCTTTGCTCTTTAAAAGATTCAATGACGCTAATGGGCGTGTCAGGTCCAAGCCCTTGAGTCAAGGCCGCGTACTTTCCTCTGATCTTCCAGCCTTATTTCCTAAGCAAACCGTACGCCTGTCCCAGAAGCTTGACTCTAGTAAACTATTTACTGTTCTCCAATGAGACAATTATCATTTATGTCCCTGTGACTTTACATGTATTATTTCCTCCTCCACGGAAAGCGGTTTTGTCACCTGTCAGCCTGGTAGACACCTACTCATCGAGTTTCAGCTCAGCAATATCTCCCTGTAAACACTTCCTGAAACCTTTGAGAACAGATTCTCCCTCATTTCTTGATTGTTTCTCTAGCCCTTGGTGCACCCTGCTGTCAGAGTCCTTCGCACGGAGCACTGGCACTGTTTACAGGCGCTTGCCACTGCTCTCCTATGATGGCAGTGACTTGCTACTTATCCTCAGGTTCCTCTGGTCCTTCTGCATCATCAGCCCCTCATCCAGCATCTCTACCTGACTTCAAAATTTCCAGTGGTTCCCTCTTACCAGGTGCAAACTCAGCAATAAGGCATCTGCATGGTCATTTGGTAGCCAGCCTATTATTACCCAGCCCCATCTCTCCTACCCCCGTGCCTATATATTTACATCCCAGCTTACAAATGCCATATTGAACTCCTTTTCTTTTTCTTTTTTTCTTTTTTTTT
>PVHT020000175.1:11088585-11180217 GCA_004024745.2 Catagonus wagneri
ACCCAGCCCCATCTCTCCTACCCCCGTGCCTATATATTTACATCCCAGCTTACAAATGCCATATTGAACTCCTTTTCTTTTTCTTTTTTTCTTTTTTTTTTTTTTTGTCTTTTTCATGGCCGCACCAGTGGCATATGGAGGTTCCCAGGCTAAGGGTCTAATCACAGCTGTAGCCACCAGCCTACACCACAGACACAGCAATGCAAGATCCAAGCTGCATCTGCGACCTACACCACAGCTCACGGCAACACCAGATCCTTAACCCACTGAGCGAGGCCAGGGATTGAACCTGCATCCTCATGGATACTAGCGGGTTTGTTAACTGCTCAGCCATGACGAGAACTCCTGAACTCCTTTTATTTGCTTGAAAATACCACGTTCTTCTGTGCCTTCAAGGCTTTGTATCTGCTGTTTTCCTCTACTGAAATGCCTCCCTCCCCTAGATTTCCCTCTTTCAAGAAATTCTATATAGTGTATATAACCTAAGTCTAATTATTTTCTCCTTTTTTTTTTTTTTTGCCTATTATTGCTCCCAGGTAGAATGAACTGTTCTCTCTTCTGAGTACTCATTTTACTCTATTCCATTATTAAATTAAGCCTTATCGCTGTGCCATATCTTCATGTTTCTACCACCGATCACAAAGCCTGACCCATGGCAGGTGGGTTATAAAATTTCTTGCTGGCCTGATTGATATATCCAGTTCAATCCAACAAACACTGGCAAACATCTGTTATAGGCAAATCCCTTACCAGGCACTTTGGAAAAATAAATTAGACATGCCCATCGGTAAGAAGCTTACAGTCTACTTAATGGCAATAAACACCTGATATACTAGGAGAGCTTGGTATTGAAAAGGAACAGTTTTAGGCTGCAAAGAAACTCACTCTATTTCATTACTATAGATTTTCTTAAATGGGATTTCATTAAAGCAGAATCACCCTGCTTTGCTGTGGCCTAGGCTGGATGGGCTGAGGTCAAGTCTCTGCCGAAAACAAACAAGTAAGGAGGGTTAGGGGCCCACATTCTCACACCAGAGATCCTGGCGCATCAGGCATCGGGCGGCCCCGAGCCCCACTGATCTTGAGAAAAGTGGTGGGAAGGACTTTTGTACTGATAGCAGCGGAGCCTGCAGCAACCAGAACTGAGGAATTAGCAGGGCTTCTTTCCGTCTCCGGCAAGAATTCTCTCAGTGTGACAGCAACTCCAGCGGAGGTAGAGGCGGCCAAAGGCAGGTGTCTTTCGGGGGGTGCACTGGTTGATTACTGGCTGGGGGAAAAGTTCCCAACTATAACATAAGATGCTAACACTCAGATACTCTCCATGGTTTTTCAAATACCCTGTGTAAGCGTCTTTTCTATGAAGTGCTATAGGAACTCCAGGCTGCATGGTGGATGGTTCTAATGGCAACAACAGAGATTTCACAGTGCCTTGCCAGTCACCAAAAAGGCACATTCTAATGTAATTTAGCCTTCCGTGGGAGGTATTGTTACCCCGTTTACAGTGTGAGGAAACTGAGGCTTAGAGGAGTTGTCCTTATTTGATATCACACAGCAAGGAAACGGTGAAGCTGACTGGTGCCCAGACACAGACCTCCCTCAGCGATGATGGGGAGGCCACAAAGTCACAGGCAGTGGCAGCCACCACTGCAAGAGCCACACCTGAAGCCACTGAGCATCAGGCTGGAGTGGCACAGACTGTGGCTGCAGGAAGGGACAACTCGATCAACGCGGAGGAGAATGAACGAAGCAACCTGCGCCCTGCCAGGCAGGGGGGGACTTGGATGCTGCGGGTCCTGTGGTGCTACTGGGTGGTGGGTTAAAGGTCCGACACCATGACACTTGTTCTCTGGCCACAGATCATCCATCAACTATCCCACCCCCCAGGCCCTGCCTCCCCCAAGCCCAGGGCCAGTATGGCTGGATAGGCAAGAGTATTTTTCACATATGACACACTTTTTTTTATTTTATCAACTTTACTTCATGTGTCTAAACAGCAAGATGGGACTCCTGAGGCTTTCAGAAGGAACTGAGAGTCTTCTGACCGAGAAATAGCCTTTCAAACAACTTGGAAACTTGTTTGAGAGTGCCATTATCTGGGAGAGATGATTCTCTGAAATTTTCCACTCCCGGCTCTTCTTTCTTCCTTAGGAGGAAACACCAGTTTGAGTCCAAGAATTCTTCCCGCAGAACCCGGCTCTGGTCCACAGAGCCCCCAACAGGACCCGGCACCTCTGCAGCTCCTGCTTTCCCCTCCCTGCACCCCCTTTCTCCCCACCTCACCCCTCCATCCTTCCTACCTCTACTGCGCCTTCGGCTCCGCGAGGGGTCAGTATAGAAGGTCAGCTGGGGGTCGTTTTCGGCCTCTGTGCTCGAATCCCCTTCAGGGTTCAGGAAGGCGGAACCAGCTGTCACGAAAAGACAAGGGTAGAAACGGTGTTTTCAGTTCTGTCGTCATGACACCAAATCACTGGGCAAGTTCAAGAGGAAAATGAGAAGAGGTGAGTGGCCGTCTGTGAGGAGTAGCCACAGGGACTGGCGCTTCCTGATACATAGATTTATAGGAGAAGCAGACTGAGATTTCCTTCATTACAGGTCATGATTCTGGTTGACAGGAGATAAGAATTATGTCTTAAGGGGCATATGTCTATATGTTTGAATATCGATCTTATTTTTTCTGGTTCTAGGATTAATAACCATATTCAGTGTGAAGGAGAAAGGAATAAAATACTCAAAAATGTATAAAAGTGAACAACCCTGATGTCCTCTAAATCAGAGAAAAAAAATCTGTTAAACACCTGATGAATACACTCTCCAACTTTTTTCTGATACAGACATATATAAAGACTTTTTAAAATTTCCCTTTAAGGGAGTTCCCTTCATGGCTCAGTGGTTGCGGGTTCAATCCCTGGCCTTGCTCAGTGGGTTAAGGATACGGCATTGCCGTGAGCTGTGGTGTAGGTCGCAGATGCGGCTCGGATCCCGCGCTGCTGTGGCTGTGGCGTAGGCCAGTGGCTACAGCTCCTGTTAGACCCCTAGCCTGGGAACCTCCATATGCTGCGGGTGCGGCTCTACATAAAAGGCAAAAAGACAAAAAAAAAAAATTTCCCTTTAAGAGGGGCATTCTGGTGTACCTTCTATTTTATAACCTTATTTTTTCCCCACTGACCAGATGAGTGGACTACTTTCCATAGTAACAAATACAGATCTAGAGTTTCATCTTCAATGGCTGCAGGATAAGCCACTGGACAGGAGACAGATATGAAGGTAGTTAAGCCATTCTCTACTGATGGACAGTTAAGCTATTTCCAGTTTTTCACTCTTTTAAACAATGTTGTGATGAACAGCGTCTTACATACACCTTTGTGCACCTGTCCAGTTATTTACTAAGAATCAGTTCTCACTGATGAAATTACTTGGTCAAAAGGTTTGTACACATATTTAAATTTTGGGGTAACACTCAACAGACCTCCAGAAAGACTGTGCTCCAACACAGTCACACTAGCCGGGCCTGAGAGTGGAGATGGAGGATATTAACAGCCCTGCCTCTCCCGATATGAAGGGATCCACCTTCAAGCTCTAACATCAGACACGGATACCTCTGGCTTTGTTGTTGATCCGCTTTCTCTGGCTACTGGAGGTGTGGGAGAGCAACGTGGCCTGCTGGTGGTTGGCGTCCACGGGGCTGGTGGCGATGATGTTATCTTTATACTTGTTCATCAGCGACAGCTTGGCGTTGTCGCTGCCTGGGTTAAGGAAAGGTCAAGGCGAAAACTTTAAGAGAAAAGGCCAAAAGAAAGTGAGAGCGAGGAAATCTGCACAAACCAAGTAGATGGGGTTTCAAAGACCTGAAATATGAGACTTTAAAGTGAGGGACTGGCAGAGACTGAAATACGCTGATTTCTAGGGGACTACAAAGTGATGAGAGAAGGAGTGGAGAATGTGATTACGGCTGAAAAGCCAGTTCAGCCAGTTCCATATTGATAGGGTCACCACGTGTGGCCCTTTGGTGAGGTACAGACTACAGATTTCTTTCTTTTGGTCAGCACAGAGTTTTACAAGAATCTGAATTTGAGTGCATTCAGGCAGATCACCCCTACTCTCTTTAATCACAGTCTGCACCGTTCCCTATTGCCTGTCATCCAGTTCTCTCACTTATCTGTGCCACCTGCCTGCTCCCTGGATGCATTTGAAATTATAATGGCTACTTGGTGGGTTTAACCAAGTGTATGCCAGGTGCTATGGGGAATATGAGACATTCAAGACACATCCCCTAGTCTCAAGGAATTTCCAGACTTTAAATCTTATTAGGAAGTGCCCAGTCTTATAGGCTCTTTTCTAGATAACAAGCAGAATAGATACCTCTATGATGTGATTTTCACTCTATTCCAGCCCCACTGAAAGTCCTCATATCTTAGGCAATATTTAGTTTCAAAAATGTCTTCTTCCAAGATAATTGGGAAGTTCCTTGAAGGATCTTGGGGTTTAATTTATGGATAGTTGCTTATTTATAGAAGTCTGAGAGGCAGATTATACATGAAAAGTAAAGCCATTTCCTATGCATTTTGTTGACCTCGGTCTTATTTAGCCAGATTAGGTCAAAGTCTCTTCCACCCAATGTCTCATAGACACACAAAGAGCCTGAGGTCAAACGTTTGATCTTATTCCTTCATTTGCTTTGAAGAAGCACATCTCTTGTAAAGACCATAGAAACATGGGCAAGACAACACAATGAAAACACTCCGGGTCAGTCTCAGGAATCATAGTAAAAAAACAGATACCTCTGTCCCCTCCACTTCAGTGGAAAATTTAATTGCCCAGGCAAACATACTATATAAAAAATGTCATACATCCACGTTGGCCTTTCTTGCCATCTCCTTATTTCCCTGATGATTGCTCATTATGTTCAAAACAGACTCTAACCCACTCTTCTGCTGAGTACAAAAGTACCTCTGCTTCCAGCGCAAAGTGGAAGTAGAGAGGGATCTAATTTACACTTGTTCTTCTGATTTCCTATATTAAAAAGCAGCTCTCATCATCCCGGGGGACAAAGCTTACTCTCGTGGCCCACCTGGGAAAGGGGTGCTGGCACATCCCATTACGTATGACAGCCAGCCATGAAACTGGACAAGAGCTCCCCAGCTGTCTGAGACAAGGACTGGCTCACCCACCTGGCGTGAGGTCCAACCCTGCCTTCTCGTTGCAGCCCTGCAGGGAGTCGAGGGTGCGGGTGACCTGGCTGGCGAAGTCCTCCCCTCCGTTCATGCACTCCCGCTGCAGGTGGTGGCGCAGGTCGGTGATGTCGTACTCGTAGCCGTCCAGGATGGGTGTCTCCCGGATGCTCAGGGTGCCGCTGGAGTTGTGACCTTGCACGCGGGCATTGCGTAGACTCTCCCGCCCGTGTCCACCGATCAGCACGGATGGAATGTAGTGGATCTCGTTGGCCGCTTCGGCGCTGGCGCTCTTCTGGGGCTGGGGGACCCGGCGGCGCTTGCACCAGCGCCGGCGAGTGTAGAGGATCATCACCAGGCACAAGATGGACAGCAGCAGAGCGATCATGCCGCCCTGGGAAGAGAGGACCGCAGACAGATGCGGGAAGAAGGGTGAGCTCGTGCCACAAAGAGGTGTCACCCCTCCCACTGCCACCATCCATCACTCACCATTCATTCATTCATTCATTCATTCATTCATTTTGGTGCAATAAGTGCTTACAGCAAGCATTGCTCTGCAGCAAAGGGACAGTCTACTGTGATGAGTGTTCAAAGAGCTGGAAAGACACGTGCCTCATTTCAAGTGATCCACGTTTGCTTCTGGCTTAGCAAACAATCTGAAGAAATCTTTGTGGTTGTGTGCCTGTGCATGTGCGTGTGCGTGTGTGTGTGTGTGTGTTTATCATTTCAGCTGCAGAAAAAGGGGAGAGGGTTAGTTAAGGTAAATCTGCTATATGTAATGCTGGTTTCAGGCCAGTTTTTAGCAGTGGGAGGGTATCTGGCTTCTTCCTGTTTCACATCTTATCGATCACATATAGCTTCTAACTCTAGCACCACCAATGATCAGCGAGTTCTCTAAATCTGAAACCTCAGATTCCTCATCTGTACAATGCAGAAGATACCACTTACCCTCGCAGGGTGCTGCAAAGATGACATCAGGGAACCGTGTAAAGTGCCTAACAGAATGAATCACACAGGATCAAGGCTGTCAGCCTAACCCCGCTTAAAGGTCTCCATCAGAGTAACCGCCCCAGCAGGTGGAAACCAGCCAGCGATCCAAAGAGAAGTTCACACCCGCCAGGAACTTACGACCTAGTGTGCAGAGAAAACTTGCCATCCGAGCGTGACTTTTGGGGTCACTGCCGCTTTAGCAGACAGTGCTCCCCCGGTCACACAGTCCTTAGTGACACTCCCATTCTCGCGACGGCTCCAGAGAAGGAACTGAGACCCGTGTCCTGGAGTCAGACCGGCGGAGGGGTTTCCTCCTGAACTTTCTGGTCCTCCGAGGCCATCTGCTGAGGCCATGACTTAAAACCCCAAACGCCACTCAGCTGTCTGTCAGCGGCGAGGACGCAGTGCTCGCCGGCAAGACTGGGAGCCTCACCTTGACATACACCCAGGGGGCGTTCGGAGGGAAGGGCTTGCAAGCCCGTTGCTGCACAGCGCTTCGAGGGGCATAAATCTTCCTGTGCACAATCTGTATTCACTCTTTTATGTTGGTCAATATCCTTCCAAACCTATTTCATTAGGTGGGGGTGTGCCAAACGGTTCTGCTCTCAACCTTGGGTTTCAATCACTGCCACCCCGTCACACCGGCCAGAGATAAAAACCCTCTATTAATCCCCAGGGGGCCACCCACACATGGCTCAGGATGATCCCCTCAAACACATTAGAGAAGATTTTCCAGGCTCATAATAATTATGTCCTGGACCGATAAAGTTCCCTTCCCTGTAAATCTTCCCATTTATCCTTCCTCTCCCACCGTCACTGTGAGCAAAGGAACACACACGCACACGCACACACAATGTTGGTGCTTTCAAACAGGCAGCTGAGACAAAAAGCAACAGAGCCAGCGTCCAAGTGATAGTTCAGGGATGTCAGGTGGCTTGTTGGGGACACACACTGGCCTCCAGATGTTCAGATTTTTCTTTTTAATCGGCAGAACGCTTTCTTCAGGTGAAACCTCTAGAGCAAGTACTGAGAAAGCGTGAATATGAAACTACTCAGATTACAGTGGGGGGTGCGGGTCCAGAGCCAAGGGGGTCTAAGTCCAAGCCCCTCCCCCTCCGCTGCCATCCGGTGCCATCCGGGCCTTCTTGCAGATGTGCAGGGAGTCCCTGGGGCACCTCAACAGGGCATAACCAAGCCCTGCATCCATTTGCCGAGGGTAAGTGTCTCCGTCGAGCCCAGTGGTTTTTCGCAGATCCTGTATCTCAGAGTCAGGCCCACTTCCCTTTCCCTCACCCCAAATTGAAACTGCAACAACAGGTAATTAAGCCACACAGAAAGAAGAAGCTGCCAGACTCTGAATCAGGTGAGGGAAAGTGCGAGATGATCTTACTCCCCGAAGAGCTATGAGAGGAGCATAAACATCAATCTCCCAGGAATGGCTTAAACACCATCTTTCCTGCTCGCCCAGAGATCCCCTGGAGCCCCTCCCATACCTCCTCTCTGCTCTCCTTTCAGGTGCTCACAAGAGGAGGTGCTAAGACCCAGGCCACAGGTCCGTGCCCCGTGTTAAGCATATAAAGCAAGGACAGCGGTCCATTATGGGGTTCTTACTATGTCTCAGGCATTTGATCCCAACCACTCTATACTTTTAATTTTAAGAGTTAGGATCAACAATTTCCCCATTTTAGGGAGGTGCCATCATGGCTCAGCGGAAATGAATCCAATCAATATCCATGAGGACACTGGTTCAATCCCCGGCCTCGCTCAGTGGGTTAAGGATCTGGCGTTGCCCGGAGCTGTGGTGTAGGTCGCAGACGTGGCTCAGATCTGGCGTTGCTGTGGCTGTGGTGTAGGCTGGCAGCTACAGCTCCAATTCTACCCCCAGCCTGGGAATATCCATATGCCGTGGGTGTGGCCCTAAACAGCAAAAAAAAAAAAAAGGAGAAGAAAGAAAAAGAAAAACAATTTGCCTATTTTGTATCTGAAAAGGTTAGGGAACAGAGGTATAACTTGGCCAAGGTCACACAGCAAATAAATTGTGGGACTGGAAGGGGACCAAAGTGACCCCCACTCCAGAGACATGTACACACAGGTGACGACCTCATGAACTGCGAGAGGACAGAGCTGGAGAGGGTGGGTGATTCCACCTCCATCCATCCTCACCCCTCAAAGAAAAGAGAGAAACCACTCAAAGTGAACATCCAGCTGACAATGGGTCAAAGAGACACTACTGTAAACACAGGACCTTTCACCAAGCACCCACTCAGCTTCCAGCGCAAGGTTAGTGGGCGGGGCCAAGACAGCAGGCACCTCTCAAGGCCCCTGTGCTGAAATAAGGCTGCATCACACATCACTTCATGCCTGGAGGACACCATCTGACTCTCAGCTTAGTTGAGCTTCAACAAAGAAATCTGTGTTCCCCTTCAATGGTGAGATTCAGGGAAAATCTTTAGACACAGCCCCTCCTTTTCTAAAGAAACAAAGGCCCGGAGAAACTACAAAATAGACCGCGCAGAACTGGTTCTCAACCCAGATCCTCTTCTACTGCTCTGCTCACGGCACTACTTCGTTAGGTCAATCTAAAATCCTCTTTACCACGTCGGGGCCTAGGCACTCACTTAGCAATATTTTATGTTAAATTTTTAAAAATAAGAACATATAGAGTGCTAGAACACAAGTTTTCACTGGGCTAAGCCAGTGCACTTAGCATCTCTGGTCTTGCTTTAGCAAAACATTTCCTCTGCTTAGAGTCAATGACTCCAGATGACCTCAGCTTTTTAATAATTAGGTACCAGTGATGAGCTCCAGCCCTCAGGTGAAACTCAGCACAGGTGTATGAAAAGGGATTCTCAGGGTCTCGAGCTGTGGAACAGTTTCTCTGCGTCTATAACTCAGATTAATGGCAGGTGTCACAACACTTTGTTATGACTTACTAATTGTGGACTATTATCGAAATGATATCCATCATGTTATATACTAATCTGTAGCATTATTGAATAATAATAATATTTTGCAATGATAATAATAATATTTTGCAATGATAATAATTTGTAAAATCACCACACATAGACTCCTCCAGACTGCTTATCTGCTCTATCCACTGAGAAAGGCGTGGGTAAGAGAACCATATGGACAGGGCCTCCACTTTGCTGGGAAAAGGCATGGGTGTAACCGCTTTGATAACGTTCATTCTGTGGTGAGGATTCAAATATCCAGTACTCAAATTCACTTGCTTTTGCATTCCTGTGATAAACCATACTTCTTTCATGCTGTCATTACTTTTAGCCTTTCTACTTCCACTGGGGACTTTAAGCAGTTTCAACAAAAGCCACAGATGTCCTAGGATTTTTCTTCCAAATAATCTGATGGAACCAGGAGGTGGCAGATGGAACGGAAAGAAAGCTTAGGCCAAGAAACGCTAGGAGCTTCCTAACAACCAAGTCAAAAAGAGTAAGGCGAGCTGGACAATCTTCTTGTCTGACAAAAGAAAATTTGTCAGGAAACTTATGGTTACTAAAGGGGAAAGGGGGGTTACATGAGGAGTATGGGATTAACAGATACACACCACTACATGTAAAACAGATAAACAAGGATTTACTGTAGAGCACAGGGAACGTATATTCAATATCTGGTAGTAATCAATAACGGAAAAGAATCTGAAATACAAATACACACACACATATATATGTATGTGTGCGTGTGTATACGTATATAACTGAATATATGTATGTGTATATGTATATAACTGAATTACTTTGCTATATACCATTCTACTTCAATAAAGAGAGAAAGCTTGTTGGGAGGAACAAAATTGCTCTAAGCATTCAACACCAAATAGTGAGAACATGAGCAGAGTGACAAACTCATCTGGCTATGTCACCACACAGGCTTTACAGAGAGCACGCAGGAGTTTTTCACATACACCTGGCTTTGAGTTTCTGTATTACCCTAGCTGTGTTCAGAATGTGTTCTTCATTACGTGTTAGCTTCAATTTTTATGGCATTATAACAAACCAAAACAAACAAAAAGCATTAGGTACATCTGGACCCAAGTGACAAGTAACAAGCTGCAAACACTGAACGCTGGAAAAAAAAAAAAAAAAGTGTAGCACTGATGGCAAGATGTGGAATTGTTTTGCTCTTTATTCATCTTTTCATGAGTTTTCTGATTATTCTATTGATTTTCCTCAAAACTGTTAAAATTTTGTAACTAGAAGTGTGTTTGGGGTATACGAGGACTCCACGTGAATTAATAAGATGCTCACAAGAAATGACATTTAAAAATATATTTTTTCTTTAAAAAAAATCGATAAATCATTTCTACTGGCTTTAACAGAGATCAAACAAATGAAATCAGCTTTTATTTTATCATGAAACTGACATTTTTCAGCACTTACCTGGGAGAGCAGTATGAGGTCTGTCAGGTAATTTGCAGAATTGGGAATATTTATGTAACAGCGTCTTACGTAACACTGATGGTGATTGCTCAGGGACAGAAAATTCTAAGCGGGTGTCCCTCTTACGCTCATCCTAGTCATGCAGGCCAACCGCAAGACCGTCTCATTAACTGACCTGTGCGCCCATCCTGGGTCTAGGTTGCCTGTCCCTCAGCTAACCCTTACCTGTCCTTCCAAGTCAGTGCAGTGGCATAACCCCAACCAGTTCTTTCCTAGTTTCACTGAACTGGCCACAGAACCTTCCACGTAACTAAGCACAAATACTTCTATCTTTGATTTGCTTGTCAATCTCATCTATCAGATATAGACCTCATAAGAACAGAGGACACTAAGCTCCAGGGTCAGTCACAGTACCTTCCACGAAGCAGGTGTCCAACAGTGGAAGGAGGGCGGGGGAGGGAGGGAGGACCAACTCTGAACATATTTCAATATGGACATCATCTATATGCCTGCGAGCAAAGCTTAAATGAGTCAGTTGCTTATGCGATTCATTCATTCAATTCATTACTCAATCCTTCAGTAAGTATTTACTCATTTTTGGAAGGCATTTTTCTGATGATCATTGTTATGAGGACATTGAGGTGAATAATACAGGCATCAATTCTGATCTCATGGTGTTTGTATTTGAGTTAGAGGAAATGATCTCTATAATTTGGTTTTGAAAGGTAAACGTAGGCACAAAAGGAAGATAAAAACAGATCCCAAGCACTGGAAATAGCCTGCAATTACTTCTTTTCGAACAACAGAAGCAACCGTGAAAAGTAAAGGTACCTGGGACTAGAGGTGACACTCTGGCTAACACCTCAGAGGCCAGTGGAATTCTTCCCTTATCCCCAGTCAAGGGTCATATGATCGAAACCCCAAAACAAAGAATCTGGATTTATCAAATATCACCAAAGGTTAGGGAGTCACCTGGGTTTTGTGAACCCTTGGCAGAGAAACGGAGAAGCTGAGACTATGTTTCCAGCCACCATCTGTCAAGTGTCTGCAGCCAGTCTATCAGTTCGCATTTCAGAGTTTAGCTTCACCCGAGGAGTAACCAGAAGAGTGACTCTGAGATATAATTAATTATCCCTCAAGACAACCGGGCACACGGAATTCGAATGTTATTCCTAAAGGAATTAAATGGTGGTTAAAAAATAAGAATCAAATAAGTTTGGAGGCCTATCATGTCACCTATTTTTCCCCAATAACAAAGCCCTAAGGTCTAGGGCAAAGGCCCTCTCTCCTATGGGAACAGTGATCATTCATATCTATCTCCAGATTTCAAAGAAGACATCAAGAGGAGAAAAACTGTGTAAGCCCACATGGCAATGCTGGTCATACTCAAATCTAGATCTACTGTTCCAGGGATAGGGATTGGGTAAGGTGAACAGATGATTTTCCAAAGTCCTATTATGTTCCTCTGAGACCACTGGAAAACTAGGCCTAAGTTTCTAACAGCATGAAGGTCACCGATAAAATAGCAGAGCTAATCAGCAGGATGATTTTGTGCAAGCTGCACAGCCTCTCTGAACCTACCCCAGGCCTTCATCTATCAAACGAGGTAACTGCAAAGAATGCACTGACTCTTCCAAATTAGAAATTTCCTAATTATAACACTGATCCCCGTCAAACTGGAAATAGCTCTAAACCGGTAAACGAATGGTGGAAAAAATATTTGTGAGCTCCTCCTGCCCAGTATTGCCAGAAACTACAGAACAAGGAAATAATAGAATTGACTCTCAGAGGTGGGTCAACTCCAGCTAGCCCGTAGAGCCCTGAAAAGCAGACCCACCCCCTTCCCAAAGGCATAATAAGGCCTTTGAAATGAGAAGATGTCATCGAAATTCTTGACCTTGAAGAGTCCTTCACTGCCAGGAGTCCCTAAACCAGAAGAGAAAGCCCCTTCGTTTGCTCTTCTGGCAGATTCTCTTTCCTGTTGTGGCTGGTGAAGAGCAATCCACTCTAACCTACCCATCTCCTTCCCAAATGGAAGAGCTACATGTCAAGCATATTAAGCAGTGAGTTCAATTTATAAATTATTAGGAACATTACCTCCCTTTGGGGGTTTTCTGGAGTCTTTAATTGCATGGAAATGCTTTCCAGTTGCCACGGGCCACCACGTTAATGAAGAGGCTTCGATGTGTCCTCTGGGGCCACTGACGCGAACTGCACAACCGACTGGCAGGGGACAGACCCGTCCTGCTGGGCAACCTCTCACTGGGGCCTGAGACAACGTCAGCCTGCTGCTCCGAGGTGCTTCAGAACCCCTTCCCCACCCTTCCAGGTCCAAGTAGTCAAAGCTTAGGCAAGACATAATGTGCCCCCCACTCGCCCGAGATCTCCCATTAAAATGCCATTTTGGAGGTTAACCATAGGGACCAGACAACCTTCCAGACCTAAGCAAGAGACGAACCCTAAGACTGAGCACTTAACCTGTCGACCAGGTTAGGCAGGTTGACATCTGAAGGCCTTCCCAGCCCCCAAGAGGTTATGAGCACGAAGTTCTTCTCAAGAGAAAACTCAACCTTAAAACTCAAAAAAAAAAAAAAAAAACATTCTTTTTTCCTTTACCCAGGTCTAAAACTTTTAATTCTGTTAGGTTTTATCACTGCCTTTCTTCTTTAATCTGGAAAGTTTGTCTTCAATTTCTTTATGAGACTTCAGGATTTTCATCTAATGAGAGCCTGAAGCTCTGCGGGGAAAGTGGCTGGAGGCTAGTGTGCTGGAGTCAGCTGGGGCTATTTCAAGTTTTCCTCTTTCAGATTCTTTTTATAGAGCTGCTTTTTCAGTTCTTGGGATTTTTCTTACCTTGGAGCCTTGACTTTGCTGTCCCAAAGTGAAAGCGAGGGAGTCCATTTGTTCCTAAGGAGCTCCGAGCTCTCTGATCATTAGTGGCGTGGGTACCTGGTGTCTGCCCTAATGAGAAGGCAAAGGTCAAATGCAGCAGCACGAAGCAGGGTGAGAGAGGCAGCTTGCCACGGACTGGGTTTTCCATATCCAAGGCTACCCTAAAGGATCCCCCACTTCCAAAGACTGGCCTAGATGGCTGCAGAGAGAGCAAGCTGTGCGGATTCAGGTGATCGAGGTAAACCTGAGGTTCCCCCACTCCCTCCAGATGTGGACTTAGCAAATTTCTAATAGATGCTGCTGCTTCATCGGATACACTGGATGGGACCCCATCGGCGCTGTGTTAAGAGGCTGGCCCCACCTGGAAGCCACGTGTAGGTATGTGTGCATGCACGCGCACGGATGTGTGTACCGTGCATGACAGGCAGGCTGGGAGATAAACGGGTCTACACAGAAGCAAAAGCGCTCCAGGTCGCTGTCTCAGCAGCCCATGGGCAGAGCAGCGTGAGACAGGCTCCCTCCATGGGCTCTGCACACTAGCTCTTCCGAACTTCACAAGCCAAGCATGAAGACAATAAATAAATATCTCCAGCTGGATAATGCCCCATGCCTATTCTTGACCACGTTCCTTTCCCTCTTTCCTCTTTGTTTTTATGCAGTAGGTGATTTTGATGAAATAAAATAATAACAATAATCTGCTCCATTAGGACCTGACATTAAGGGAATTATTGAACAAGTAACAGAATAGGCAGCTGGCACGGTATATGCTAATGACCATTAGACTTTAACCCTCTTTCTCTCTGAACGTAATGGAGTTGTTAAAGCCCTCTGCCTTCCGTCTCCCCAGAAGTCAGGCAGCCCAACCTAAGGGGAGGAGAGGAGGACCTGGAGACTTAAAGATCTGAGGGCAACAGCTGGCGCTGGACAAATAAAAACCAACGTTAAAAACTAGTCACTGAGGGCACACTTTTTGCAAGGTATCTGTCGGGGGGAGGCGGGTTTCAACAACTCCAGATGAAAAAGATAGGAATAAAAAGGGGAGAGAGTGAAGATGTCAAGATTTCCCTGATTTGGGTACTTCTTCATCAGTGTCACTCTCTGAACCAGTGGAGATTTAAAGGGTCTTTTTCCTCCACAGCTACAAACTGAGATGGACCATTAAAGGCTGCACTATTCAGGGGATGCCTGCTGGAGAGGAGATGGGTAGAAGGCCCTTCCCATAGGTACGGGTCTTGATCACATTTCTGTCCCACACACAGAGGTCCAACTTTACCATGGCTGCCATGAGGTCTGGTGTGGGGCAGGGCCTGGTCACGTTCAGGAGCCCTGCCAGGCTTCTCTTTCACAGTGGAAGCTCCAATGGTGCAATGTCCCGGGAGAGGTGACATCCTACAGGGCTGCCGGTTAGCTCTGTAAAGATGTCAAAGGCTACAAACCACTACGAAAGCATTTCTCAGCTACCTAGAGCAATCCTATGACACATGCTTCATTCCTCCCCTGGATTCCTGTCTTACTTTGTAATTCTAGGCACCCATTGCCTTAGTCCTATAGTACTGGTACAATGGAGAACTACCATTTGTAAAGTATTTACTGGGTGCCAAACACAAGCGAGTGGTGAACTACATTCATTATTTTCTTCAATCCTACCAGTAAATATAAGTAGTAGAAGTTACCATTTCCATTTTTCGATGGGGAAACAGAAGAGCAGATGGGTTCAATAACCTGCCCAAGTTTATGTGGCAGTATGAGCCCAAACCAAGGCGCAACCGCTGATCTTGATGATGCTGATTTATGACCTTGTTGAGTAGAAAGGGGTCCAGCACTGCAGCCTGGGCCCCAAATCCCCAACTTCCCATCCTCCCAAAATTAAGCCCCAGATGGTCCTGCTCCTACACCTAAGTCTTAGGGTTATACAAGTGAGCATTCCCAGATGTCTACACTCATTACTGTCTTCACTGCCAGTCTCTGGTGCCCCCAGTCTTCTATTAAGTGGATCTGTTAATCTGATCACCTAGTTGACCAAATGCATAATTCCCAGCGATAATTTCATTGTGCCATGGGTGGCCACACTTATCAGGCTGTCCTTCTGACATAGGCAGCGAAACTCTCTGGAGATAACTGATGTTGGGAGAAACCTGATCTTGGGTGGATGTGTTCCATGTGAAATCAAATGCCTACAAGGTTAAAGGGTACAGATGCTCAATTATTTCCTTGAGAAGAGCCTGCCACACTTTTTTTTTTTTTTTTAGTTTTCTTATTAGGGCCGCGCCTGCGGCTTATGGAAGTTCCTTGGCTAAGGGTGGAACAGGAGCTACAGCAGCTGGCCTAAGCCACAGCCACAGCAACTCCCGATCCAAGCCATGACTGTGACCTGCACCACAGCTCACGGCAATGCTGGATCCTTAACCCACTGGACGAAGCCGGGGAATCGAACCTGCACCTTCATGGATATTAGCCAGATTCTTAACCCGCTGAGCCACAACGGGAACTCCAAGCCCGCCACAGTCGCGCACACAAACACAGGTCTCTGTGCTGTCGGTAAGCCCTTGTTCTGAGGTCAGAGCCATAAGAGAAACAGCAGGCGTGTTCCATAATAGCACAACACATGCAGAACACAGACTGGGGAGAAAGTGTACAACTTGTACATTTTCAAGGAAATCAGGACCTCCACTGGTCAGGTCACCCCAAGTTCACTGGCCAACAGATTTGGAAAAGGCAGCAGAAACTCTGCAGGTCATGTTTTGCATTAGGACCCGACCAGTGATAATGGTCACTCCCAATGCAAGTCATTTAATGCTCATCAAATATAGAAATTAGCTAAACTCTTATGCACAGCTATCTGCTCATAAGGTTCTTCTAACCTGGAACTTATCTGACCCACAATGCTGAGAAGAATGGGCATCCATGATCCAACTCTTACAACACTCCAGCTGTGATTCAACCTTGGCATCAAGCGGTATGTATAATAGAGTTGAAGAACTGTAGCAAAGGAACAGGCGAGGGCATTTAGAACGGGGGAGATGCTGACATACGAACACAATTTGCCGCACACGCTAAGAGTCCCTTACTCCTTGCCAGCAAGCCTTGTCTGACATCAAGGCAGGCAGGGACAGGGAAGAGTGACAGTCAAAAGAGTCTCCTCTTGGGCCATACACTAAGTGCTGTGGCTCTTGTTTCTCCCTGTTAAAAAATTATTATAATTCAATTTTTCTCTGGAACTAATCAAGCACAAAATCTGGAGAAGAGGCCTGGTTTGTGAAGGCAACCTCTGAGCAAGACACGGACGTCCTCATTAGGGCAGGCTTCATTAAACCACCAGCTCCAACATCAGCAGCATATTGTCTTCAGCTAATTACATTTTTGCTGGCAAAGCCATTGTACAAGTCTTCAAATCCTTCCCATCATTAATTTAAAACACACACACATACAACAACAACAACTGTCCTCCCCTGCCTCCGCCTCGCCACCCATCTCTGCATGCTGTGAGATCTGCTCTTCTGGTTTCCAGGCTTTCTTTCTTGCACGGGGCTTTGGGGGAGAAGCTGATGAGGTGGAGGGGAGAAGCTGTCATCTGTAAGCATGACTTCTTCACAAGCTGACCATGGTTCACTCTATTCCTGGGCAGACCCTAGTGACACATACCAGGACCCTGGGCACAGGCTCGGCACTCACCAGCAAAGAGGGGCCCGAGCAAAGGGAAGCTGGAAGCTGAACCCAGCTCGGCCCCATCCCATTCATGGAAGGTGACAAAAGCCCTAACTCTGCTCCTGTTGTGATTTACTGGTCAGAAGTTCAATCACGCAGAGTGAACCCAAGGGGTCAGCCTGATCTGACCAGAGACACTTACATGATACAAAGACAGTCACGGGTTCATGCTTCCAAGGCAACTGAATGAGGCAGGCATCATGCATCCAGCAAACGCATATTTCTGTGTCTGGGGTGAGCATCTATTCCTGATCCCACGTGGGCCACTCCCAGCCAACTGACAACATCATTACGACTCAACTCAGATCATGGTTTTCACGAGGTTTCATTTTTCTACGTTTTAACAGTGGTGACTTATTTTTTTCTTCTTCGCATTCAGTTCTGCTGCTGGGAGAGAAGGGCAGAGAGAGGTCAGGAGGGGGTGGCAGGGTCGCCTGTGCCTCTCCGAGCCTCTGCCGTCTCCCCTCCCTGACTTGTCCCTCCTCACCCTCCTTCCAAACCTCAGTCCTTCACACCCTTCAAAGTCCCCGCATAAGTTGTTCTTCCTGAAACCTTTGATTACTCCCATCCTCAGACATGCCATTCTCTTTCAACACTGAGAGCATGTAAGAGCATTTCTTAATTCACTTTTCATCCCTAACTTCACTATTGCTTGTATCATCGCTTTGACTAGACTTGCGGGCACAGACCATGGCTTAAAAACTTTCCGCAGTCCCAGGCTTAGCAGAGGGCCCAGCCCAGGACTGACCCTCGTAAACAGAGCATGGCTTGATTAATTATAGGGAGGGGCACTCATCTGGCTTGGTGAAGTTGATAGAGCTCAAATAGCATGAAGATGACAATGTTGGCACTGAATTAAGGCTTCCAGATGGAAGCCCCTCTTTGCTCTTCTCAGCTGGCTCCTTGGCCCACCCTGGGGTGCTCCCTGGGCTCCGAGAAAGGAGTCAGTGATGGAAGGGGGATCAGCAGCTCCCTCAGCCCTGAGGACGTTCAAATAGGAGGTACCCGTACAGACCCATCATCCAGAGGTTGTTAGCTGTGTTTTCGGAAAGTATGATGGCTTCTACTTACTCGACCTCATTCTAGCTCATTATCTTTTTGTACCATTAGCGAGCCATTGTGAGGTGGCAGAGGGCTTGCTGAAGCTGACGGAGATGCTTTTTCCAGCAAAACTAACTGCCCTGTACTTGCACGCTTGCATCTGACTGTTCTTGCTGTCCTGCTCTGCGTGAATACGGCCTCATCACCAGAGAAGTTAAAGAAATCTGTCACCCAATTTTAAGCCATCTACTTACTACCTAATTATAGGAAGAGCTACACTATGTGCTTTACAAACAGCACAGTGTTCTAAAGAAGTCCCTTTTCTGAGATGGGATTAAGATGGCAGAATAGTAGGAATGGAGCTCAACTTCTCTCATAAAAACAACAAAGGTACAACCAAATGCCCAGCAACCTTCAACCAAATGGACTGGAAACTTTCAAAAAGATATCCTACTCCAGAAGACAAAGAGGAGACCACATCAAGAGGTAGGAGGGGTGATTATGCGATATAAGCAACCCCATACCTCCCAGGTGGGAAGCCCCAGAGACTGGAAAGTAACTGGATCACAGAGACTCACCTACAGTAGTGAAAGTTCTGAGCCCCACGTCAAATCCCCACGCCTGGGGATCTGGCACAGGGAGAAAGAGCCCCCGGGATCATCTGAAATCGAAGGTCAGTGGGGCTTGTGCACAGAAGCTCCTCGGGACGGGGGAAACGGAGACCCCATTCTTGAAAGGCACACGCAGACTTTCACGTGCACTGGGTCCCAGGGCAAAGCAAAGGCTCCATAGGAATCCGGGTCGAACCTGACTACAGTTCTTGGAGGTCTCCTGGGAAAACAGGGGTGACTGTGGCTTGTTGTGGGGGAAGGGCACTGGAGGCAAAGCTCTTGGGAATGTTCATCAGTGTGCAGGTCTTTGGGAAAATCTGGCCCCACCTATCAGTGTTGAGAAGCCCCAGGCCAAACAATAATTCAGGTGGGATCACAGCCCCACTCATCAGTAAACAGGCTGCCTACAGACCCCCCAGGCACACAGCCACCTCTAATCTCACCCAGAGACAAAGCCCCACCTACCAGAGGGATAAGAATCAGGCCCACCCACCAGTGGGCAGGCACCAGTCCCTCCCATCAGGAAGCCCACAGCAAGCCCCTATACCAATTTCAGCCACAAGGGAAGCAGACATCAGAAGTAAGAGAGGTTACAACTCTATTGTCTGCAAAAACATCACCATGCCAAAACCCCATGAAAATGAAAAGACAGAGAATTATAATTCAAATAAGGGAACGAGAAAAAAAAACAGAAAAACAGTTAAGTGATCAAGAGATTATCAGCCTCCAGGAAAAAGACTTTAGACTGTTGATGCTAAAGATGATGCAAGACATTGGAAATAAACTGGAGGCAAAGACTGATAATTTACAGCAAACACTGAGCAAAGAAATACAAGATATAAAATTTAAGCAAGAAGAGATGCAAAATACAATAACTAAAATGAAAAATTCAGTAGAAGCAGCCAACAGCAGAATACAAGAGGCAGAAGAACGCAAAAGCAGACTAGCGGAAATCACTAATGTGGAACAGAGAAGAGAAAAAAGATTGGAAAGAAATGAAGAGAGTCTCAGAGAACTCCAGGATAATGTTAAATGCACCAACATCCATATTATAGGGGTGCGAGAGAAAGGGACAGAAAAAAAGGGGTGCCAGAGAGAGAGAAAGGGACAGAAAAAATATTCAAAGGGATAATAGCCAAAAAATTCCTTAACACGGGAAAGGAACCACTCACTCAAATCCAGGAAGTGCAACAAGTATCATATAAAATAAACCCAAGGAGGAACACCCCCAGAGACATATTAATCAAAATGACCAAAATTAAAGACAAAAAGAAGTCCCTTTTCTTAGAAAACTAAAGCTTTAATTTTTGTTTCTATTAATATATGCAGTATTTGTATTAATGCATAAAAATATATTTGTACTTGTATTTTTATTTCTGTAGCGGGACGGCAGGTAGGATGAAGTTCTCGTTCACTCCATTCTGTAGTTGGAAAAATTGAATTTGCCTTAGCAGGAGGGCTAAAACACTGTCAGGACCAACAATTTGCAACAGTTTTCTGTGCCAGCACACTGTGACAAATGTGGGCTACAACCCAAAGGGACCCCACAGGCACACTGAGGATTTGATGTACTCCCAGCACCGGCTTGGACTCCATTTTTTTTTTTTTTCCTCTCTCAGTCAAGAAGCTTTACCAGAACACAAGCTGAGTGAGAATGACCTTATTACAGGTCATTTATAACACTGACTCCACTCTAATGGAAAAAAGGAAACCAGTCACAAATTTCAACACTTTACCTATTATTAGTATCAAATTCACTTGCCACGCTTTACAGTTGATGGGGTCATGGCACTGTGGCTACGGACTGCAGAGGTGTGAACACAGCCACCGAGGACAGGAAAAAAAAACAAGATCCTTTTGATTTCGGGGAGCCTTGTTTGCCCAGAAGGCTGGCTCAGGGACTGCCCCTTCTCCTCAGGTCCCGGGAGGGGCCTCGTCACTGTACAACACCAGGTGGTCCCACCTCGGTCCTTAGCCATGCCCTATGGGACTCACGGCTCGAGTTCTCACTCTGAAAAGCTCTCTCAGTTTTCTTGCTCGGTGTCAATTAAAACAAAAACTTAACACAGATACACAGAGAGAGGTGGCCCCGTGACCCGGCCAGCTCTGGGGAGCGTGTCAGTCTTCCCCAAGTTCCTTTTCCGTGACTACGTGGAGGGAGGAAGAGAGGTGAGGGTCTCGGGGAGCAGAGAGGAGCCCTGAGCAGAACAGCTCCACCGAAGTCCTTGCAACGCAGAGGAAGGGGCACTGACTGAGACCTTGGCCCCAGTCCCAGTGGGCCCTTCGGCCCTTACCAGTCATCGGCCCTTTGGCCTCTTTGAGCCTCGGCTTTCTATGGTGTCGGACTAGCTCGGCCTTCCTTGCGGGGCCATCCATTCACGCCCGGAGTCCCTCTGGGCCAAGTGCCCTGCTGGGATACTGGGATGCACGACCCCTCCTGGAGAGGAGACGACATGCAGGGCAGACAGCCTCCTGCAAGGAGGGGGGACCGGGACAGGTATGGGCACCAGGGGTGGCGCCGGCAGGCGGGCAGGCCCAACACTGCCCAACCCACCCTAGAGGGAGGGGCTCGGGGGCCTCCTAGGGGCAGTCATAGGGCAGATTTTAAAGAGAATCTTTACAAGTGACCTCATTCGGTGGAAACAAAAGACATTCTATAAAGTACAGCAGTAGTGAAATCACAGATGAATTAAACAGCAAGGGAGGTCCAGGAAAGATGACTGAGCTGGTCAGTGTGGCTGGTACAGCGCATGGACGGCCAGGAGCAATAGGACAGGAGGGTCAGTTCACAACAGGTCCAATATCTTGGAATTTACCCTTCAGAATGGAGGGAACTATACTCAAGGTTTTTCAACAGGAAGGTGACATTGTCGAAGCTAGATTTCACTAGGAACAGCCTGGTGGCAGTGACAGGGAAGTTCTGCGGGGACTGAGTCAGCAGGCAGCACAGACAGGTGGAAAGGCCTTGCAGCAGTCAGGTGAGAGAGGATGGGGGGCCTGTATCAGCAGTGGTGATGGGGAGGGAAGGAAGAAGGATTCTAGAGATTTCCAGAAAATTAGATGAGCAGAGCTTGGTGCTCGGCTGAATGAGGAGGGAGAGGGAGGACAGAGGACCTGGCCTGGGTGACCGTGCTGGTGGTCCTTGCACCAAGCGAGGCAGAGAATGCAGGAGGTGGAGAGGATGGTGGGGAAGACAGACGGTGTGTTTCATTCGGTCCATGTTGTTCAGAATGGCCCTGGGACATCCAGACAGACAGGTCTGTAAGTCAGAAGCCTGAGGAAGAGAAGCCAGGGCAGGAGATAAAGGCAGATGTAAGGACCAACGGGAAAAACGTGACACAAACAAATAATATTCATTCCACAAACACCAACTGGGGATGTTTCTTGTGTGAAGCGTGGTGTTGGTAGCTGTAAGAAATAGAAAGATGAATCAGACACTCAGGCCAGATCCTGTCATTTAGGAGCCCGGTAAAGAAGCAAAGACTCATCAAAACACTAACACTCTGGATAGAAATAGAGACCAGCCATGGGAGAGGCTCAGAGAAAACTTTCCTGTTGGCCCAGCGACAGGAAACCAAGAGGAAGGCATGGTCTCCAGTGGAGAGAGCAGGCAAGGTGGCCAGGTAGAGATGAGTGAGGCAGGACACAGGCAGGATCTGAACTCATGAACATGCAGGCAAGTGGAGGACACAAGGGGACAGTGCCATGGGCATGGCAGGCAAGGGGACACTGAAGAGGAGGGTGCAGAAAGGGAGATCCTGAGCAATAAGAATGAATGGGGAGATCTGAGGTCTTTCTGTTTCCAGACAGTAAGATGCTCTCTTTGTGTGCATTATTCTCAAGTGACGTAACTGTCTTTCTCCTTTTGACTGTTCGTTCCCTGCAATCTAGTGACCTGAATGATAGCATCTGGGTAAGGCACCATTTGGCACGAATGCTGGTGAAAAATGTCTGGATGTAGAAACGGCCCTTTGAACGTGCTCACGGTATCACACAGAAAGAGTCCCATGGCCCACTTCCCGTCCTAACTTTTTTCATTAGTTCAAACCAGGTGACAATGAACATCAGACCCAAGCTTGATCGAAGAGGAAGAGGAACTCACAAAAAGTATGGTAGAAGAGGGAAGCAGGGAAGAGAAGACAGCTCAACGTCCAGTGCCTCGGAGGGGACCTGGTGTCCCTGATGCCAGTCAGGCACTGCCTTGTCCTGCCTCGGAGGGGACCTGGTGCCTCAATGTCCAGTGCCTCGGAGGGGACCTGGTGTCCCTGACGCCAGTCAGGCGCTGCCTTGTCCTGCCTTGTCCTGCGGGGGCCCCCCGGAAGGGAAGTCCTCCAAGTTGCTGCACTGCTAGTCCGCAAGGCAAAGCCCCCATCCGGCCAGGAATTCTCCTCCTTCTTCCCTTTTTTTTTTTCCTTTTCCAGGGCTGCACTCGCAGCATATGGAGGTTCCCAGGCTAGGGGTCTAATGGGAGCTACAGCTGCCGGCCTACACCACAGCCACAGCAATGCCAGATCCTTAACCCACTGAGCGAGGCCAGGGATCGAACCCGCAACCTCATCGTTCCTAGTCAGATTCGTTAACCACTGAACCACAACAGGAACTCCAGGAATTCTCCTTCTAAAGCAGACTTTCCCTCCTAAGGTAGAACTGCCATCCTGAGAACAGAACACACGGGGCAACTGAGGCAGAAATACAAACCCCTGGCTCTGCCGTGCTTGCCAGGAGTCGGTTCACATCTGGCTTCACCAAAGTCATTTTAGGTAGAAGGATAAATATCTTAAGCACGCAGAGGCCTCCAGAGGTGGCTGCACAGTCACTGTGGGACGTAGCCCCTTACCAGGTCCCCCAAGCTGGAGGCTGCAGGCCCTTTCTAAACTCCAATCCCTCGCGTGGTCTGAGAGGTGCCAGCAGAGGTGGGGGCACGTCTTGAGAGACACCCTGGGGACTGCGAGGAGCAGAGCTGGTCGGCCACAAAGGTTGCTGGGCAAAATACAGCAAAATCCTAGGGCGCCTGCAGAGAGGCCCTCAGTGGGCCACAGGAAGGGGCTCACACACTCCTTTCAACAGAATAGCACATGAGAAGGGACAGCTTCCTCCCAGGGCAGAACTGCTTCCATCAGCCCAACGTACAGGCACAGAAGCCCGGCATTTCCCCCACAACCATCACCTCATGCTCACAAATGGAAAAAAAAAAAAAAAAAAAGACCTGAGTTGCTGCAGAGGGTGGTAAAAAGTTCCTTCATCTATTACTCCAAAGTCCGTTTTAAGCAGGGACTGCTAGTGTCCCCTATGTCCTTCACTTTCATATTCCTAGGCTGTGAGAGTTGGATGCAACGTGAAGGTCCCCTAGGCTGGGACTCCCGAGGCAGGGCACCCATGGCCCATCTAGTGCTCCTGGTGGAAGGCATGCCGATGGCTGGTAAAAGTATGACACGTTTTAATTTCGCTTGTTTTATAAAATATTCTTTTCCTAACCTACGTTGAAATAATTAACTATCACTTCAAAACCATGACTTTGTTGGCTTTTTTTGCCTAAGATGAGGCTAAAATAAATTCAAACTGAAAAAGACAGTTTAAATAAAAATATTCAGAAAACACTAACACAGATTGTGCAAAAATTTGGCAAAAAAACCCCGAATGCCTAAGTTTTGAAAACAGCCGTTTATAGATAATAAAATTGAGGTTCAGGAAGGAGGAGGAGTTGCCTGAGGTTTCACTGACTTTTGTGGGGAACAGGACTCTTATGGACACTTCCTGATTTCTAGTCTGGTGGTCTTATCCAGTATTAGGCTGCTGGCCTTCTCGGCTGAGCTTCAATCACTGTTGAAGAGAGAAGAAGGAAATGCAGTCTGGATGAGCCCAGCTGGGCCCTCGGCCCGCACCACTCTGCTATGGAGGCTCTGAGCAGCACCCTGGCTGGAAGTGTCCCATCCCATCTCCAGTGGAGTCCAGGGGAGGCGATGGTACCCAGGAGAGGCTAGAGGCTCTGGTCAGCAGAGCGCTGAGACAGGTGCAGCTGGGGTCTGACGCAGCCAGTGGGAAGCCTGAGGATGGTGACCGGATGTATACAGTCCATGAAATTTAGGGACTAAAGACAGAATAAGAAAGAGATGCTTTAACACCGTTGCTGGGATGCAGAGCGCAGCTTCTGAGTTGGGTTCTCTGTGGCGACTTACTCCAAAATAATGTGTCTGAGGGCCATAAATGCCAAATTTTGACATGTTCACTCATAAATCCAAAAAGCTTACGTCTTCTTAAATTTTTTTATTATAGCTGATTTACAGTGCTTGTCAATTTCTGCTGTACAGCAAAGTAACCCAGTTATACATGCATATACAATCTTTTTTCACATTATTCTCCATCACGTTTCATCACAAGTGATCAGATATAGTTCCTTGGGCTATACAGCAGAATCTCACTGCTTATCCACTCCAAATGCAATAGTTTGCATCTACTAACCCCAAACTCCCACTCCATTCCACTCCCTCTCCCTCCCTCTTGGCAACCACAAGTCTGTTCTCTAAGTCCATGAGTCTGTCTCTTTCCTGTAAACAGATTAATCTGTGCCATACATTAGATTCCAGATATAAGTGATATCATATGGTATTTGTCTTTTTCCTCTGACTTACTTCACTTAGTATGAGAGTTTCTAGTTCCAACCATGTTGCTGCAAATGGCATTATTTTGTTCTTTTTTATGGCTGAGTAGTATTCCATTGTGTATATGAACCATTTCTTCTTAATCCATTCATCTGTCATTGGACATGAAGGTTGTTTCCATGTCTTGGTTATTGTGAATAGTGCTGCAATGAACACACGGGTGCAAGATCTTGTTCAATGAATTCTTGGTCTAGATAATATGCCTAGTAGTGGGACTGCTGGATCATATGGTAGTTCTATATTTAGTCTTAATACCAAAGTCTTCCATCTTCTTCCTCAGACAAGATATAAGAATGGAGGAGACAAAGGTTGAATCTTTTTTTTTCTTTCTTTCTTGGTCATACCGCAGCACATGGAGTTCCCAGGCCAGGGATCTAATCTGAGCCACAGTTGCAACTAAGCCACAGCTGCAGCAACGCTGGGTCCTGAACCCACTACGCCAGGCCAGAGACTGAATTTTCATCCCAGCACTCCCATGCGCCACAGCAGGAACTCCAGGTTGAATCTTTTAATAAACAATTTGGTGTCAGATCTCCCATAGGTATCTCTCACAGCCTGGTCTTCTTTACGGCACTGAAGCAGCAGAACTCACCTTAAGTTTCACCGTAAATAAACTTTGGGATTGGGAACCAGAGCCCAGAAGGTCCCAGATACTGCTCCATGAAGCATCCACTGCTGTCAGCCACAGTCCAACATATCAATAAACTGAGCATCCGATTCATCCCAAGTTAGAAGCCTCCTTGACTCATCTCTATTGCTATTCATAGACATCAGCAGCAGCTCAGAGGTATCAGGGAAACCATAAATAGCTGGGCAGTATCAAGAGGCTCCTGATCCCACCAGACAGACCATAAGGACCCCTATGCAACGCTGAGAAGGGTCACTGACATCAGCTTCTCACGTAGGCAAGACTTCTTTTTAAATTTTCTTTTATGGTGGATTTACAATGTTCTGTCAATTTCTGCTACAGAGCAAAGTAACCCCGTTACACACACACACACACACACTCTCATGTTTATCACAAGTGATTGGTTATAGTTCCCTGTGCTATAAGCAGGATCTCATTGCTTATCCACTCCAAATGCAATAGTTTGCATCTACTAACCCCAAACTCCCAGACCATCCCATACTTTAATGCACGTAGGCAGATATTAAGAGAGTCTCAACTGATTTTATGAGCCAAGGTGTTAAAATGCTTTGTCCACCCTCAGTCTCCTTAGCAAGGCAGAGAGCCACCACCTGCTTGTACAGGCCTTACCTAACAGCCACACACAAACCAATTTTACCATGATGTGTTGGAAGCACAACTCTACTTCCGTGCCTGCATGTACATTTACAGTAGGTGTTTTGCTTTAAGGGGATATTCTAACATGCCCAGGCATTTCATAAAGCTCTACCTTATATGGCAAAGTTGAAACCAAGCAGAAGCCACAGGAAGCAGAGATAGCATGTTTGCTACATGGTACCCTGTTTATATTTTTTGCAGTCAAGTCTAAGCATGTCTTTGTTTTCATCAACTTTTGTCTTCACTAAACTCATCATTACTCAGGAGAAGCTGATGTGTATGCATTTCACCTGAATTTGTAAATAGCATATGCCTTGAGTCATAGCAAGAACAATCTTTATCAATGACTCGCTTAAGTAACAATGATAATCAATCTGTGGGAACCTGACAATCACCAGCCAATTATCTTTACCCTACAAATAGGAACCTATCACTTCTACCAAGTTGTTAGCATCTAGTCTCTGTTTGGGCTCTGTGGACAAAACGAGGAGAATGTACTAGATCAGGGTCAGTTAACTATGACCTCTAGGCCAAATGAGGCCCACTGCTAGTTTTTATAAATAAAGCTTTATTGGAACAGAGCCACAGCCATTCACTTATATATGGTGTATAGCTGCTTTGGCACTATAATAGCAAGAGTTAGGTAGTTGCAACAGAGCTTAAATGGCCTGCAAAGGTGAAAATGTTTTTGCCATGTGGCCCTTTACAGACCCTTGGCCTAACTTCCTGCCATTATCCATGCATTGAGGGTTCCCTTGTTGGAACAGCTGGCTGTATCTACCTACTATACCTAAATCTAGTCTGTCTCCAACCAAGGCTCATGGCTGTGGGTTTTGAGGTCATATTTAAGGGCAAACTTCAGGTCTGTGAGAGAATCCCACAGCTTTAGGGAGGGGCAAAAGGCAAGGCAAGACAGTACCATCTAGAAGAAAGACAACAGCTTTAGGAATAAGAATCTCGGAGTTTTTCCACCAATACTGACCCTTAACATCACCCATCACGACTTCTGTTCCCTGTTGGGAATATAATAACAATCTTTGCATCTGTGAATGTCTGGGCAGAAAAAGAATTCTCATAATGACATCATCATGGGAAAAAAAAAATAAGTTAGTGAATTTCTTCCAGGGAAGTCTGGAGCTGAGATTATCATCCTAAACCACAGGATAGCTGCTAGGAAACTCTGTAAACAATGAAACAGAAGTACCTTAACAATGCCCTGGATATACATGACCACATCCCAACTTTGTAATGGGCCCGTTCTGTTGTCCCGATGTCCCTAATTGCCTCAGTCTTTGACCTGAGCAAAACTCCTCTAGGACTCTTGCAAGAGGTTGCTATGATCCCACATGTTTTCCTGGCTCCCTAAGGCAGTGAGGCCCTGGGTAATATCTTGCACACAGAGCTGTTACAGCCAGCTTGCATGCACCTCAAGAGTTTACCTAGGCAATATTTACTAGGCACTTCCCATGGGCCAGGCACTGTAGGAAGTGCTTAATAAGAATCAACTCATTGAATCACCAAAACAGCCCTATGAGGTAGAATCTATTATTATTTGCATTTTATAGATAAGAAAATTGAGTTTAAAGAGATTAATGAATTTTTCCAAGGTCACAAGAAAACCAAGAAGTAGAATGAGCATTTCATTTGGTCTTTCTGATGGCAAAGACCATAGCTGGACCATATAACTGAAGTACCAGACCATGGCCCTTAGAGTCTCCTTGGCTTCTCAATGACCTTTGCTCAGATCCAACCCCAGGCTTCTGTGCAATGCTTGCTCTGGCTACCCAGTCTAGCTCTTCACATTCTGAAGTGGCTCCAAGACTGCACCCTGACAACAGATTGCCCAGTTCTCTATGCGTCCGCCTAACTTGCATCAAGAAAAGAGTTTCTGCTGTGCTAGATAAAAGCAGCACATTTGTTTCACAGCCTGCAAAACTGGAGAAGCCAGTCGACCCTCAAGCCACCAAGCTGCAGTCTATAGCAGAGAGAAGTCTGCAGTCAGATATACTTGTCTTGAATCCTGGCTCCAGCTGTGTGAGACCTTGGGTCCGTGATCTACTTTCTCTCAGTGTTCACATCAGGAAAATGGGGGAATTAAGATCTAGTTCACCAACTTGCTATAGAAATTGACATTATTCACGAAAATAACCCCAGACATTGCTTGGGACACAGTGAGTGAAGGCATAGCTTTATTGCTATGAATTACCAGCTCTTAATACTGATTTAAACCCCACAGAGATTATGACTCCCGCTTTCAAAAAGATCTCTGGGGATGTTTGGAACTAAGTACTTAAAAGTAAATTGTTGGCATCGACTATCAAGCAAGTTAAATTGCTCACTTGATATAGAAAATTACAACAAGGTGTTAAAAGACATTAGTGTCCTTGAGAAAATTTGGCCTCTTAGCTATTTTCCTTGCTATCTGGAGAAATGGGGGTAACTGAAGGCCTCCGTGAGCGTCGGGAAAGAGAAGAACAGAATTGTAAAGAGGATGGAAAGAATGGAAAGGAATGGGGAATCCCTTGGCACTCAGTTCTGCCAAAGGCCATCCTCAAATGTTAAGTATTAATAAAATGATGGAACGTTCCTCGAAAGCAGAATCTTGTCTTATTAGTTTTCTATCTCCTTAGTAGTTGAAAAAAAAAAAAAGTATTTGAAGCCTGACAGATATTTTGCTGAATGAAATAATATCTAAACGAATGAACGAGTCAATGATTCTTTTAGATCAATAATAGGTCAATAATGCTTTTAAAGTGCTTTTTTTAGTTTCTCGAAATTTACTGCATAAGTGTGAAAGTATCTGTATGAGGAAGTCCAAGTTTACTGTTATCACAATTTTCGAGTTGAAAGTCCCCAATTTCCCTCCTCCCTGCTTTGCCCATAAGCCCGCTGCCAGCTGTAAGGCAGAGTGGCTGAGGCCAAAGTTAGCAGGTGGGGTCAGCCAAGCTGAACAGACTCTGAGCTTCTGGGGTTAGCTGCCTGGTGCAGCCACAGAAAGACAGATCTTTATACTTTATAGTGCTGGGTCCTAGTGCTCACAGAGTTATTGGCTTTGAAGTAATAATGGGGACACACGTCAGATGAGTCTCAGCAGACAAAAGCTGACAAAAAACAAAAGCTGGTAACAGGAGACGTAATGCATACATCTTGGGCACTTACTATGGGCAAGGGTAGTGCTTCTAAGTGTACATCCCCTCTGACAACTACCGCAGTTCAGATCTTGGCTCTGCAACCTTAGAGTTGTATGACCTTGGGTGAGTTACTCAGCTTGTCTGGCCCTCCGTCCCCTCATCTCTAAAATGAGATACTAACAAACTCTACTTCATAATATTGTGATAAGAATAAAAAAAAGAAAAAGGTGGCCTTCTCGTCATGGCTCAGCAGAAATGAATCTAAACTCGTATCCATGAGGACACAGGTTCAATCCCTGGCCTCGCTCAGTGGGTTAAGGATCCGGCATTGCCGTGAGCTGTGGTGTAGGTGGCAGATGCAGCTCGGATCCCACATTGCTGTGGCTGTGGTGTAGGCCGGCGGCTGCAGCTCCAATTCGACCCCTAGCCTGGAAACCTCCATAATCCGCAGGTGCAGCCCTAAAAAAGACACACACACACACACACACACACACACACACACACAAAGAATAAAAAATAGGCAAATGTTCATTGAAAGCACTTAAACAGCTGATCCAAAATAAGACTGTGATGATGGTGATGGTGATGAAATTTTTCAGTCCTTCTAACATCTCTACAGGTTAGACTGCAGTCACCCATTGTACCGAACAAGTAAATCATGGATGCATGGCTTCTCAAGCACTGCCAAAGGAAGTGGTTTCAAGCTGTGCCTGGAGCAAGAGGGGCCGTTTTCTGTGTCACCTGAGCCAACCTCCCATAAAACTACTGCCAAAAGAAGAAGATAGGTTAAGGTTACATCCACCTATGGGATAATTTAATAGAAAAACCTGTGAACACACAGGAAATATGTATGGTAACTAGTGAGACCAGCTGCTGGTTTCCCTGAGTTAGAATAAGGGGTGGGGGGCAGAGCAGGGAATCTGGCAACCGCAGGAACAAAACTGGAAACCTTTAAAGCTGAGAAAAGTCAGGTGGGTTGTTAAATGAGAAGACTTGATAAGTAAATGGAGAGTACAAACATTTTATGAACGCGTCCAAATGGGGAAAACACTTAGAGAGTAGACAGGACAAAAGTTGCATGTTCATGGCAACAGGAGCAAACAGAAAGAGATGAAAACCACAAAGTGCTGAGGCTGGCAGCTGACAAGACAGCTTAGATCCCGCACAACCTAGCCGTCAGTTACAGGCTTCATGAAATTCTGCTCTTTAGATTTTTCAAAATCGGAGGATTCCTTTCTCCCTTATCTCCACATGAATTTCTAAAGTAAAACTCCACTACAGAGAAGGTCTCTACTTCTTAAAACTAAACAGGCTAACCAATGCGTTCATTTCCCAGACAAGGCAATGAAGTTTCCCAAAAGGACACGGATTACCAGAAGTGGTCAAGCCAGGATCTGAAGACCACCTTTCAATTAAATGCAGTGTTTGTTTCCGCCACACCCCAGTTCCCACTCTATGGCGGGGGGGGGGGGCAGCAAGCAAGACAGAATAGCTGATCAATGGAAATGGCTAATGGGTTCACATGTATCTGCACCTAATGCAACTTAACAGGGAGGCAGAGTCAAAGCCCCATGCCAGGTGAGGAAGGAGGTTTGCAAGCCAACTCTACCCTCTGCACTTGGAATAACCTCCAAAGGGACCCAGGCATCTCCAGTCTTTCGCACCTCATTCTGTCAGAGACAACTCAAGAGCAAAGAGGTTTTGTTTTTAGGGGTCTTGCTATTTTAGGAACTGCCCACCATTTTCCAAGAACACAAAGATGGCTTTGGCAGATCTGGCCAGTAAGTCAATCTAACACCGTGATGGATGGATTAAATTCCTCGAAAAGCTCCTTGGACTGAATCAGGACCTGTCATTTTGTAACTTGCAATTTATTACTCTAATTGCTCTAGTTCTGTCCTTTGTGGTAACAAGATGTGTCTTAACTCCTCCATTTGTTTCTTAAAGATCAGAAGGCCTAGCCCTCGTAAATGAGGATATCCTCTCCTTAACTAAACAAATAATATCAACTGACAAGAAAGATGGAGAAGTGACTCTGATTAGGAGTTCTCTTGAGGAGCAGTGGGTTAAGAATCTGGCATTGTCACTGCAGCGGTTTTGGTTGCTGCTGGGGCATGGGTTTGATCCCTGGCCTGGGAATTTCCACATGCCTCCAGGAAGGTCAAAAAAACAAAATAAATATGGCATTCCCAATTTTCTTTAAAAAAGTGACTCTGATAACGAATTTGCTAGTGAATTTCTCCTAACAGGTTTGTTGAAGGTAAAAAGTGCTCACAGAAAAAGCATCGAGCCTTCTCTCCTATGCCCCTGACATTTAATCGGTACCTGACAATCTCGGTGGCACAGCAACGACCGTGCTGGAATCTGCTCTTCTCTGCCCTAGAAGTGGCTGAGCTTTAGGAGTGAAATGAAGACAAGCTTCAAGCAAATGTGAGTCTTAGGCAGCTGAACTGAACTCGAGCAAGGATGTTCAGGTAAGAGCAAGGACATGTCCTACGGCACAAAGTTGTCTGTGGTCCCACAAACACAACCCCAGGGGCCCTTGTGGGTGTGTTCTGCGGGCTTTATACTAACTCAGCCCCAAGTGTTACTTCCCCAGAAAGGAATTTCCTGAACCTTTTTTTTCTGTATCATTTCTCCCAAAAGAAAACTATATGTCTTGGGCTCACCTGGAGCTCCAGACACAAGAAGCCTGGGGACACCTGAGGAACCAGCCATTGAAGGTCACAGGAACCTACAGACCCTGGCCAATGGGCTCCACACAGCCAGGGCTAATGGTCCTGGGCAGCACCCCGGTTTAATTGATGGGTCTTCACAAAATTCTCAGGTGGGACAGACAAGCTCAAAGATTATTTTTTTCCTCAACTGTGAATTATCCCTAACAAGAAGGCTGAACTACAAAAGATATTATCTACCAGTGGGACTTATCACTAATATATATGTATACATATGTATATATGTATCTATGTAAAACATATATTTATATCAAACTGAAACTCTTTTTTTTGGCTTTTTAGGGTTTTACCTGTGGCATATGGAAGTTCCCAGGCTAGGAGTCGAACTGGAGCTGCAGCTGCTAGCCTATGCGACAGCCACAGCAACTCAGGATCCAAGCCGCATCCATGACCTACACCACAGCTCACGTCAACACTGGATCCTCAACCCACTGAGCAAGGCCAGGGATCGAACCCTCATCCTCATGGATACTAGTCGGATTCATTTCTGCTGCGCCTCAATGGGATCTCCCCAAACGGAAATATTTTTGAAAGGCTACCTGCTGTGAAAAATATACTTAACCAAACCATATGCAAATAGGAAGTCTATTAATACTGCCATCTTTAATTACAAAGATAAAATAGGTAGGTAATACATTAAAATTATATTATGCACCATTAACTTCTTTTGCATACTTTAAGAAGAAAAATGTAGATCACATGGTTAATTAGCAAAAGTATAAACGGAGGTTTAAATCCATACAGAGACCGAGTAGCTTATGTAAAGTTATATTAAAATCTGATCTTTGATGGAGTAAAGGATTTGCTTAAAACTGAAGAATTCTTTGACTTCTCGTTTAAGCTCATGTATCAATTTTCATTTGATGATTTTGCTTTCATTTGTCCAACAGTTTGCAAAAGAGTATCCTTGTGTATTTTTGTAGTTTTTAAACGTCAGTTATCTTGCAAAATTCAAAATAAATCTCTTCAGCCAAGTCTGAATCATGCAGGAGGTTAAAATATATCATTTGACCCTCAAAGCAATGATATAAGATTTCAGGAGGGAAATCCAATTATTCTATGTAAGGAAGAAATAGTACCTCTTTGAAAAAAAATAATTCAAAAAATTTAGGATGTGATTGAAAAATAAGAAAAGCAAAAGGGTTTTCAAAGTTTTAAATTGCCAAGTTCCCAGGTGAGGTATTGGTTTTCTGTAAGTTCACGATTTTGCTGATGGTATATTTATACTGGGCACAGTATAAGAGGGAACTTAGCAATTCTCATCCATACAATGTCAAAAGGATACAAAGAGGGGTTTTCCTTTGCATCTCATTCTCTCATTACTTACATTTTATAATTCTCATTCCTTGTGTTTTGTAAAATAAAACACCGTAAGTGCAAAATATAAAAATAAACAGCAGTCCCTGCATTGAGGCAATATGGATGAGAAAAGTGTAAATACGAAAGGAAAGAAATGTAGACTTTAAGGTTTTCACAGAACCATTAATTCCCTCTGCACACACTGCAAAGATTTGGGATTATCTGTTAAGCTTTTAAATATACATTTTCTTAACGAGAGAGAAAAGGTTGGGTATATTCATGTTTTCATAATAACCTTAACTTTTCTCTTTTCTGAATTATGCTATTTGGATCCAACTCAAAGCTGCATCAATATGGATCGTTACAGTTAATGAAAAATAGCCCTGCAATTGTTATATCATAACTAACAGGGCTTGGGTAGGACGATTTCATTAAAGTGCATTTGGCTGCCCAAAACTGTTACTAGTCAAAGGGTTTTGCTATCCTCTAGCATTCATAATGCTGCCACTCCAGATGCCTCGAATGGCTGCCTGCTTGACTTCCAAAGGATATGGCATCAAGCGTATCAGATAAAGTCTACCAATCCCTGAGTCCCCTAGGAAGAAACCCTCCAAGACTCTAGGAACAACATCTTCAAACAGGATACCCTCCGGCTTGATTTCTAAGCTGAGGGCAAGATACACAGCTTCAGACTTTGAAACTTTTTCTGGAATAGAATGTTAAGGACAGGAGAGGCAGAGTCTGGGGGTGCGTGGGACGGGAATGGAGGAAAGCGAGATGGGGAGATGGGCTGCGCTGACTGCACCGCCTTTGCAAGGATGGGAAGGAGTACTATGTCTTCCGTTCACCTTGGGGGCCCAGTTCTTCTGCAGAAGCCACAGGATTTCCTCAATTTGTCATGGAGATGTGTGCGCACCTACATCCGAGAGGCCAAGCTGGAGACAAACACAAGACTTGCCCTCCCTCACCCTTTGCCTAAGCCCTTTTAACCTCTGCCTTCTCCAGCTTAGCTGAAGATAAATAGACTAACTTCAAGCCGAAGGAATTCTCTCTTCCATTTTATTTGGAAAACTGAACGTTACTGTTGGTCTCCCATGGAAACTGGTAGTATTTAAAAGAAAGAGCTCAGAGAGTCCCAGGTTTAAAAATGACTTCTGTTTTCTTTCTAATTTGGCATCCATTGTCCATTAATTCCTGCTCAGGGTGGCTCAAAAAAAAAAGCACTGGCCAATGTCGGGCTTCTCATAGGGGTTATGACATTGTAAGGACACCAATGATTTCTTCAAATTCTTTGGCATCCTTGATCAGCCACTCACCCCCACAAATATGAGCACATGTACATGTGTGCGCATGCGCGCGCGCACACACACACACACACACACACACACACACACCTCTAGAAAATCTATAGGAGTACCTCATTCTGAGGATAGAAGGTGTGGTCCTTCTACAGTGAAGACAGGATGTAGCAACTAGGACAAGCTCCGGACCTTCTTTCCACAGATCCTCACACCACTCCCCCACCCATCACTAAACACACCCTCTGACACCGTGTCCACTTTAACCTCTTCTGCTTAGGGTTTTTCTTTCAGACACAGTCACACCCAACATTAATTCCTGGGAATCTCTTTACAGTTCTCATCACCTTAAACATTTCTCTGGTGTTATAAAGACTGGATCTTTGAAATGGCCCGGGACCGAAAGCAACAAAACAAAAACTATGGATGACAATGACCGCTTCCCACACTGATGACAGGATGTGGGTGGCGGGTGGGAAGTCCACCATTGTGCCTTTCTTTTCAATCAGGTCATAATACAAATATGGTGATAATGTGGGCTCTACATCTGTCACCCCAGCTGTGGCTGCCAACCTGCCCGGCCTCACCACAGTCTGGAAACCACAGCTACACTGAAGAAGACAAGCTTCCCTGAAGGAGGAAACACTGGTCTTTGACCAAGGATGCACATGTATGCTACTCCCCATGCTATAAACCTCAATTAATTTCTAAGTGTGAGGCACAGTAATTTCATTTACCTGCTTGCTTTCTGGCCTATCCGGACACTGAGGTTTCCCATTTGCTATCCAAGGACTCTTCTCTCAACCACACAGTTTAAAAAAGTAGAGCAGCTTGTGCAGATGCAAGTAATCTATCAAGTCAGTTATTCATGGGGACACTGGCTGAAGAAGAAATGGAAGGCTTACATTCTGAGGTTTTATCAGAGATGTTATAGCGATGTTTTCCTGGCCAAACCTTTAGATAGCGGATAAATTAATATATCTAAAATGTACTCAGTTTTCTGTAATCTAACACACAAAACTAAATAGCAAGACCTCATTTAGTTCTCTATTAAATTTTCTACATCCCCTCTCACACATATGGCCCAGGGATAAGCAGCAGTCAAGTCTCAACCTGCTTTCAAGCTACCCTAGGAGCAGATGATATACTGATTTTTACCAACACAAATACCAAGTTAGTCAGGTATTTTCCGTTTCTACTGAGAAGCATGTTCATTTATTCCAAAAATAACTATTAAGCATTATCTAGGTGAACGCATTACTCAAGGTGATGAAAATATGCCAATGAACAAAACAAACCCCCTGCCTGCCCCTGCAGCACTTCTTTCTAGTGAGATTCTAAAACACGAGTTCCTAGAATTTTAGGAGAAATTCTCTAATTTTCTTGAGACCTCAAACCTCTGAATAAGAGAAGGGATGCTGATGGTGACGTTTCAGAGCTGGGCTAGAAGGAAAGGCAAGTATCCATCGGCATGTGCTTTACTGGAAGAGGAGAGGAAGCCAGGACTGACTTTCTCGCAACTGCAAGCACCTTGGCAGATCAGTCATTCAGCAGACATTTACGGAGAAACAATTATACGATATTCCACCTAGCTGAATAATTCCTTTCTAGGACAATCCACCACCCCCATCTGATACTGTCTCTGGTTCAGAAAAGTTACTCCATGTCTAGGCATGTTCCTAGAGAGAACGGTCAGGTTAGTGGTGCCGTAGAAATAACAGTGACTTCTCCTAACACTCCAGGTGGAGACATTTCCCATGAATGGGAACTGTACTTATTAACAAGACTGAGGATTAGGTTATGGCTCTGGTTCCCACAGAGCTGTGTCTAGGGCACCCAGACTCTTCATGCCAGGGCAGCATACGCTGCAGCCTGAGAGGCTAAGGTTGTGCTGCTCTTACCATGACCGAGATGTGGAGGATTCTCAGCTCCTCCTCTGCTGACTCATGCTGGGGTTCTTCCGTCGGGTCTTGTCCAGGGAGGCTGGGGGCGCCATCTTGGTGGTGGATGTGGAAAAGCAAAGTGCCATTCTCCAGCCACTGCTGCCTCCAGCGCACCAGGGGGATGTCCTCCGTGTTCCCCGAGATCTCTAGAGCACAGACACCAAAGGCACAGGTCAGAACAACAACTGGACCAGTCCAAACCCTCTTCTTCGTCTCCTTTCTTGACACTGGCACCGATTAGCCAGTGTCGGCTGAAGACAACAAAGGGTTTTTGACTACACTTAAGCCAGGCTTACTGTTGCTCCAAATCTCAAGGAAGGGAAGAGGCCCTGAGAAGAGCATTATCCTCCCACAGGTCTTTGCACCGTAAACTAGTGGCCCAGCCTCTCACCCATTGAGAAAAATACAAAGGTGAAAACTCAAGTTCTTCCCCATATTTCTATGATCAACAGCATCCTTTACTCAGCACAGTTTGAATACCTTGATGACCCCCTAAGGTAAACAGAAGGTTGTTTGCCTCTTGTAAATTTGAAAGTACGAGTTCCCTAGCAATTACTCCCAGACACCAGTGAACCTACCAAGGAGAGAGCTGGTAATTACTGTGCAGAGAACTAGCAGTTATAGACGAGTCCTGGGAGGTGACCTCAGAGCAACTGGAGCTGGCAGGTTATTTCTAAAACCACAACCGTTTGCTGCAAAGTCCACTACAGATGTCTGATATCTGCTTTGGCAGGTAAAGCAGTGTTTTGATTCCCTTTAATTTTTCTCTTCATGTTTTGCAGAGCAGAGGTGGTATACATGGAGAGGGCAGTGAAGAAGCCAGCCTTATCACAGACACAAGCACTCACCTGCTCTCAGAACTCTAGACCCAGGCCCTGAACTATCATCAACAAATGAATAACAATATAGAATATCCAAAACCCACTACACACTCCGTACTGCAAGTGTTAAGCTGTGTTGCAAACTATATCGCTATCCATCCCTGTTGCTAATATTCCTAAGCAATCTCATATCAAAGCTCTAAGACATTCCACAATAGAAAGAACCTGGTCAACCCAGCTCTCTTGAGCTTCATTTGGCCCTAAAACCATTTTTTCCTTAACAACTGTTATCATCTTCAGAAACTCATATTCTGCTGAAAATACGCTGGCAAAGCCTCGCTTTATAAAACTTCATTTTTTTCAAAGGCATGGCTTCTTCTTCCAAAATTTATCAGCTTTGACCAAAGAAATTTCAATATACATAAAAAAGATTTAATAACATGCAGTTAGAGTAGTATTCTCATCAAGTCCTACAATCATAAAGAGGAAAGCAATTTGAAATATTTACGGAGTTTAGGAATATCTTTCATCAATTGTGGGAGGGCACAAACGATGTTCTGCTGCACTTATTTACTTACGTATGTATTCATTAATTCATTTAACAGACATACATTGTGCACGTCTTAGGTATGTGCCAGGCACCATTCCAGGCACTAGGAGACCACTCTAAATGAGGCCTTCAACAGGTTCCCCAAAGGCACTCACTGTGAACGAACATGGCAAGCGCTACACCACACGCATTATAGGTTTTGTGGACATGCAAAAAAGAAAGAGTACTCTTGCCTGAGTGGAGAGTGGAAAATGGAAGACGCTATGGTGTTGGGCCTTGAAGTGTGAGGGGACTTCCTTGAACAGGCAGAGAAGTGGGGAATGGACATTCAGGCACCGACAGGAGAGTAAGGGGATGAGGAGGGTTACTGGCTGGTCCTCTCAGAGAAGGGCCACGAGAAGGAGTCACACGAGCCACGGGTCATCAGCCTGCCCCTAAAAGACACTGCTGTGATTCCCCAGCCCATCCCACAGACCAGAGAGGAGAACAGACTGAGACGCGGGAGGGAGGACAAGAGTGCGGCAAAAACTCAGTGCTCGGAGTCCGCTTCCTTCTGAGCCCCTCTCCCTGACTGCCTGAAGGACTCGGTTGTCCTGATGGGCTGGTCAGCTGGCCATCCTCTGGAAGTGACCGGTACTAGTGGCCAGGAAGCTGCAGTGGGCAGAGGGCGTGAGAATGGAAGACCCCCTGCAGCCGCTCCTGGTCTCCCCCAGGCATAGCTCCATTTGGTAAGTGAGGCAGTGGCGTGGGCTTCCCAAGTCCATCTTTCCTCTAAGGGGCCTTCCCAGATGTCCAGGCGAATGGGAGCCTCTGGGCGCACATCCGAGGGTGCCTGCTTAGACCAGCGACAGTCGCACGCTCCATCACAAACCCCGCCTGACAGCACCTACTCTTTCTAACCACCCATCGGGCCTTCACATCAAAGCACCAGGAAGAGTCCTCGAGAAAACACACCGTTCCCTCCTACGTCTGTTTCCTGCCATTGTAGCAGAAACCAAACTCCATCTCCTCAGCACAGACATAAAAATCACAAGCAGCAACAGCTCCCAATGGAGCACCTAACGGCATAATTAAATCACCCAGAGCAACACACGTCTAGCCTCTTGCCCGCACCTGCTCTAACCCGCCCCGGGGTTTATTCCACACATATCATGTGCCACGTTGGCCCTTCCTGTAACTACGTGAGAGGAATCCAGCACCTCATACCTCTAAAGCGCTTAACAAACTAGCTTTTTATTTCCCTGGAGAGCCTCATCAATGAGGTCAGGCTCCCGACCTCCGTTTGAACTGTGGAGGCAAATATAAGTAAATGCCCAGACCAAAGTCACCCCAGCCTGACAAAGAACAGGAACTAAGACAGACAGATGAACTTCTACCAGATCGCCTCCACCTCCAACACAAGCATCTGAAGACATGACCTTCAAACATGCATAAAAAGAGGAAGCCCTTGAGTTGAAAGTCCACGGGGTCTTTGAGGAGTTTTTGTGCTGCAGTATTTTAATGTTGTGCACAAAGTCTTAACATTCCATGAGTTCTTTTACAATTGACATATAATTCACATACCATAAAATTCACCCTTTCAACATACACGATTCAGTGGTTTTAGAAGATTCACAAAGTTGGGAGACCATCAACATTTTAATTTCAGAAACTTTTCATCAGCCCCAAAAGACACCCTGTATCCACTGGCAGCCAAGAAGGAAGGAGTCCTGCTCCAGGGTTCCAGGAGTGATGGTGTCACCGAAAGAACAGGTGAGATGGGGGTATGCCAGAGTGCTCCCCTGAGGGGTGGGCTCAGAGCACATCTCTGGCCTTGGAATCGCCCTCTGAATCGCTCTGTGGGTTATTCATGACAAATTCCCTTGGAAAATGATATCCTGATTCTTCCCAGACCAAAATCATCAGAGAGGGCAAAGAATGGAGGAAGAACGGTACCGTGCCTGCCAGCAAAGGGGCCTGTCACTTTTCAGATCGAAGATAATTACAGAGTAACAGTTTCTTCCTTGGCTTTTTTTCCCTTTCCTGGCAGAATATGACATGGGAAAGCTAAAATGCTAAACAAGGAACTCACTTGCTTCTGGCTTGGGTCAACCAATGAAAAACCACACCAGGCACAGTAAATGTCTTGTGAATTTCATCATGGTGGGGCTGAGATCAGAACTTGGAACATCAGTGTAATCTCCTTGGTCTGGATGTCAGCAAAATAACTCAAGAAGAATAAATGCCCCCAAACTGTTTTACCAATGCAAGCCTGACCTGGGACTCCCAGGGAGCAAATATGGGAGGTGATCGAGTACTTACTTTAGCCCAAGGCCTCCTGAGGACTGTGGATGAGGCTCAAACAGAGCCTTTGCCAATGCATGGAATAAAACAGGTGCCAACAGAAGCCTACATCTCAAGATACCCCAGGAGGCATGCACACCACACCCATCATCACAGTGTGGGGCTAAGATCTCCTGAAAGGCAAAGCTGCCCTCCCTTTTAGTGCTCCATTCTCCCCTTCCACAAAACTCAGATCTCACTCAGCAGCTCCAAAATCCTGGAATGCCCAAAATATACAGAAATGGGGGTGCCATGTAGTCTTGGGTACCACAAAGATGGTTGGCGCATGCTCTATTTGCCACATTCAGCAAATTGGGCTACCTGGTCCCTACTCTCAAGGATCTGCGGATCTAGTAAGAAACTAAAGACAGACGTGAAGAAGTACTCTAACCAGGAAGAGCAGTGCTGAGTGAGAGGGTGGGACCTGGCTGGGCATAATCCTCGGGGAGGATAAAAATGGGAAGAGACGTTGGGAGGCAATCCGAGATGAAGAGAACAGTGTGTATAAAGAAACAGCATGATGACACGTGTTTGCAGAATGGGAGGAGGTCTGGTTACACTGCAAAGTGAGAATCTGGAGATAAGTAGTGGAGGACTGGGGCTAAAAATCCAGACTGGTGTCAACTGTCGAAGTTGTGAATGCCGGTTTCAAGAGTTCAAAGCTAAAGGAAACTTACCCATGGTTTTATGAAGCAGAGCAACAAACGAAGCCAAGACTAGAAAGACGAAGAAGATCCAGAAGGAGGGTAGCAGACAGACGGACACCACCACAGTCCCACTATAACTCTGATCCTCTATTCTGCAGGGATCACACTACTAAACTGGAACTCAGGAGACCCAGGTCTGAAGTAACCTTGAATGACATGTCTGGCTCTGAGTTTTCTCATCTATATAAGGAGAAGCTGTATTGATGAATTTCAAGATCATTTTGGAACGTGACGTTCCACAATACTGAATCCCAGAAGCTGGGTTTCACGTGACCAACAAGAAAGGTGATGATTTCAATGTCCCAGGCAAGGTCAAATTCTCTCTCAAGTCAAACCTACCTTCGACCTCTCCCCGAACCTCACCCCTGCACAGAGTGGACAGATTAGAGATGATGTGATCATGGGGCCAGGCCCATGTTCAGGGGGAACCTCAGGCTGGTGAGAAAAGTTCTCATGCATGCCGATAGAGACATGGGGATTCTAAGAGAGAAACCTTAGAGCTTCTGCATGCAATAGAGAACCAGGAAGATGGGACCTTGGGCAGCGAAAGTCAAGCTACAGAATAATCTGGGATGGGGAAAGGCAGAGAGAGGGAGAGAGAAATGAAATCACTTTTAAATTGGCCTTAGTCACTGTTCTCATGACAGCTTGTGTGCTGGGAGCTTACAGCACTGTCTTTCTGGGGGATGAGCTTAGGATACCCAAAACTTGCTACAAAGATCCTTCTTTAGGTCCTTCTTTAGGTATCCCTCATGCCGAGAGTCCCTGAACTGACCTGCTAAGACAACACATCATGGAAGAATCGGAATTTCCTCCAATCAGCTTCGCTGAGGACCAGATGCACGATGCTCTCTTTCAAAGAATTGGGCCATTTGAAGTCAAATGTGAGTTTGAACTAGGAAAATGCTCAGAGACCCTTTAAGTCACTGCATAACTCAGAGTGGCTTCGAGCATTCCAGGCCCGTTTCCTACTCTGGGCGAGGCTGAGTTTCAAGCTAAATCTAGCTGAGTAGTAATCAGGTTACTCAGGTGGTGGGGTCAAAAGAGAAGGAAGCACTGACTTGTGAGTTCTTAGCCCCACGCTGGGGGCACCTGATGAATGGACCCTGCGGTCTCTCAGGACTGAGAGTGACACTCCCTGATGGCCACTGCTGACTATTAGAAGACCTTGCTTAGATCAGAATTTTCAAACTTATTAATCTTCAAAACTCTTCCTCCGAACCAAATCTAATATGGCTTCTGCACGGGTTCCCCAGAGCAGAATTAGAAAAGAACTGGATCAATTGGAAGACAAATAAAATGCACAAGCATGAAATTCCCTGCCATCAGGGGATTGAGGGGGGAGTGTCTATGGCTTATTAGTTTAGCTTGGTTGTTTTTCAATTCTATTAAGTGTGGTATGGTGAAAAGCTTCATATTTCTTTATGAAAGAATTTCAAGGGAAAGTGAACGTCTCTCAAAATAGAATCCAGCCATCCCTCCGCCCTGTGCTATCTCTGCTGCCATTCCGAGTTTCCCTACATGATGAGGATTAAGCTCAGAACTGTGATAGTGATAAGCTAATCACCCAAAACTAAGAATAAGAAATGGGTCTTGTCCATCAGCGGCTGTCAGGAAGGTGAACAAAGGTAGGCCTGGGATAGAATTACCTCCTTTTCTTCCATTCTTTTTTTTACCCCCCCAACCCTTGCCCCCATTTCCGAGTCTGAAAGATATTGATGGTAGTTCTATTTTCCCTTATGGTCTCATTATGGGTCTTCCAACTAAAACGATTAACAGTGGCATTAACTTTCAACACCTTTGTAAGAAAATAACCTGCTTAAGTCAGGGGTTAATAACAGCAGAGGATCACTAATTATCCTGTAAATCTTTACCCTAGTACCAAACGTGACCCAAGTCTTTAATGTCTGCAACGGCAGCCTCTGAAGACCCCAACTTGTTCCATAAACATTATGACAGCGGCACATTAGTGTCCTGGCCATCTGTGAGGAAAGACAAGGGACAGATGAAAATCAGACAAAGGAGAGGGCTGCAGAGAGAAAGGACAAAGTCAGGAGACGTGAGGACAGGAGACTAGCCTCAGAAACCCTTCTTGCCACAGGGACCAGCTGGTGTGGCATTCTGAAGCGGTGCAGTTCCACATCCCAGGGTGAGAGCCCCACACGACACAGTGCCCAGTTGGATCTGAAGTCAACCGGCACAGATGCCAGGAACATGGATGGTGTGCCTGAAGTTTGTGCTTGTATGGGCCTGGCTAAGTGAACAAGCAAATAGGAGCTAGCACAGCCAGGTAATTCTTCTGTGAGGATGTTCAGAGTCCAACTGGAAATGGAACTCTCGTGGTGGTTCCTCTATTCAACTCGCAGTCGGCCGTGGAGCTGCCACTTATCTCATTCTCACTTCTCTGCCCCCACACAGAACTATGTGAGCAAAAGCTGGATCGCAAAATGGCTTACGATTTCAAGAATCTCTCCCCCGACAGAACAGCAAGTTCTTTTTTCAAGTAATTTGAACATTTCTGACTTTCTGGGATTTGGAACAAAGATTTCCACTTGTGACCAGGAGAAGGATAACTGAATTTCTACTTCCTCTGCTTGGTGACATTTGCTCAAAAAGGCAATAACAAGAGAGGCTCAAAGCATTAACGATCCAGTGATGAGAAACAGAAGGACAGGTTAGAGAGAGATTTAGATTTGGGGGAATGGGGGAGACTGAGGCTGCTGTAATTTCCCCAGAGCCCACTTTTCTCTTCTTCAAATGATGGAGCTTGAAGGGCTCTAAGGACCCCACAGCCCTAACCATGGTACTCAGTGACACAAAGCCACACATGACACCGGCTCTAATCAGACCCCAGATCAGGTGCAGGCTGAGCATGTTTCTGCAGGCCAGCTGGATAAAAGTCTCAAAGTTTTTGTTTTTGCTTTTTTTTTTTTTTTTTTTTTAATCAGACCTTCCTCTTGGATGCTTCCAGCTCAGTCCAGCCTGTCAACTTACGGAGTAAGGACTGGCTACACTGAAACTCATGATAATGACTTCTGGAAATGCCCATTAGCAGTCCCCAATAAGAAAGAATCATCCCACATATAGATGTCTACAAAGAGTCTCCAAGTGAGTTTTTGCCTGTTGTGTTTATGTGGACAGGCATGGTCTAAACAGGAAAACTTGACCTGATCCCACTCTGCAGCCCCACCGATATCCCTACACAGAGCTACACTCTAAGAAATCAGAAATGTTAGCTTCCTTTAAAGCTGCTCACCCACCCACTTCTCTGTTTTCTGAAAAGGTTTAAGATGGTCTCAAATGAACTAACTGATAAAACAACAGTAATGAGAGAAAGAAATAAGGACCTTTGATAGTCCCTAGAATGCTGTCTCTGGGGGTGGGTGGGGGCAGAAGCTGCGGAAAGCAGAGGGTGGTTTTGTAAATCAGACTTGATGGAAAGCAGCGAAGCTTTCTATGGATGCTGCTGGAAGTAGGTCACTCTGTGCTACTCTGAGCTGGCATGAATAGCAATGGAGAAACTGTACGAACATTCTATTTACCTAGCCGTGGAGATGAAAACATTCCTGTGGGGGAAAATGCAGCCAAAAGGTTCTGACACAACCAGAGAGATGAGGAGACATTCAAATGGCTTATGATTTCATCCAAAATGGTTTGCTTGTTCCCACCACAGTGTTTCTCTGGATCTTTTCAAACCTCTGCAAAGAGTTTATCCACATGATACTCATTAAAGTCTCATTTGAAAGGAGGGGGAAAAAAAAAGGCCCACAGCTCTTTGAAAAAGGCAGGGTTATCTGAGCTACAGATGTACTGGTAAGAAGATTTTTAAATATATCGAGTTCCATTCTCTGCTGCCATCTGACTGACCTTTGTAAATTGAGATAACGGCACACATTTAACAAAATCTGACATCAAGTAAGATGTGTAATAATATTTAAACTCTGTAATGTTAAAATATGTATTTACGGATCATTTCATGCATTGTAATGAGGATAAGTCATTGTGGAGCCTGCGGTTTCACGACTGGAATTCTGATTGGAGCTTTGCAAGCCCTTGGGGGCTGCTTCCCTGCAGCACGGCCCTGGAAGCAATGCGGACACCTGGGCTGGGAAAACCAGGACACGAGCCGTAGGGTGATTGCAAGGAAACTGCTTAGTGGATCCAGGAAGAGTGCTGTGCATTCCAAGCCTTCTCTCTTGGACTCTCGTCTTTTCTTAACAAAGAGCTTAGTATTTGCAATAATTCTCTGATCCCGAACAATGAGGTCTCCTTACTGGCTCTCACCTTATAAAATGGACGGGAAAAGAAAATGATAGTGACAAAATATCACCTATAAATGACTTACGAAAGGAGACTAACCCGTTGCTTGTCCTAAACTGTCTTGATTCGTCTCCATTTCTAATTAGCTCTCATCCACTTGTATTTCTGTTCTTATCATCTATGATTCAACTCAACAAGTAATGATGTACCTCTTACGTGCTGGCTCTGCTAAGAAGCCCTTTCAACATTCATGAGCTAACTCAAACTTTAATGACCCCTTAATGTGGGTATTTATATTCCCATTTTACAAATGAGGAGCTCCAGAAAAGTCAACCCACTTGACCATGTTCACCCAGTTAGTAAATAACAAAATTAGGGGGAAAAAAAGCACCAGGCCTCTTGGATTCAAGGCTATTACGCTTTTCCACTATTTCAATTCCCATTCTCTCATTTTGCACATCTCAGCCCCAGGATAATATAAGTAAAGTACTTAGCAATATCTGGCATACAATGAATACCAGTCAACATCAATATCATTACCATTATTAATACCGTGTTTTTGTTGTCATTATTAGTATCACTCACATAAATTCTAAAACTGGGCAATAATCTTTGACAGAGTTAAGCAAAGGGGAACTTTAACTGCCACAAGCTGCTTAAGAGTCTTCCTAAGTCCGGGAACCATTAAGCTCAGTTCCAGTGAGGAACCTGGGCCAAGTCTAGCTTGAATATTTCTCTAATGCTCCTCAGCAAAGTGAACATTCTTTAGGTATCTCTGATGAAACCCCACTTACACTATCTTTGCTTTAAGATCTGACCATGGGGACTTTCACAGATGATGCATTCTATCCATGCTCATTCAAGGCTGGCACACAAGGCCAGCTCCACTGAGCCTTCTGTAAGGCACCTAGCAAGATGCTCATTAATTAAAATGGGCAGGTCCTTCCCGATGCATGTGGGACTGGTGACTGTGGTCAAGGAAGAGGGAAGGACCAAATAGAGATGGCGTTAAAATAACACCTGAGCTTCCTTCCGTGGTAAACTGAGTCCTTTTCTGATTTGTATAAGTGCTTGTTACCATGAATGCCTAGAGGTACTACACTCAAGTGGAACCTTCCACACTCATCTTCACCTTGGAGAACAAAGCTTCCTGCCTTGTTCCTACAGACCAGTGAGCTCACCTTGTTGACCTTGACTACTGCCTTCTTGCACCCACATGGCCTCGGAGCCTGAAGCTGGGTAGCCAGGCATTTGTCTAGGCTCTTCCGTCTAAAACAACTTTCTGCTACAGAGAATGGGGAGCAGGGAGTTGTCAGAGTAGCTTCTAAAGCTTCTCACTCTGAAATTCTGTGATTTTATTGTTATCTTCCTATGAACTGCAATCACCATACTGGAGGCTGAACCTTAAGTGCCTACAAAGTGAAGACGAGAAGTGGCAATAATCTTAGTGTCTGTTGTGTTATTCAGCCTGAGAAAGGGGAGTGGGGGGGTATTCCATAAAGACTCGAGCACATGAAAAATTCCTATTATAATCACTGTGTTTCAACTTACAAAGACCTTTCTTATAAGGCCCCTTCTCTTTTCATTCATTAGTCCTCTACGGCACGTTTTACAGAATTAGAATTGAAGACCAAAGAGGGTAACTGAGGATCTCAAGGGTTAGAGCTAATGTGACAGAGATAACACGGCTCAAAGCCAGCCTTCTGACTCCTAGCACAGTGCTCTACCAAAGCAATGTTTATTTATACTGAAAAATCATGGACCACTCTGTTTGCATGTCAGCTTACTGAAGTAGCTAGCTATACAGAAGATACACATCAATAGTAAACACTGTCAGGAGTTTGAAGAGTTCAGGCTTATAAACCTGGGAATGAAATTGAGTTATTAACCAATTCACTCTAGTGTACAAATCACATGGCAATGTGATGCGATTTCCCTGTGACATACCACCCTGGAGGATCAGATCGGCTTCTTGCTGGATTCCAGCCACTGGTCTGTACACTCTCTCTCGACACTGTCTTGGGCCCATTTCTGCAGGCTACCGTGTCAATGCTCATGACAAAAGGGGTCAAGATGACCTCTAAGTGACCTGACAGACAGGTATGTCCATGGAAAGGTTAATCTAGCCATCTAGTCCCTGCTGGGTGGAGGGTAATATTTTAAAGAAGTACAAGGCCATTTGATGGCTAAAATACGTTGCTACTCACCTGGGAGTAACGTACATTGACCAGTTGCTAACATCTTTCTACTCTTCTCCTCCTCTTTCTTTATTAGAGCTCCCTCCCTATTTGATCTTAATTCTCAAGCCCGCCACCCCCACAAAGGCCCTCCACATAAAACACCCATTGTGGGGCTAGCAGTGAGAAGTGGGAGCCATGCATTCATCACAAAGGCTGCATTTCAGAAAACAGGTCTGCCATTTTCATCCGTCAACACCACCTCTCCTGCCTCCCGTGTTTTTCTGGCTCCTCACTGTGCTGGGCCCTGCTCTGCGATGCATGTCTGAATCTCTCTGTTCATACAGTCACATACACGTCATGGTGCCAAGGGTGTTTTCCTCTTTCTCATCTCTGTTACAGGAGTTTACATTCATGCGTTGCACGGGCCAAGTTTAGTGCTCAAGTTCTTAGTGATAAGATAATCGGGCTATGACAAGATAAAGTAGGACAACTGATAATTATTACTATTTCTTACAACAACTTTTTTTTTTTTAAATTACTCAATGAATTTTATTACATTTATAGTTACAACAATTAACTTGTATGGAGTACTGACTACGTGGTCGGTAATGAACTAAACACACATGTTCTCATTCAGCTACCTGACAGTTGATAAGACAGGTACTATTATTCTCCCTGGATTTGGAAAGTGAGGCACAGAGAGGTTAGGTAATTGGTCATCTGACTTTGGTTCTGTGACTCTACAAAAGGAGCCCCCTCTTCTTGAAGCCTCATCCTTTCCACCTGCCAATTAATAAGTGATAGGTCCTGTGTGGGCTCATCAACATGCAGGCCAACAAATCAACTTCCGCTCTTGCCCTCCTGACCATCAGTTACCCTCTTTGGCCTTCAATGGCAAGGAGAAGTGAGGGAATGTTCCTGGGATTATCTGTCATGGTCATGAGAATGGGGAGTGGTGACAGGTGAACTGGGACCTAATAATCTGTCTACATAGTCTCTCTTTTTTTTTTTTTTTTTACCTTGGTCAGGAGTAGGAAAGCATTATATGGGTGCATGTACAAACATAAGTCTCCAAACACAGACTGTCTATTAAATTGATATACAATATGGCTAAGGCTTATGAAGCAGGTATAATATGACAGGCACTGTCTAAGGGCTTTTGAATATATTAACTCACTTCATCTTCATAGCTGTTGTATGAGTTGGCTAACAATTACAGGTGAGAGGGCTGAGGCACAGAAAGGTTATGTAACTTGCCTGGCATCATATATTTAGCGAGTTGAGGATACTGGGGTGAAACAGGATGCCTAGCTCCAGAGTCTGGGTTCTGAAACACTATACTACCCTGCCCCGTTCTATGAAACGCCCTAATATGTAGTCTCTGTTATCAGACTAATTTCTAATTAGACTACTTGCTCACTATTTCTCTCGCCCCTTTTGTCTGGGTTTTCTGCCATAGCCTCCCTGTTCTTCCCATGTCTTCATGGGCATTATATTTCTTCTGGAGTTTAATTTTGACTTTGCAGCAGTGCTCCCCTGCCCCCCATCACATTTCCACTGCAAGGTGACCTCCCATGGTCAGTTGTCCTTCTCATTTGATCCTGTCAAAACCCTACCAGGGTCAAAGATCAGGACAGTAACAGGTAGCACCGACATTTCCATTCCCTACTTTGCAGCACTTAGTCATTAATTAGAGGCTGTCACTGAAACAACGTTAGTGGAGTTTTGCAAAAAGAAAGAAAGAAAGGAAAAAAAAAACTCTGGGTTCCCTACTGGCCCATTAATTAGAGGCTGTAACTGAAACAATGTTAGTGGAGTTTTGCAAAATAAGAAAAAAAAAAAGCTCTGGGTTTTCTGCTTCTGTTTCTGCAAGAGCACACTCGAAAGGAATACAGCTGTGTTTCCTGATCAAGCCATTAGATTGTGATGGCAACTGAAATGAGTGGTTAGACTTAAGTCGGGACACAAAGACAAGCACTTAGGGACAGCTGATAGCATCTCCGTCTAGCACTCAGTCTGTGGCCAGCAAGGCACTGAGCTGGAAGGCAGTTCTGTGTCAGGGGCACGTACCCGCTCTGACATCGGTCTTAAAGCTGATCTCGGCTCCTTGGCAATGGTGGCTTTTTCATTCGTGAAATTTTCAGTATCTTTTTCATTTTGTTTACATCTATGTTTTCTGATTATACCACATACTGGGAAATCTGAATAATATCCTCTGGGTGAAGTGGAACTTCCTTTCATTTGCCCTACACTCACCTTGCCCGGGTTTCAAATAGAGCTTTGAGTCGGAGCAGTTGAGTGGTGAACAAGGTCACGCACACCTTATGTGATAAACATGGATCACATTCTCTTCCACAGATTCGATCATATTTCTTTCATCCTTATTTGGTTTGTCTGGTATGTGTCAGCCTTTTTATTCTGCCTCCATACAACCACACCCACTTCCTCCTGACCATTACAGCTGCCTTTCTGTGCACTTTTCCTGGGTTCACCGAATGCATGCATTCTCTGCAGTGGAGTAATGCCGCACAGCAGAAATAGCAAGGACTCTAATAACAAAAACTAAGTCTGAGACAAGGCTCCTGCACCCAATACCTGTGAAATCTGTATGCCTCAGTTTCCTGACCTTTTGAAAAAAATGGCAATCATGCAAACATCCACCTCACGGGGCTGTAAAAGTGAAAATGCACACGGGCACTTTTTGAATATGAGAAATATGAGTAGTAGTTGTCATTAATATTAATATGATCATTAAAGGTTAGTATTAAGAGTAACTTCTTTTATTCCCAGTAAAACAAACAAACAAAAAAAACAAGATGATTCTACCTAAGCATAGAGCTCTGCTGGGTCTCCCATGCCTTTCATAATGACATTTTGTTCCTCTTTTTCAGCCAGGATAGCATATTGGGTCAATGTTTGCAGAGAATTATTTTACTGAATCTTGAGTTATTTTCCTGAAGCATCAGCGATGTGACACTAGTGATTCTATAACCTATAGCTAGAGTCTGGTATCTGGCAGAGCATTACCTTGAAGTTGACATGAAACCCCCCCCCCCGACCCCCTGTTTCTGTCCTCTACATAGATTCTAACAATCTTCTTGCAGTCTGTCTCCATCAGTTGGACTTGTTAGTATATAAAGTCAGGATCATCTAAAGCATGTATGAGGACTGCTAATTATACTGTTTCTATAACAGGCTCCATGTTCAACAAATATGGTAATACCCTACCATTTTAAAAACAGGCTTAAAAGGTAGAACCTTCCAGAGCTCTCCGAAAATCTAAGTAGATCCCTTTGATCAGCAAGTATCGTACATCCCTACAGAACAGTGATCATTCAGACTTGATTTCCCTTTATAGATTCCCACTTTTTTTTTTTTTTTTTTTTTTTAGCTTTTCAGGGCTGCACCCTTGGCATATGGAGGTTCCCAGGCCACTAGGGGTCGAATCGGAACTATAGCTGCCAGCATACTCCACAGCCACAGGAACGCAGGATCAGAGCCGGGTCTTTGACATATACCACAGCTCACGGCAGTGCCAGAGCCCTGACCCACTAAGTGAGGCCAGGGATAGAACCCACATCCTTCATGGATACGAGTCAGATTCATTTCTGCGGCGCCACGACGGGAACTCCAGATTCCCACTGCTACCATGCCCTGCCACCACCACTGTGCCTACCTCTTAGGCACGTTAGGTTCAATTACTGGAGAAGTATTTACAAATGTCATCCATCAGCACTGATTCTGGAAGTTCGCGTCCATTCAGGTGCTCAGAGTCCGTACAAATAGGGAATCTCTGCCAGACCAGACTGAATGAAATACTTCATCCCATATTCCCAACTTCAGCTCGGAATTTCTTCAGGATGCATGGGTGTATCTCACACAGCACCAGTAATTCAACTATTTCTCTTACCTGGTTTGAGATACTCTCTGTGCTCACCATTACTTGTTCTAGAACCTAAATTTTAGTAACTAACAAACTTGCTGAAATTTCGCAAGTTATTTAACACAAAAAAGATCCGATTGGTTAACTTTCTCATTTTCCCCCTCAACAATCATGAGAGAACTTATTAGAGTTTTAGAAACTTAGGGGTTTTCTGACTGGCATCATTTCTTTATATCTTATGGGGATCTTTTAAACTCCTCATGGTTACAACAAATCTATGTTTGGTCAGTTAACTTCTATTTAGCATGCATTTTTTCATACATAAATATCAATTAAGAGTTTTCCAAAGTCTTGCCTTTTTTTTTTCTTTCAATTTTGATACTTAAATTGTTCCATTAGTACAAAACACAATACTAGGTAGCTTTGTTTCCTTTGTGAGAAGTCTCCTCCATCATTTAAGGGATGTCTAATATTCTACTTTCGTTTTTCTTGAAGAGCCAGACCTAGATTTGGTGGAGTTGGGGGAGCTTCTGGTATAAAGATGGCTTTTCTGGGCAGACCTTTTGATTTTAGGCAAGGGATCTCTAAACTGCAACAGAAACTCCTTACCACGACCACCCTTCTCCCAGGAGCAAACCCGAAAGCCCAAGGAACTGGCTTCTGGAGTGAAACAAACCATAGGGAGGGGGAAATGAAGCCTTTGCCAAGAATGGAAGGCCAATCTCCTGGGAGGGACCGGGGAAAGAAAGCTGTTTCCCGTCCAGGGCTTCTAAGATTGTGTTACAGATGATAAAACTTAAGACGAGGGGACTTTTTAAAGGCGCTGGCTCTGCCTCTTTAATAACCCTGTCTAGAGAGAAAGTCTGTCATCAAAGCTGGAGTCTGGGTCTGTTCAAGAGATTGACTGGAGGAAGTCACTTTTTTGTCCCATCTAGATTGCTTTGGTTTTACTGGAATTGAGGCAGGCCATAAACCTATCAGTGACTCAAGAACACTGAAGCAATTAGGTCTGCAGGTGCGCGTATCTGTCATGTTAATGATGGATCTGTGTTAATATAAGCCACAGAAGGCTTCTGCGGGGCCCGTTTGCGGCCGCCAGGGTGAAAGGACCTGGGGGCGGCACTGCGGCTCCGCTGGGGAACCCCTGCTCGGGATGAACGACCCACCCCAACCCGCGCCAGGCTCCTCCCCTCCATCCGGCTCCAGCTTAGATGCTCTCTCGTGGGGACTTCAATTCCAATCAAACCAGTTCATGGATGCTTAATTTGACTCAGGTGAAGAAAATGCTAGTGAAAGAGATGCTGTTCTGTGTGCAAGGTGTATAATTTGCAGGCTTGATTTTGCAGTCAGACGGGGTTTGAATATCAACCTTTCTACTTTGTACTGGTTTGTCTCGAACGGGCTATTTAAGCCAAGTAAGGATTATAATATCTACTTTAGAAAGTTGTTGTGAGCGGGGAATGAAGTCATAAATGCAAAGCTCTTAATACAGCCTCATGGAGCTAGGGCCACTTTAATGATTTCTCCTTTTCTGACCTTGAAAATATTTCAGCTCCTAGAAATTAATTTCCAGTCATTGCTCATAGGCTGCCAATTCCTTCAGGGTGAGGAAGAGTATTACAAGGGTTTAGGAAAAGACTGGGAGGCCAGTGCACTAGGCCCACCAATCCTAGCACTTGTCTGCTGCTCCTTCCACGGGGAGCTGAAGCTCCTCACACAGCCCCTTCCTTAGGCCCTTCTCTCCACAGGCGCATGGGCACCTCACCCAAACGCAGCCCATCTATAGACTGGGCAGGGACCCACCCCGTGGCTCCGCACAAGAACATGAGCTAATTAGATTCTCACCGTTAGGAATCTGAATAGGGAATACAGAAGGAATCGGGCATGCATCTGCAGAAGCAGAGCTCAGAGAGATGCAAAGTAAAAGCACGGATGGGGAGTCTGGGCCATAGGGCCACTTCAAGCTGGGAAGATGAGGAAACAGAAAAAAAAAAAAAAAAAAACACAAGTAAGCAAAGCTCTGAGCTAGAGAAGAGACATCAAGCACAGAGGGAAGCACTAGGCAAGATGGCGGGGGAAGAGAAGAAGCAGATGCAGGGCACGAGAGGAGACACGTGAAGGCGGAAAAGCCCAAAGGCCTTCGCGGAGCCCCAAGCGCCATCCTGGATCCGGGTCCACTTGCCTTGAGGGTCTGGCAGGCCCGTGGCTCCTGTTCCTTCATTTCTTCAAGGTCACTGCCTCTGCTCACAAGGACTTCCCATCACAGCGTAACGCGAGTCCCTGTGCTTGGCAATCAGAGCCTACCCACTGAGATGTGTTACCCTTCAGAGGATCTGGAATGTTTGGAGAATTCCAAACCCTGGCCCCTCACTAGATGGCCTTGATCACTGCACCCAGCACAGGCCTCTTCGGATCATCTGTCACAGCTTTACAAAAGTTTTTTTCTCTTCGCAGAATAACAGGTAAATACATATCATTCTTTATGAGAGAAGTGATAAAAATATCTTAGTTTAGACAGTGAGAGAATAAAAAGAACTCTGATTTCTCCAGAACTGTGTCTTTTCAAAGTCTAGCTATGGCCCCAAAGTCTCTTTGTAATTTTGTTTCCATCTGCAAAATGGGAGTCATGATATAGCATAGAGGCAAACACAATATGCTTCATCTGTAAGGTTGTGAAACACAGGCAGATAATGATACTGGAAAGGCAATGCATTCTTCTTTATTACAAAAGAAAAGATTTTCCTTTGCCAACCCATATAACTTAACAGTCAGCAATAATGAGAAAGGAAACAAAAAAATAGCACTGTACATGACAGCTAAAATCAGAATTTGATAAAATATTCTACGTCTAAAGGGATACTGTCAAGTAAAAAAAAAATCAATTTGAGTAGAAAAAAAAATCTGGTTTGTTTATTAGTTTTGCTCCTAATGCCACCAAATGGACCTCAATCTGAAATGGCCTTTGAAATCAAATTTGCTGTTCTCCAATTCTGCAACTTACTCTTTATGCTAATTTGTCTGCACCTGCAGGGACAAAGAAACTGGCAGCATTGAACATGAGATCCAGGAAGAAAAAGCAACACAAAGATTCAGGAAATGAAACCAGGACCTAAATCATATTAGATGTATAAAGGTTGGACTTTTTATAAAACAAGAAAAGAGTGGACTGAATGTCTGAGAGAGGATCCTGACTGTAAAAAATGACAGACTCCTGGTGAAGGACCTGGTGTCTTTCCCAGGTCCCAGAAGAATGGCGGCTGGGGTATGGGATAATTTGGAGGCCAAGCGATGGGGCCAAGCTGGGTCTCTCCCAGCCTGCATGTCCCTTAATCGTGGAGGTTGTTATAAAAATGTCTTGAGGAGTTTCATCCTTCAGGAGTTCATGTTAATTCTCCCTTCCAACTTAAAAATCTCTTTATTGAGGGCTTTATTTTGAAAGATGTACCACAATTTTAAGTAAAGACCTAGTCACCATTTCCCATTGTTTTTCATGATCTGGGCCTTCAAACATCCCCTGCTGCACCAGGTATGCTCTAAAGGTGGCTGGGGACCAAACTGAGTATCCCAGCCATCATAAAACTTAAAGACACAAGTGTTACAAAGGAACATTTTACAGATGCCCAGTTCTTCAGTGGCATAAACTCCATACCTCCTGTTTAAAATACAACAAAAGCTCGGAGAGTTAGGTATTTTGCCCAAGGTCACAGAGAGCATTAGCTCATAAGAAATCCTGAGTAAGAATCTCAGACTGAGGCTCTTTCTGTTGTACTACTGCCTTTCAAAATCCAGGAAAAAAAATTGAAGAGATATGTTTTTATATTCTAAAATGCTTCTACTTTGAATATTTTCTCCATTGCTCTGTCCAGTATATTTAATTTCAGACTCTCTGCACTCTCTAAAGCACTGTCAAAATTCAAGTTCTGTTAACAGTCAGTAACTGTTGAGGTTCAATGAATGCTGTGAATGTTATATGTTTAATGCTCAAGCAAAAAATGTCAATTTCCACCTTGGAGTTATTAGACCTAGGGAAAAAAAATCAATTTGGCACATAAAACGTTCCACAGCCACACTCCTACTGTCCTTCCCGTTCTCCTCCTAAGCATCTCTTCACATCTCCATTTTCTGCCCTACAACCAGGAGTACAAGAATATCGGCATCACACACACCCCTGAAGACTTTACTTAAAATTAAATGAGAAGGGAATCCATTTTTTGTCTACTGCTTAATTTTCACTGGACCAAGCTGTCTTATATGCTTTGGAACAATACTACTTCCCTGTAGAAATAAGGTCACTTTTATGCTTAGTAATTGCATCAAATGCATTTCTGTAGCAAATGGCACAAATTCATTTAAGAAGGAACTCGTCTTCATTAATTGAGTGACTGAGGAAAGTCTGTGTGTCCCATATTTGTGATTATAAAGTGATGGGGAATAAAGGGTTAACGGGCTTTCTCAAAATCACATCACGCAACAGGATGAGAGTTAGGGTTCACAGCTCCCGCCTCTTCAGTCCAATTTGTTATTGGAGTCACAGAGGATTGTCTTTTAGTGAAACTTCTTGAGATTTTATGTCCCTAATTCTGTTCTGTTTCCCTAGGGAGGAAGTGTAGCTGAGGGGAAAGAGAATGCACTTTAGAATCCAAGAGACGTGGTTAGACTCCCCAACTCTGATATTTGCTAGTCATGTGATCCTAGGCAAGTTACGTCACCTCGGAGCTCCTGTGTCTTCATCTGTAAAATGCAGACAATTAAACACACGTCAAAGGGTGTGTGAGGATTAAATGAGACCATATGTGAAGTGCACAGCAGGCGCTCCATACCTGTGTGTACCTTTCCTGACTGTATTCTTTTTCTCTTGGACAATTAAATTTGAGCCACAAGAGAAAGGTGACAAAGTTTAGACAGTGAAGATGCGTCTTCACTTATTTCCAATTAGCTTGTGAATTCTAACACTTCCACTGGAAGATAAGATCCGTTTTGTAGAGAAAATGCACTGATGGCACTACGTTAAATGTCAGGGTCTTCTCACTGGGTAGTCTTTTCCAATGACCTTTCTATTCATGTGTCAATGTCGCCTTCATTACCAAGATTTTATAATAGAGAGTAGGAAGACATGAAGAGGAAGAAGGAAAACCAGGGCTCTCTCAGCTTGACTGGGTCACTAGTGGGCTGTGTGCACTTCCATTCATTCATTCATTTCTTTTAAAGGTATTTTACTGAGCCCTAACTTCAAGCCAAATACTAAAGTCTACAGATATGAATAAACCTGCCCTAAAGGAGTTTATATTCTAGAATGGGCAGGGGGGAAAATGACAACCGCAACTAAGAATGCAATAAAGGGGCCGGGGGAGAAGTCTACACAGGATGGAGTGAGGGCATGAGGAAAGAGTACCCCATTCTTCCTAAGGAGGGTAGCAGCAAGGTGACATCGCCACTAGGTTTACAGATACGTGTGAATATCCCAGCAGAGCGTATGTGGTGAGAGGAAGATACTCCCTGAGTGGAACCATGGAATAACAGCAAGGCACCCTCCTAGAACATTAAGATGGCACTTGGTAGTATGCTGACGAGCTCACTGGAGGGCAAATGACAGAGGACACCGTGTGGCATGCTTAAGGGTTTGAACTTTATCCTCCAGGCAAAGGGGAGTGAAAAGTAAGACCTGACCTGTCTCATAAACGACCAGAATGTAAAGACCAGAAGGGCTGAGATCAAAGTCAAGGAGACTGACTACTGAAGAGCCCTCCAGCTAAGATGAATTGAGGGTTGGCCTCTGGAAAGGAGACGCAGGAAAAGGCAGAAGACAAATGGAAGGGGAGGAATTAACAGACTGAGTCACGGCTTGGATGTGGGGACCCAAGGGAAGGGAAGACACAGGGTGGCCCTGAAAGACCGGTGAGAGGTTTACGCCCTTCACCCAGATGGGGAGCAGGTCTGATGGGGAGTGAAGGTTCAGACATGTTGAGTTTTAATGACATGTTGGACCTCCAGAAAGGAACACTCCATTGACAGGTACCTAGACACACTAGAAGCACGCAGGAACATACCCTCTGTGGTCATGTACACATAACGGTAAGGGGAGGCCATGGGAATGGATGAATTCACCTCTGAGTATCAATGCATAAAGGTCAAAGGCGAAGGAGGAGGCCAGGGACAGCACTGTCATTTAATGAAAAAAAAGGCTTCTCCAGGCCTCGGTTTCCTCTTCTGTTAAGCGAGAGGGATGGGCTTCTGGGCTTTCTCAGGTTGCTTTCACCTCTACAGCGTCTCCTTTCATGCCTTTTTATTTGGCTCAGGCTTTCACTTACAGATGACTCTTTCTTTCTTCCATCTTTGTTATTTTTGGAAAAGGCTGTCTGAAGCTTAAGCTCCTCTGAAGTGGTCCCTTGATCTTTCTGTCATAAGGACACGCATACAAAGAGTTCAGCAGGGAGACTTTGGAGCAGAAGAAAAGGCAAGTGAGGACCAGGGCCAGTCTCAGGGCCAGGACGCGACCCTTCTCCTGCCTTCAAAGCAGCCACAATAGCATGTGTTTCCCTCCCACTCCTCAGTGGTTCGGGATGGCTGCTTTTGATACAAACCAGAAGAGTAACAGCAGCATCCTGCGTTCAGTACTCCTGGCTTCCCTTCACCACTCTCCCTCCTGAGGCTGGAGGGAGCTCCGCCAGTTCAGACTGTGCCTGAGCTACTGGTACTTCATTACTCGCTAGCAGATTTTAGATTATTAGAACCCTAACATTTTCATTGGCCACGTCCCCATTTATAATTTCACCCACTCCTCCGCTTATCAACACACCATATTCCCTATTTTTCCACATCCCGCCTGCACAAAGCATATGTAGATGTTTTCTGTGGCAAAGACACCCTAAGTCCTATTAGACTCAAGATAAAAAGGAGGAAATTCAATTTATTTTTTGTATACTGCCCGTTTCTCATTAGCCTTGACTTCTAAAGCCCTCAGGTTATGGGCCAGTGCTTATTTTCATGGCTGCAGGACTAGATTTTATTACATTTGTACTGAGAGGGAAGATAGTCTCATTTTATATCTGGAGAAATAGGTTTAGTGACCTGATGACAACAACTGGTCATGGATCAGTATATTTTCCTTATCATGTGAGTCCAGGACCATATGTTTTCGGTTGTCTGAGCAGAATATAAAATGTACTGCCCATCACAGACAACTTCAGCACGAGTATCACCCTCTTTCTGGTATAACCCAGTATTATGAGATGACAACACTCCAGATTTTCTGAAATTCCTATAGGAGATCTGTAAGTCCAAAAGCATCATTCTTAGTCATGTGCCATTGAGAAAAAAAAAATGCTTCATCTCATCTGTGAAAATAAATACATTACTACTCAGCCATAAAAAAGAACGAAATGCCATCTGCAGCATCATGGAGGCAAAAAGAGGTTCTCATACTAAGTAAGTCAGAAAGAGAAAGACAAATACAGTATGATATCGCTTATATGTGGTATCTAAAATGTGGCACAAATGAACCTATCTACAGAACAGAAACAGACTCACAGACATGGAGAAGAGACTTGCGGCTGTCAAGGGGGAGGAGGGAGGGTGTGGGATGGACTGGGAGTTTGGGGTTAGTAGATGCAAACTATCACATTTAGGGTGGATAAGCAATGAGGCCCTACTGCACAGCACAGGGAACTATATCCAACTGCTTGTGACAGAACATGATGGAAGATAGTATGAGAAAAAAGAATGTCCCCCTCACGGCTCAGCGGTAACAAGCCCAGCTAGCATCCGTGAAGACATGGGCTCAATCTCTGGTGTGGCTCGGATCCTGCGTTGCTGTGGCTGTGCTGCAGGCCGGCAGCTGCAGCTCCAATTCAAACCCCAGCCTGGGAACTTCCATTTGCTACAGGTGTGGCCCTAAAAAGATTTCAAAAAAAAAAAAAAAGGAATGCATACATGTATGACTGGGTCACTTTGCTGTACAGCAGAAATTGACGCAGCATTATAAATCAACTATAATTTTAAAAAGGTACTGTTTTTAGGTATTGGAAATTAAGAATTCTAAGCATAAAGTCAGAATTGAAGAAGAATGCAAAAAGTAGGCTTTCCTTGTATAAAACTGTGACCAGGCACTAGGTTTCTAACCCCTGGAATAAAATTTCTTGCAAAAGTGTGTGATATATCAGGGAGGCAATAACGGAGTTCTTTCTTCCTTGTTTTCTACGGCGCTCCTCCCCAAAGCCTCAGTTGTCATCACAGTCTCCTGTGGACTCCTCCCAGCCATCAGCCCCTGGGATCAGACCATGAAGATGGTAAGTGAAACATAAATCTGCACAGGAGCCTTTGCCCTTCCTGGACCAAACCTCTGCAGGAAGCTCTTCTGCATCTCAGGTGCCCAGACAGATGAGAGCTGAAGGTCTCCAGGGACAGATGCTCTACATCCTCCAGATCCATCCCACAGCATACTTATCCCACCTCACTAAGCTGTTCTTCTTCTTTTGTCAGAGTAAATCCCCCCTTGAGGTCATTTAAACCTCTTAGCTTTGTCTTCTGTGGATATGGAAGGTAGCCTTGTTGGAGCCTCCTAATAACATCTGCAGAGACGTGACCACTGCCTCTGATGCACCGTATGACTGCGACTGCAAAGCAGTGTTGCTCCGGTTTCCCATCACGAGAGAGTTAAGTTCTCCCAGTCATGCTTCCGAAGCCACCAAGGAGCGAATGGTTGGAAGTGTCACAATTCAGACTCAGGAGAAAAGAAATGCAAATGACCACATGGGCCAAAGATGAGAGAATCAGCTAATAATGCTCCACCACCATCCCAGGCCCTACATGGCTCCACTAAAGACAGAGGCTGCTATGTAAGCACCTACTTACATGTGGTTTATGCATCCTCCCAGTCACAGTGGTGCTGGAGTGTGTCCCTCCTCCACAAAACTCTCCAGAGCGGGTACATGCTGAGCCCGATTCCTGTTTTCATAACTCAAACCTATGATCCCCATCCCATGCATCTGCAGGAGAGGTGAATTCCATTAACTTCCCTGCCCTGCACTTGAAGACTTTTTCTACCTTCCGCTTTCCTTCCATATCTCTTCCCGCCTAGACGCAGAGCTATTCTTTTTCTTCTCAAAGTTCAACCCCCCTACCTGGGCCCTTAACCTTCTCCCTTCACGTGCTGCTTCTACAAATTTTGCTGTACTCTCCTGTCCTTTTTACCTTTAATCTGCCTTTCCAATATTTTTTCCTCCTTGGTCTAAAATAATGCTAAAAGTCATCCTCATCGTCATCTCCTCTCAGAACACCTTCTGATCTTGATTTTAATTTTTCTTGCTGTTTTTTCTTTCATTAACTGTCCAACCCTTCAAAATCTGAGACTATGAATTCACTGTCTCTACTCATTCTCCCATTTACTTCTTAACCCATTAACATCCAGTTTCTTCCCTAAACGACACAAGGTGTGAGCAGAAGGGCACCAGCATAAGACACTATGAACTTCTAACTGGGTGAAGAACCTCTTAAATACATGGCTTGGGCACAGCAAGTGATTGCTGAATGAAAAAAGAAATGAACACACCAGAGGGTAAGCATAAGGAATGACCCTTACTGAATGACTAAACCATGCCAGGCACTGTGTTCGGTATTATAAATATGTGATTTGTTTGATCACAGATAACTTTGCCTCTTAATCCAACCCTCCAAATAAGACTGAACAGGTCAAGGACCTTCTTCTGAAGCCTAGCTTCTTATCTATAAAACAAAGTTGATTGGACTAACGGATACTCATGCTCCTTGACACCTGAAAGATATGAAGGAAAATCATTCGGTTGTACATGTGGGAGGAGAACTTAAAAGATGAAATAGTTTCTAAGGCTTTTTTCTCTTTCTTTCCTTCTTTCTCTCTTTTTAATCTGACATGGACCCCTGTATGATATTCTTCCTTCTGTTAACCAAACTTATTTATTGGGGAACTATTTTTTTCTTTTTATTCAAAGACATAGATAACTGGGGTCATATGGCCCAGTGACAAGATCATAGGTTTTGAAAACAGGCAGTATGAATTTGAACCCCACTTTGCTACTTACTAGCCCTATGACCCTGGACAGGCTACTTAACTGACAGAAGCCTCAGATCCCTCAACTGCAAAATGCAGGTAAGGCAGTAAATGGCACCTGCAAAATTCCTGCCTCCGATGATTCTTGTGAAAAGGGGTAGAGATAAAAAGCCTGTTTCACAGAATGATCAGCATAGAGGAGGCGTGGAATAGATAAATGTCCCTGCTTTTCTCCTTCTCTTTTTCTTCAATAAGAAGGGTTTCTACTAGGTTCTCAAATACTACAAATACCTCGTAGGCACCCTTTACTTTCTCAGTGGCTCCCAGGTGGGCTGGTGTCTTTCACAGGAAATGACTGACCTACTGGAACCTCCTCATTCTATGATGAAATAAAAGTTTGGCCACCTGCCCAAGTTCACGGCAACATCAAAATTAGCAACCACATTGTTGCACTCTCCATGTGGTTCTTATTCAAGATCCTCACAATGCGCCTTGGGGGCTTCTCCACAGCTGATTTCATGTTCCTCAAAAATATTTTTTCACTCAATAATTATGACCTGACACAAAGATTCCTCTGTATGACTGAGGTTGTCAGATGCCCTGAACTTTCAACATAGCAGAGAAACCCTCCGCTTCCTCCACACACATTGTCTCCTGGTGGTCTTCTTTCTTCCTTCTTGTCTCTCTAGTGGTATCTTCTCTGTAGTACCATGGATCATTCAACCAACCCTCTTCTCCACCTTTGGCTTTATTCTTATGTCAACTAATTTTAGACATAAATTTCAAGGATGGAAAATCCATAAATGTGCGCGTGTATGTGTGTGTGTGTGAGTGTGTGTGTATATATATATAGGAAAAATTATTCCAAACAAGTTCCTCTTAGAATTTAACTTGCAGACACTGGAATCCATCTAGATGCTGAGCACTAGAAAAGGGATAGATAAATGATGATATGGACATATGATGAAATACCGTGTAATATAAATATCATTAACCATCACGTTTCAAAGAACATTTGATGATGTGACAAATCACTTACAACATAAGGCCAAATAATGTTTTTTAACTTTTTTTTTAATTGGTAAAATATAAGCTCAGTTTTCCAAAAAGAAACTTTATATGAATAGAAAATTGGCGGAACATGTAACTAATGTTTACAGTCCATCTCCGAAGAGCAGGGTTACGGGTGGTTCTAAATTTCTTTATAGGCTTCATGTGTTTCTTCTAATTTTACTATGATTGATAAACAGTTTTTAATGAAAAGAAAATAATAGCTTTTATTTTGACACTACAGATTGTGAGGTATCTTCTATGGCAACTAATGTGAATATTCTGGGTGTTTTGTTTGTAAAACTGCCAAAGCAATTTGCATGGGCACAGACTACTATAGCCGGAGAGGCCTAGAAAATAGCATCTATTCTCAATTTTTTTCCAACGGCAAAACTCTTTCTTTAAAAGAAACCTTTAAAGAGATGCTCACTATGTCAACAAAGATAAAAAAAGGGTGGTTCTCATCCCAGCGGGGATAATGGGCCCAGAGTCCCATCGTTCCCATCTCCCAGCCCACCTGACGACAGCTGAAGCCTGTTGGTGAAATCCCTAGGACTCGGGGAGACACCGTTTGTAAAGATTCTGATTTGGCACATCCTCTCCGTGCCACTCAGGCACCAAGAGGGACAGTGACCTGTGTGAAGTCAACAGGGTGCCGGATCAGGGCAAAACAGAAAATGCCCATTTTCAGATTCCTGGGCATGAGACTTGCCTGAAAGAGAAAGGCATCCTTCAGTGACGCTCTTGAGATCCAAGACTAAACACAGGACCTGTGATGCTACCACGAGGAGTCAGCCAGCCTCAGCAGCACGCTCAGCAAGCCAGATGTGGAATTCTGCCCGTTCAGCAAGAGCCTGAACGTTATTTATTATTTGGAGGTGACCGTGGCCTCTTTTTCAACCTTCGGACTCTGTGAAGCTCCTTTGATCCCCACCTCCACCCTCAGGCTGCCTGGGTTTACAAGAAATACTGGTAAATCCTTTCCCCTCATTGCAATGAATCAATGTCCCTGTGGTCTGCAGTCCTCAGCCGTGTTTCACACAGAGCCAGCTTTCGGGTGGAAGCATAAAGCCCCAGATCCTGCTGAAGCCATTCAGAGAGCCCAAGGTGCTGGTGGGAGCTGGCGCATGTTAACCCCCCCTCCTTGCGAGGCCAGCTCCTAAGCTGGTAATTACATTTTGCTTCAAAAAAGTGTCCCTGCTGCTTCTGGTAGAGGCAGTCTTCATTTTCACCTCTCCGAGTGAAGTCTGGAGTTGAGGTCTCTCTGAGGGTGGCGTGCTGACCCTGGAGGTGGCTTTGTTCAGGGCATGGCTGCATTTCAGCACTGGCTGAGCTGGGCTCTTGGTCCTGGGGTTTGCTGAACTGTTTGCAAAGAGCTTTAGATTAAAGAAGCTGTATACCTGTAAGGTATTATTATCACCTAATCTTTTTCTATCTTCGACCCCACTCACAATGATGAGGAACCAACGTCATGTGCCTCAGAGGTTCCGTTTGGTGCAAGCCTAAAGGATTGGATTTTGAAAATACAGCCAAACCCCTCAGATATGATAGACTTGAACTAGAAATCTACTAAAGCACCTAAAGAGAATGGAAGGCTTCCCACAGCTACCCATGGAGATGCTGGCCTGCCTGCTGCTTCTGCCACCACCGAGAAGCCAAGACAAAGTTCCGCTGCCAGAGTTGAATAATATTCACTCCTAAGGGTCCAGCCAAGCTTTCTGTGCTCCCCATTTCACAGGGGGCAACACAGAGGCAGTTTTCTTGAGCTTGGGAATCAGGCCGATGAGCCAAAGACACAAAGAGGTTGGAACAACTGTGACATCAGCCATATGCCTGATAAGATACTTTGCGGAATGTGCCTAGCATCACAATCTGTAAGATCAAGAAGGCAGGCAAGATATTCACAAGGGGAAAATGTAAGTGTTTTGGAGTTGACACCAAACCAAGAGAAGCTAGTTTGATTTTTTGGAAAAACCCTACACTCTGTTGATAAATAAAATCATTTTTAAAATTATTTTAAATGCCTCTCTTTTAAGATGCAGCATGCTCATTCTAAGTTTCCGGAGCGAAACTTCTGCGCCTCTGCCTTGCCATCCTGCTCCCAGAAGTAACTCATATTAGAGTTTGAAATATATCTTTGCACACCTTCTCCAAGATCACGTAAATATAGATAAGCACACACAGAGTTTTTCTTCCCCTCTGCTTCTTTCCTCCCTTCCTTCTTCCTCAACAAAACAGGGCAATAAAACCGTCAAAATGCTTCCCGTTAAGGCTTAGAAAATAGTAACAGTCATTTGATACGAACTGCTTTGCCCGGCCCAGAGTCAGAACTAGCGAATTTACTGCATGTGTCTCTTCTCTCCTCCGCTCCCCTACATCCCCTTCTCTTAATGAGAAGGACAGTGGGCAGCTACAGGGGTAGTGAGCAGGAAGCAGAGGATGGCTCGTTTTCTGGGTTTAGGTAACTAGCACAGCCAGTCGTTCTCAAGAGCAGAGCAGGGGACCTGGCAGCCCTTGCCCAGATCTCCACAATGCAGGGGCGTGGTGCTCCAGAATCTCTGGGATCTGTTCGACACCCAGAGTCTTCCTGCTCAGTGGGTGGTCCATGCCACCAGCTGGCCCTTGAAGGCCTCGTGAGAGCTTCCGAATTGTTTCTGAACAGGACCAGATCTGACCCTTTCACTAACAAAAGCTCCTTTGGGGAAGTTATATATTTGTATCATGTAGTCATCATATTCATCTTTTGCTCCATAGCTACGACTGGAGAGGGAGAGAGACAGAGGAAGAGGCACCAGAGGGACACCATACCCTGAAAATGTTTGAGACCAGTAAGATCGACGAGTACAAGCACTCCTCGGTTTTCTGAGTCCAGTTCACACAACGCTAGAGACCTTATTTGATGCTCCACAAAAGACACATACTCACCCACACTCACAACTCACAGAGACACAGGCAGAAAGAGTTGCTGTATCCTGATTCTCACTCGTCCTATGGCCTCCCCGCTGCACACTGAGTCCCGCAGCCCAGGAGCCCGCTTTCCACTCGCACATAACACGCCCCCAGCACTGTCAGCACGACGGGCCCTCAGGCTGTTCCACAGCCCTAGGGACCCCATCCAAACTGACCCTGATGGAAGGGCCTGAAATCAGACACTGAAATAGAGGTAACTAAAAAGTCACCATTCCTAAAGTTATCAACCAGTGAGCAAAGCTCTTACCTTGTTTAATAGAAATGGGGCGTCCTCTTCACTTCTGACACCAAAAGCATCAGTGTCACATGCAGTAGTTTAGCTCTGTTCCCATGAGCATAAATGTACACACTTGCAAAACACAGACACGTACACACACCTCAATCACCACCATCATCAATGCAACGCAACTCAAGACAATATAATACAATACAATAAATGCAACACAATACAGAGGCCCCAGCAAGTTAGAAAGTTTTGACTTATGCACAGTTAAACGAATAATCTCTGCCATCCGTTTTTACCATAAGAGGCGACCATCACCATATGACAATGTCCTAGACGGAGGGAACTCACAGTCTCTATAATCAGTATAGATTATACTGATTATAATCAGCACTTTGTTCATCTATTGATTGGTCACATTTACTATGTTTATTTAGTTTCTCTGTCTTCCCTTATTTAAAAGATCCCCAGCATTTGCAGAGCACATAATATGTGCCTGACATAGACATTCCTTTACCAACATCGAATCACTGAATCCTCAAAAGAGTTCTATGGTGCTGATAATCTTATTACTCTTTTTAGACTGAGCTTCCTGAAGGACAAAGATCCACGAGACAGTCTTAGGTCTGCAATCCCTGGTAGAGTGTCTAATAGACAAACTAGCAGGGTAGACTGACAGATAATTGACGTCAGGATGAAATCTTAAAAGTAGAAAAGATTACAAGTCGTCTGAACCCTATATCCATCCGATCATTAATTCCAGCTAAACAATCCTCCAGCAACAAAGCTCAACCAACATTCCACCTGTGAGTAAAGACCATCCATGGGGAGCTCAGTTAAAATGCCCTTGACTTTGAGTCAAAACATCTTCTCTGAAGCCTCAGCCCATCAGTCCCTTGTATTCATTAGTCTTTTTCCACAGGTACATGAAAGACCTTGAAATATGTGAAGTCTGCGCTCGTGGTTCCCAGATCCTTTTCTGATGAAACATAACTAGTTCGTTCAATTGTTCCTTATCCTTTCAACATGTTTTGGGACTCCTTTACCATTATCTTTACATGCCTTTGTTTCCACGACTGGGTGGAAGGGGGTGCTAACCTCAAACGGTAATAAGGATCAGGGGGGTCACATACAAGAGTGAGGCTGGCCCTGCTTGCAGTAATGAAGAAGTGATAGGATTGGTGGTACAGGAAGAGGCTCATCTTACCAAAATTCCCTCCAATGAGAAAACAGACTTTGTGAAAGCCAATCACACTGTGTATTCAAACTAGATTCACCCACTGAGCCAGATATTTCCTGAAACACAGCAACCAGAACTGACCTCAAGAGTCTGGGTGTCATCTGACTAGCTCTCAAGAAAATGATGTTAATCTCTCATTGGAGTAACTAGACTTCTATTAATGCTGCAAACGCTACATTAACCTTTTAGGATGTGACATGCTGTTGACTCACATCAGGCTCTCTGTGAATGAAAGCCTGGAATTATTTTTACAGGGTTGTTATTAGTTGTTTTCTTCAACACGGTTTTAAGAGTCTACGTTTATGCCTACTAAATGTTACCTTGTCAGACTCAACCCATCTTTCCAATCTGTCAAGACTCTTCTGAGTACTGACTTGGCCATTTTTGCCATCCAATGCAAATATCCCCTGTGCTAGTTTGATGTAACCTATAATTATGATAAGCATGTCTTTTTATTGAGATATACCTCACATACCATAAAATGCACCCTTTTATATTGTACAGTGACTTTTAATGTATTTGCAAAGTTATGCAACCACCACTAGTATCTAATTCCAGAAGATTTTCATCATGCCAAAAAGAAACTCTATGCCCATTAGCAGTGCGCATCCCTCCTCCCTCTATCATCTGGCAACCATAAGTTTACTTTCTGTCTCTATGGAGTTAGCTATCACGGACACCCCATATAAATGGATTCATATAATACATGGTCTTTTGTGTCTGGTGTCCTTCACTATGCATAATGCTTTCCTAAGATGCATCCGCATTGTAGCATGTATTAATGCTTTTATTTCTGTGGCCAAATACTAGCATATTGTATGCACATAGCACATTTTGTTTACTCACTCTCCAATTGGCGTACACTAGGATTGTTTCCATTTTCGACAGTTATAAATAATTCTGCTGTGAACATTCACGGGTAAGGCTTTTTGTGGACAGATGTTTTCAGTTCTCTTGAGTAAATACCTAAAAGGGGAATGGCCAGTCTTACGGTAGCACTGTGTTTAATTTTTTGAGGAAATGTCAAATGGTTTTCCACGTCAACTGAGCAGTTTTACATTCCCACCAGCAACGTGGGAGGGTTCCGACTGCTCCACATCCTTAACACTTACTGTTTACTTGTTTTGGGCCATGCCTGCAGCATGTGGAAATCCAGGGGCCAGGGATCAAACCTACACCACAGCAGCAACCTGGGCTATAGCAGTGACAATGTCGGATCTTTAACCTGTTGAGCCACCAGGGAACCCCTTGTTCGTTTTTCATCATAGCTATCCTTGTGTCTATGGAGTAGTATTTCACTGTGGTTTTTATTTGTAACTCCTTAAAGGCTAAAGCTGTTGAGCATCTTTTCATGGGCTTACTGACCATTTGTATATCTTCCTTGGAGAATGTCTATTCAAATCCTAGCCCAACTTTGATTGGATGATTAGTCTTTTTATTGTTGAGTTGCAGGAGTTCTTTATACATTTTGGAAACAAACCCTGCATCAGATACATTATTTACAAATATTTACTTTTATTCTGTGAGTTGCATTTTCAGTCTTGATGTTGTTCTTTGAAACACAAAAGTTTCAAATTTTGTTGAAGTCCAACTTATCTATGTTTTTCCTTTGTTGCTTGTGCTTTTGGCGCCATAGTTAAGATGCACTGCCTAATCCAAGACCACAAACACTTACACCTAGGTTTTCTTCTAAGGGTTTTATAGTCTGAGCTCTTACATTTATATATTAAATCTGCTTTATTTTTTACATATAGTATATGGCAAGGGTTCAACTTCATTCTTTTGCATGGATATGCAGTTTTGCAGTTGCACCAGTATCATTTCTCCCCATTGCACTGTCTTGGCACCCTTGTCAAAAATGAAGTGTCTATAAATACAAGGGTTTATTTCTGTACTCCCAGTTCCATTCCATTTTTATGTCTGTCCTTATTCCTGCTGTGCACCGTCTTTATTACTATGGCTCTATAGGACAAACATGCTTTTGAATGTTACAGAAGTCAGTTATAAAAATGTTGAACAAGACAGGACCAAGGAAAGACCCCTGTGGCCTTACACTAGAATAGAAGGTCCATGAAGGCAGGGGCTCTTTCTTCTTTGGTTACTCATATGTGCTCAGTACCTAGAAAAGGCTCTAACACATGGTTAAATTCTGAATAAATATCAGTTGATACTGAATAAATGATAGAATAAAATATGTAATTAGAATCTGCTATCAAATTTCAACCACATATGAACCTACTCAGTTGGGCCAGCATTCTGCCTTCTTCCATCACGTCTGGAAAGCTCACGTGGAAGAAGACCTTGTCAAATATTTTGCTGAAGGTTAAAGGACATTTATTTTACTGCCCAGTGTCAGAATACTATCTGTGACAACGATCAAGTTAGAGTCACCAAGAAAACAATGACTTAGACCATTCCTGGCACAGACAGGATACTACTTGGTGATTTAAGAAGGAAATCTTCTCTTACTTAGTCCCTTGAAACCATTATTAACAACTTAGAAGAACCACACAATCCTATGGCAACCAACATTCATATCATTTGGTAGTTCAAGAGGAAAAGAACCCCTCTGGTGAGCTAATACTCTGAGTTGTCACAGTTGCCCTTTCTGGAAGAGCAAATCCAAGAAGGAACAACGAAAAATGAGCAAAAGAAGACCCCACATACACCCTCAATACTGGCCCTGCTTCCAAACTGGGCCTGTGTGATTGAAAGACAATCGAGCAGACAAATTTCATCAAAAAGTGAAAGCAACATCAGAGTTCCCGCTGTGGCACAACAGAAACGAATCCGACTAGAAACCATGAGGTTGTGGGTCTGATCCCTGGCCTCGCTTAGTGGGTTAAACATCTGGCACTGCCATGAGCTGTGGAGTAGGTCGCAGATGCGGCTCGGATCCCACATGGCTGTGGCCTTGGTGTAGGCCAGTAGCTGTAGCTCTGATTAGACTCCTAGCCTGGGAACCTCCATATGCCACAAGTGCGGTCCTATAAAGCAAAACAAAAAAACAAAGTGAAAGAAACATCAACAAAGAGAAGGAGAGATTTCAACTTTTCCCATAGATTACTGACTCAGTTTTTTTTTAAAGTTCAATTTTTTTTTTTCTTTTTAGGGCCACACTGGAAGCATATGGAAGCTCCCAGGCTAGAGGTTAAATCAGAGGTACAGCTATCGGCCTACACTACAGCCATAGCAATGCTGGATCCGAGTCACGTATGCGACCTACACCACAACTCACGGCAACACCAGATCCTTAATCCACTGAGGGAGGCCAAGGATTGAACCTGTATCCTCATGGATATCAGTTAGGTTCATTACCGCTGCACCATGATGGGAACTCCTTTTTTTTTTTTTCCTCTTACTTGCATGTGACAAGCTAACTTTTCAGCTGTGTATTTGTACATAGGACTGTTACAAACAGTTACAGACTGTTACTCTGAATTTCACTGAAGGTTTATATTCTAGGGTTTATGTTTTGGGTGCAGATCTTCATACAAATAATGGTATGGACATCAGTTCCCAAAAGAGGCTGCCCTGTAGAAATAACCTTGTGTGAAATCTCACGAGCTTTCCAGCAACTCTTACAATTCAATCACTCCAGTCTTAGGTATTAATGCTGCCTTCCTTATTTAAAAAAAAAAAAAAATCATCACCATTTTCATTTGAGACCACTACACAAATTATCTCACTTAATCTTTTCAATTAGACAGATTACGTCCTCTGCTGTACAGATGAGAACAGCAAGGCTGAAAGAAGTTAAGTCAGCTATCAATTCATAATCAGAGAAGCCAATGCTCAAACCCAGGTCAGTCTGACACCAAACTTCATGCTCTCAGCCACTGGATATCCTGCCTCTCAAAAGACTACAATATACTATAAATGCACATGGGATGGTTTTAAATGAAGAGAGGCTGTCTGAGCACATGACTGTCTCCTGAGTAAAATCCACCTGCTCTTCTCCCTTGGCCAGTTTAAATGTCCACGATCTCAAGCCTATTACCTTTTCTTTTCATCCTTCTCATCTTCTCAGTATGTATTTTCATTCATATTGTTTGCTTGGGGAGGGGCAAAACCACCTCACAAGGAATTTACCTTAAATTTTTAGGCGTATTACTAACTATATACACATTATTACACAACAGAGCTCTAAAACTTTCTCTCGTGTTACTGAAACTCTGTACCAATGGAAAAGCAATTTCCCATCGCTTCCTCCCTCCGGTCCCTAGCTTCCACCATTCTACTTTTTTCTAAAGTTTCACTATTTGGATGCTTCAGTTAAATGGAAGTGGCACTATTTATCTTTCTGGGATGGCTTATTTTCATTCATGCATCAATGGACATTTAGACTGTCTCACACCTTGGCTATTGTTAATAACACTGCAATGAACATGGAAATGCAAATATCTCTTTGAAACGCTCTTTTCTTTTTCTTTTTTTTCCCCTTTTTTGGCGACACCTGACCTGAGCCACCGCAGTGACAACACCAGATCCTTAACCCACTGTGGCACAAGGGAAATTTGAGATCCTGTTTTCAATCCTTTTGGATAAATACCCAGAAGTGGGATTGCCAGATTGTTTTATTTAGTACTTGTATTTTTATTTATTTATTTATTTATTTTTTTGTCTTTTTGCCCTTATGTAGAGCTGCACCCGCGGCATATGGAGGTTCCCAGGCTAGGGGTATAACAGGAGCTGTAGCTGCCGGCCTTCACCACAGCCACAGCAACGCGGGATCCGAGCCGCGTCTGCAACCTACACCACATCTCACGGCAACACCAGATCCTTAACCCACTCAGCAAGGCCAGGGATCGAACCCGCAACCTCATGGTTCTTAGTCGGATTCGTTAACCACTGAGCCACGAAGGGAACTCCCAGTACTTCTGTTTTTAATTTTTTGAGGAACCTTCATAAGGTTTTCCATAGTGGCTGTACCATTTTACATTCCCACAAAGAGTGTAAAAAGATTTTACACTTTACAGCCTTGCCAACACTCATTATTTTCTGTTTTTTAATTGTATGATAGCCATCTGAAAAGCTGTGAAGTGATGCCTCATGATTAATATTCTCAAACATCTTTCACAAACCTGTTGACCATTGGTGTGTCTTAGAGAAATGTCTATTCAAGTAATTAGCTTTTTTTTTTTTAAGAACCAAATCTGTGGCATATGGAAGTTCCTGAGATGGGGTCAAATCAGAGCTACAGCTGCCAGTCTACACCACAGCCACAGCAACTCAGGATCCAAGCCATGTCTTTGACCTACACCACAACTCACAGCAATGCTGGATCTTTAGCCCACTGAGTGAAGCACAGATTGAACCTGCATCCTCAGGGATACTAGTCGGGCTCCTAACCCACTGAGCCACATGGGAACTCCCAGCCCATTTTTTAAACAGGATTATTTGGTTTTATCATTGAGTTATTGGAGTTCCTTAACATTTTGGATATTAACCTCTTTTCAAACACACGGTTTGTAAATATGTTTTTCCATTCCACATGTTGCCTTTCACCCTTTTGACTGATTCCTTTGCTGTACAGAAGCATTTCAACTTGATGTAGTACCACTTGCCTATTTTTGCTTTTGTTGCCTATGTTTTTGATGTCATAGCCAAGAAATGATTGCCAACACCAATGTTATGAAAATGTTCTCTTATGTTTTCTTCAAGAAGTTTTATAGTTTCAGGTCTTACGTTTAAGTCTTAATCTATTTTGAGTTGACTTTTGTATCGTGTAACCTAGGGGTCCAACTTCATCCTTTTACACGTGGATATCCAGGTTTCCCAACACTGTTTATGTAAGAAACTCTTCTTTCCCCATTGTGTAGTCATGGCCATCTTATCAAAGATCATTTAACCATGTGAGTTTGGGTCTAGTTCTAGACTTTCTATTTTGTTTCATTGCCTCTATATGTCTGCCATTATGCTAATACCACATAATGTTTTGATTAGTACAGCTCTGCACAATGTTTTGAAATCAAAATGGAAACACATCCCCTGTGTGTGAATTAAAAAACTCAACATTATTAAAATGTCCATACTATCTAATGTGATCTACAGATTCAATGCAATGCCTGTAAAAATTCCAGTGGCATATTTTGCAGAAATAGAAAAAAAATCCTAAAATTCATATGGATTCAGAAAGGATAGTCATAGCCCAAACAATCTGGAATAAAAAAAAAGGAATGAATCTCAGGAGTGTTTTTACTCTTGTTGCTTCTTGCAGATCAACCCCCTAACAAGACCACAGCAGGGATTTTTGCAGCTCTCTTCTCACATGCTCTCTTTGAACATGAGCTTTGAGAGAAAACTTGGATGTCATTCAGATGCATGAATCCCAGATAACCAAAACATGCTTGAACACCTCAAGTCCAACACAGTTAAATTCTTTTTTTTTTTTTGGGGGGGGGGGAGATCTGAGGCATGTAGAAGTTCCTGGGCCAGGGATAGAACCTGAGCCACAGCAGTGACAATGCTGGATTCTTAACCATTAGGCCACCAAGGACCTCTTAGTTAACTACTAAGAGTAAAGCCAGTTTAGAACAACTCATACAGAGATCTTAATGGTTTCCTCACTCTTCCCTAATCTTGACAAAACTCCCATCATTTTGGCTCATCACCATCATTTCTCCACTCATCACCACTACTAGGAAAATGCTGGGGTATTTTCAGAGAAAGGACTCATTACCTTTTTTCCCCCCTAATTGCCAAATAACCTTCACCTTACTTCGCTTAAAAACTTCTCAATCAAGGTTCAGCCTTAACAGGTGCAGCTCCCATGAATACATTCTTTAGGGTTAGAACCTGGTAAAATCCTCGTCTCAACATCCATCAGCTGTATGTCTATACACAACTCATTTACCAAATCTAAGCATTAATTTCCTCACCCCAAAGTGGCTATAATAATAATACCTATGTCAAAGGTTTGTCCTAAAAATGAAATAAAATAGCAGCGCCTGGCACTTAGTGAAGCCCTCGTGGTAACCATTCTTATTTAGCAGTAGTAGTAGGCCTCATAAAGTAAGACCTAGATGCAATGCCACAGGGGGCACCCCCAGCTGCTCTGCCCACGCAGCACAAAAGCCCCCAGAGGACCTCAGGAACAACATCTACCGGGCTGCCTGCTCCGCACGCACCTACAGGACTGGGATGGGCTTTAAGGTGCTGGTATCCCACTGATGGGATACCAAAAAGCCCATGTGCCAAGCGCAGCCCCTGGGGCCACCGGGAGTTCTGCTGTGAGTTCTGGGCCCTAGGCGGGCTCCATAAGCAGGTGAGCAAGAACTCCCCGTGGGCCACATCTGCCAGCCAGGGTTGGGGAACGCATCATGGTTGGGGGCCGCCCCCACCCGCCTTCCGCTTTAGTTCCTGGAGGCCCAGGGCGGGCTCAATCCACGCAGCAATGCCCTGCAGCTCCCCCCTGGAGAAAAAGGCATTTGGATGCAGACAAGCTGCCCTTTATGACACTAACTGGGCTGGCGGCTGCACTACTCACTCAACAGACGTAGGCGAGGTCACAGGGCAGGGTGGCCGCTGTCGTTTTCTTTTCCCCTTTTTTTAAGTAGTTAATGCTCTGCAAGGGACGATTAGACACTGATGTAGTAATCTCCTCCAAATTAGGAAAGTAATTCCACGTGGCCGGTGGCGGCAGCTCTGCCGGCCCTGCAGTCCGCGTCCGGCTGTGGTCACGTAGCTATGGACTAGCTGGCCCCGAGGAACTGCAGCAGGAATCAGGGGTCACGGCTCCAGGGTCACTTCTGTTGCTGGAGCAACTTTCTCTTTCTCTTCTGGAAGAAACCACTGCACTTGGTGAGGTCAGCCACCTCCATCTCGCAGGCCCTGGAATGGGGGCACTGGAGTGGACAGCAGTAGGGTCCTTGGCATTCACCTCCCCATTGGCGGAGTTCAGGGCCTGATTTTTGTTGAGTAGCAGGGCTCTGTCCGGAGCCGGAGCCTGTGAGCGCCACGTCCATGAACGCTGTGAGGGCGAGTGTGGGCAGGAACTTCCGCACCCAGTCGCACAACTAGCCAAACGCAGAGACGCGGTGAACGAGGTGGTCCGTAGAGAGCTTGCGCAGAGTCGAGAGCACGATTTTAGAAAAAGTCCCGGCAGCCGCACGTTGCGCAAGTACGTGGCTATCTCCTCCAAGAAGCTTTCGCGGAGGCACTCGATGGGCGTGGCCTGACTGGCGTCCTGGATCTTATGGCAGCGCTTCCGGAGGGTGCCTTGCAACACCGCCAGGGTGGGCAGCCACACGGGAAGTACATGAACACGTGGTCCAGCGCCTCCAGATCTTCACAGCAGCTCTTTCCTGACCAGGTAAGTGTTTATGCTCATGTAGCGCGCCGTGCCCGTCAGGCTCTTGTGCTCATGATTCGGGATGTGTTTCTAGATGTCACAGTCGATGGACTCCTTGGCCCGGCTGGAGTTGGTAGATGATGTGGATGCAATCAGTCGCTTAGTGCCCGGTCGCCCCACTAGGAAGTTGTTGGGCTTCGCAAAGTGGTAGATGAGGCTCTTGGTGTGCATGTACTCCGTGCGCGTGATCGGCTGGATTGTGGTCATGATCGCCGTCTTGAGCGTGAACGCGTGGTCACCCTAGTGGAACAGGTCTTCCAGGTTAGGTCCTAGCAGCTCCAACGCTATGGGTTTGTTCCTCCATGCGGGCGGAAGGCTACACTTGTGGAATGCTCTCTGGGGCACTGAGCTGCTTGTAGAAGCGGTATTGCAGGTGCAGCTTAAGCGCCAGGGATTTGATGAACTCCAGCTTGATAGCTACCTGTTCATGTGTATGGAGATTCTTAGCCAGAGCTCCCCAAACTTGCAACAGCCTTCTTCCTGACCCCGAAGGTAGCCCACCATCAGGACCCCCGAGCTGGTCCCCGTGCGCCGGATGCTGTGGCTGGTCCAGCTACCGGCCTAGTTCATTCTCCAGACCTCCATTGATTTCCTTACCCTCCTTTCTTGTCAAAAATCCATAAATCTGTGTTACCCTGGCTTTTCCACAGTGACTCTGCTGCTGTGCACATCCCGGCACTATAGAGACCTGAGGTTGCAGGTGGCTGTTCCTGCTAGCCTGGCTGGCTGCCGCGTTCATCTAGGTGGTCTGGGAGTCGCGTGAGGGTGGGGCCAGTGCTGCAGACTGGTCCCTCGGGCTCAAATCTCATGGCTCTCTGCTGACAGCCTCCGCCCTGGCCGTGGCCTGGCGGCCAGCAGCGGACCTGGGCTGCGGAGGCTCTCTCAGCAGCAAGGTGCGGACTCCAGCTTGGAATCCTTGTGCTCCAGCCCTTGACCTCACTCGTTTGCCACTGAGCTCTCCGAATGTTCGCGCTGGGCCTATTCTTATTCATTATTGTCTACTTTTCTGGATTAATCACTTTGCTGTCTCATGGTCTTTCTACAGTAATAATATGACTTCTCTTTACATGGTATTGGGTGTTGCTGTGGTCATTGTCAAATACGCAAACTGCTGAGAAAGAGGCTCGGAGGAACATTAAGAATACAGAAGAGAAAATAAGGGGAAAATAGAAAGACAAAGGAGAAGAGTGAAAAATATCATTGATTATAATCTGTTGTGATAATGGAAATCAGCTGATCTCCATTCCCGCTCCCCACCTGCCCCAAGATAAGGAAGTAAATGTCACTGGGTAGATCCATGAGGGAAATAAAGACGAGAATAGGCCACTACTCTCCCCAAATCTCTTAAATGACCCCGGCTGTGATTCAGGTTCCAAGAGGTCATGAAGTGAACCCAGATCACCTTCTATTGATGTTAAATGAGCCTGTAAATGCACATTGGGCAGCAAATCAAAACCACTGTAAGCAGCTGCTCTTAACTTGGGAAGTTCCTGTCTCTTAAAGGACCAGTTGCCCTTTCATAAAAGACCATTTCTTTTCTATGAATAATACATATAATTGTAGAGAGGAAAATGTATTTCCATTAAGCAATATCAATTCTCAACACACTGGATATAATCTCTTATACCTCTATAATTAAAAATTAAACACGAAGTATTATGTTGAAGAAACTCCAAAGCTGATTTTTATGTACTGTTCTTTTTTTCCTCCAAAATTATCATTCTTACCAGCCTTTCAATACAATTATATTCCAGGGAAAAAACAGGCAGTCAGAAAAGAATAAATCAACATATAATCTTACTTTAAAGTCCTCACTTATCTTTTATGATGTGTATAGGCTGTTTGAAAAAAAATCAGGTCTGAAGTTTTCCACAATGAACATACACTATATTCCTTTATTTTATTGTTTTAAAAAGGAAAATTATGTAAAATACCAGATCGGTTGTATGTTAGACACAAGAGACTTTCATTGACTATGTGGGTTTCTGTTAACCTATTTCTAGATCTTAAGTCCTGGAAAAATAGCTGATGCTTAATGAATATTTTTCTGAATAAGCAAATGCTAATATTAAAAATAAAAACTAAGAAAATATTTGAGGTTGGGACAGGTTCCTGTTTTGCCAGTACAGTTGCCCAGAGGATTTTCCCCTCCTCTGCTCCACTTCCCTCTTTACCCAATAAAGAAAGAACAGTCTTAAGGAAATTGTCACTAAAAATTAGAAGGATTCTTGCTGTTGGTCCTAACTAACTTGTTTATTTAAGAAAAATCATGTAAAAGTCATTGAACTCAGAAAAGTATGGGTACCTATCTTCTTAAGCTATGAAGGTAAAAAATAATACCAATAATAATATTTCATTAAAAGAAAACTTTTACATTTCAGTCAACATACTCAAAATGATTAAAATTCAAATCACAGGATTTCTAAAGCTAGGAAGATTCTTCTGTATCTTGGAACCCAACTCTTCCTTTTTTAAAATTGTGGAAGCAGAGGTAGAAGAAGTTGATTGTCCCAAAGATGCAGAACTCATAAATGGCAGATAGACTTGGTCCCAGGTAGCTAATTCCAATTCCAACATGTGTTTCATTTCATCGCACTCTACTATAAACCCCTTAGTGCTTTATGGGCAGATAATAAAAATTAGGTAATACAGATGATGACGATAATGAAATTTCACTGTGCTGGAAACAGGGAAATGAGGTCAGTTAGCTGGCATTTGGTGATGCTTTTGTCAAGGCAGAATGTCTATTATTTTCCATCTCTCTCTGCATTTAAAAGAAACCTATGTACTTTGCTAAAAAAAAAAAAAAAAGCCTTAGGCAACTAAATATCATTCATTAAAACATTTAAGACAAGTGACAGCTCCTAGTAATACATTTCCAGAACAGAAAAGCAGGATAAAGATAGCTTAGAAACTGCATACACATAGAATTTTTCTACTGATACCCCAATCCCCTGCTGGCCAGTTTTGAAAAGTGGGCTTTTATTGTACCATAAAAATGAACAAGCTGAGGCTTTTACATCCAGAGAAAGGGTGATACCTCCATGGAAAATGTTTTGCCTTCAGGAGTCCAGGATGAGAGAAAATCATTTTTACTCTTGGAAAAGGACAACTAACTTTTGATAGAATTGGGTATTGGATTTGCATAGCACATAAGCTGTAACTTGAGCAAGATAATTCCATTTCTAAGTATAAGGTGATTACTGATGCAAGCAATGTCTTGAGATCCCTCTCCAGTGTTGCCACCAATGTGAATTTGTCTACTAAAAACCAAAGACCCAGCTTTGGAGAACTGTTTGACAGTAGCTATGAAAGCTAAGCATTTGCCTCCACTATATGCAAGGAATTCCACCTCATGGGTATATACCTAAATAAAATGCATTGATACATGAGTCAAAAGACATGCATAAGAATTTTCATAGCAGCACTTTTCAGAATAGCCCCAAATTTGGAAACTACTCAAATGGCCATCAATAGTAGGATGGATAGATACGTTGACACAGTCACAAACTGCAGTACCTTTGCAGTGATACCGAGTGAACTACAGCTACTGGTAATAGCATGAACACATTTCCACAAAAACATTGTAGAGTAAAATAAGCCACCTATGCAAAAAGTTTGCACAGCATGATTCTGTTATGTAAAATTTAAGTGATGAAATTGTGGTGTTATAAATCCAGTTAGTGCTCCTCCTGGGGGTGGCAGTGGTGACTGGCGGAGGCACAAGGAGGATTTGGTGGGGGGAGGGCTGATTCTGTTTTGTTTCTTGATCAGGGTTGTGGTTACACAGGGTTGCTGTCTTGTTTAAAGGCATTGACCTACACACTTAGGATTAGTAAGTTTATGCGAGTGTATGTATATGCCATTTAAAAATCTGAGGCCCTCAACATTTTCCTATAAAAACATGACAGGGCAAGAGTGACACAGTAGAAGAGATGTAAGACATCAGTAAGATAAAGAATGACTGCACCCACAGGCAGCCTTCCCTCCCTTGTCCTGTTTTTCCCTCATCATTGCTTCTGAAACTGGTCATCAGCCTGCAAATGAGGAACACAAATGTATAAATGTCACATTCTTATGCAGGAACCAGGGCACTCGCTTCTTTTTGCCTCAAGGCAGGATTGGGTCTCAGTTTTCATATACTAAAAATGGACCTATTAGGGTAATGAGCGAGTTCACATCTGTCATTTCAAGTTGATTTTGCTGGCAGTTGGTGGCATCTGAGATGTCTCCCACTAATTAGAGAGAAATCAGATAAATTCAGGGATCATATATCATTTGGGGACATGGACTGATTGGGCATTTGTCCCTTGTGCTCCTTCTGTAAGGTCTGCTGAGGGAACACATAGATCTGTCCTTAAGATTTAATAAACGGAGGAAGGAAGGGGAAGAAAAATTTAAGTACTTATTATGAGCCAGTACAGCCTTGGCATTTAGGTAGTCTTCAGAATAGCTTTCAAAGGCAGGTACTGCTGGCTTCATTTTACAGAAAAGGACGAAAACTCTGAGAGAGGATGAAGTCTATGCAAGTTATGCTGCTACTAAATAAGGGAAGAGATTTAGTCAAATTTGGGACCACTGACGACTCAGGCTGTTTTTATGTAGCACAGTTTCTATAGCAGTCAATAGCCCTTTGACAAAAATGCCTGCATTCTCTAGAAAAAAGAACCAAAGGATTCTTTCCACCTTTGCTTCAAGTCTCTTCTTAATATCAGGGAGTATTCTAAGAGCAAGGCAAAACCCAACCATCCTTTTGCCTTGGAAAAAAAGTCTTAAATAGCTTGGGTAGTGAGGGTATAAGTTTTTAAATAACTGTTGTAACTGAGTCAGACCACTTTCTCAGTCAGGCCCAGTATTCATTCATAAATGATGGTATCCAAGTGGTGGTTTCTGGGATACCTTCCAAGAGCAGCCCTCAAAAGTTGAGGTGTCTCTGCTCAGGGTGTCTAACTTCTCTTAGACTCAAGGAGTCACTCCTAGTGCTGTAGAACTGGCCAACATCCAAAGAGGAAGAAATCAATGGTGCCAACCCAAAAGACTTCAGAGAAACCATAAACTGGATGTATCGCTTTGAGGTATCCGAACTCCAGCTGGGAGCAAGCCTCTCCTGAAAGCCATTCCGTGACCATCACGGCGGCTGCTATGACCCAGAATAAACATCTGACTCTCTCTATCTCAGCTTCTCCACACTGCGAAAGGATGATAAGAACTCCTACGTGTCCTCGTGGGTGTTAAAAGAACCAGCTAACATCTGCAGAAAGAAGCACCATGTTGGTGCCAGGAATTGTGTGCCCACCAGAGGAGGGAGCCTGGAGCTATGCAGGTTGGTGTCAGTCTTGCACAGGTCACACGTGTCCTCACCTCCCAACTGAAGAGGTTTCAGTGACCTCCCCTGCCCCCCAGCTCGTAATGGGACACCAAGGCTACTAGATGATGTGGAGATACATTTGAGGGCTGAATGAAGAAGCCAGAAAAAAAAAAAAGTGAAATTTGCCAGGCTGAAAGAGAGCTATAGTAAGCCCTGACCCTGCCTATAAAACCACAGGGTGGACATTTGTCCTCTGTGGGCTCTCTGGCAGGGTTAGCAGGACTGGGCACTGGGAGAGTTGACGGTGGAGAGCCAGCCAGCAGAAAGCAGCCACAGAGACTCCGAATCAGAACTGACCTAACATGGAGTTTGCACTGCAGCCCAGTGGGAACCCATTCCCACAGTGGGTTAAGAATCTAACTTCAGCAGCTTGGGTCACTGCAGAGGCGTGGATTCGACCCCCGTCCCGGTACGGTGGGTTAAAGGATCCAGCATTGCCACAGCTGTTGACGTAGGTCATAGCTGTGGCTCAGATTCTGTCCCTGGCCTGGGAACTTACATATTCCATGGGTGTGGCCATAAAAACAAACAAACAAACACTGATCTAGCATGAGAACAGAAAAGAGCATACCCTGAACTACAGAGATAAGGCAGCAGGTATTCAGTGGCTATGCAAAAATATCAAAGCAATAGATGGATCAGACTTAATAGCTGGCTCCTGACCAGGGGACTTTTCTCCAGGGCTTCCATCTGGAAGCATGCAGAAGTGAATACTAAGAACTAACTCCCAGGCTCTGAGTTAGGTCTTTTTACGTGTTTGTCACACAGTCCTCATACCAGCCCCTGAAAAGTAGGTATTATCATTTTTCAAGAACTGAGGGTCAAAGTGACAACAACTTAACCTAAGACAGTGAAGCCATCACTAAAATACTGGTCTGGCTGACACAGGAACCCTTGCTTGTTAAACGGGGTCTTCCATCTCTCATCACAGTCATCCATGGTGTATACCAGCTCTGAGCACATCCCTCAGCCAACTGAGTAAGAAATCCAAACCATGGTACCTGGCTTTGGACTTTAGAGGGCAGGTATGACCTGGCGTGCAGTAACTCATTGAACCAGCATTTGAAGAGGACCTACTGTGGGCCAGGTTTGTGCTTGATGTGGATAATGAAGAAAAAGGAGACCCATTCGTTGGCCTTGGTGAGGTCCACTGGCACCCCCGACAGGCATGGCAGGGCGGGCACTGTGGGCAAGCTCCCCACAGCACAGACCTCAGCCATGTTGGCAAGATGCATAAGCAGCCACAGAGGTTGTGGCCCCCTTGAAAGCCATTCTCAAGAAGCCCTTTAGCAAACAGAGCATATTCTTTAGTCTGAGTTTTGACAGCCCTTTATTAATCTCCTGAGGATTATGGCTAAAAACGCCTGCACATTCCTTTACTTTTAATTACAGTCCCGTAGAAGGTTTGATTTCAAAAAAAAAAAAACAACAAACAAGTAAAATTACTGCCGAAGGAAAAAAGTTCTTAATAATTTATTCATAATGCTATTAAGACAAAGTCATGTTTTATTGGGCTCTTCGTGTTTATGTTGCGACACAGAAGTCAATAATAAGGAACTTTAGGAATATATAATATCTATTAAAATTCTACACATATGTTCACCAAACAAACAATGTCTCAGCATCAGTAAAGGATTTCAATAATTAAAAGGTATGATTTTCCCGGCTTAACTCTTTCCTCTTGAAACTGACAGCATCTCATTCCCAGAAGAAGCAAGTGCAATTTTCCAGGGAAAGTAATAGTGTAGAGCGAAGCTTAGTCCAGGAAGGGGCTCTCGTCTCCAGGCTGACACTAACTGCAAGTGACCTTGCAGTCTAGACCCTTCCTTCTTCATCTGCACGATGAAGAGATATAGATGAGGTGATGCCCGTGTCTTCCCAGCTTTGCAGCCTTACCTTTATCCCTTCTTGATCACCACCTTTTGTCAAGTACCATTTTGCAGTGACTTTCTTGTTTCACAGATGCGCATGGCTCTTCAACCACTTAGCCTGGCTCATAGAGTTAATAGGCAGAATGGAGACCCACTGGCCCTGGAGACAGGCGATGGTTCCCTCTGCGACTTGCTGTTTGGCCTCGATCAGCAAGTCACTTAGGAATTCCAGGCCCATCATTTCCTCACTGATAGGGGATTATGTGACAATACTTAGCCACCATGAAGGAGTGAGAGAGGATTAAATAATATGCTTCTATGGGACTTAGCCAATACTCGATGCCGCACCGGATACTTGGTAATAATCATCTTCTGAGCCTCACAGAACTCACCTGAAATAACCTTCCTGATTCGAGGGCTAATAAATGCTTCCATAAGAGGGTTTTGTTCCTTTTCATTTCCCCAAAAGAACTGGGCCAACAAACTGAGAGCCTCGATACGCCCCTGCAAGCATGGATTTCCTTCACCTTTGCTCCTCACAATCACCAAAGAATCATGATCACTGTGTTTCACAGTCTCAGATCCTTTTTCCCATATTCTTTATAGATAGACGCTTATTGTATTGTAAGCCTAAAGGGAAAATATTTCCTTTAGGGGTATTTCGACACTGTTAAGACCCCCTCTGCACCACCACTAACTATCGAGTGGAAGGGACAGTGGGGCCTCCTGGAAAGAACTCCCATTTAAGCAGGAAATCAGCCTCGATGAGAGGATAACAGTCATTGTTGTTAGCCTGGATGGAGAAATGTGCCCGAGCTGGCATTGTTCTGAGTAATTTGCGTTTATCAAGTCCTGTGTTCCCAGAGAGGAGACGATTCTGTGAGACTGACTGTTCTTACGTCCGTTTTGCTGTGTAAAGAACACGCAGCACGGGGAGGTTAAAAGCTTCGAAATGCCCCATTTCCAGGAACTGGTGCATGCCAGATTCAAACCCAAGCAATTTAGAGTCTGGGCTTTTAATTATGCTGCTCTTCAGAGTTGGCAGGACGATCAGAAAGAATGTATGGAGACGACTGGCCGGATTGAAAGCATTCAGTGAACGGTATTTGTCTATTATTTAGGTTAAAACAGCTATTGTCTTAAATGTTACTGCTTTTCCCAGTTGATTGTGACACAGATTGACCCTTTAGATTCCGATTTTCTACTTTTACCTCCCATATTTTTAGCTTCACGGGGCTCCCTCCTGTCTCAGTCCACGGGCACAAGGCCCAGTGGCATCCACGGTCAGCCCAGGGTGAAGCCCCTCTCTAGCCTGTCTCGTAACTTCCCTAGGTCCCGGCTCTCAGAATTCTTCTTGCAGATCTATCAGCCTACAGTTTGGAATAAAGTTCAGGAGAACAAGCCCCTCCCCTCACCTCATTATTTGTAGAGATTCAGCCTCTGATAAACTGGCCACTTATCTTATAAGGGCTGCTTATAAATTGTGCCGAAATTCCATTGAACAGGAAGGCCAAGGTTCTGTTAAGATACACCAAAATTTCAGTCGGTGACACCTTACCCTGTTAAAGGAAAGCTAACCCTAAGATTACAGACTTCTCATTTCCTGCAACTCGCTGATGCCATCGCCACGACCTCATCAGCTTATTTGGCTCAGGTAAGCATTCAGCTGCATGTGGTTCAACCAAATGACAGCAATAGTGAGGCAGATAGCAGGTCTTATAAGGCACCATTTCCAGAAGATGATCATAGTAATTTGCTGTCATCGTTCCCTCACAAGTCCAGGACGGAAAGCGGCATTAAATTCCACATAGAAGGCAGAAATGTTGAGACTGGGAGAAGTACATGGTGCATTTGAATCCTGGGAGCTGGTGGCAAAGCCAAGAAATAATGAAGTAGCAGATGGCAGGCTATCGGCAGAAAGGTGGACCCTCCCACTGCCTCACCTGACTAATTGGGGGCAGCTGATGGTTTATCGAAAAGGATGTTTTCAAATCATGCAGTGCCTTGCTCTTCAAAATGTGGCCCATGGACCAGCTGCATGGACAGCACTTGGGAACTTGTTAGAAATGAAGAGTCTCGGCCCCCCTCTCCCCTGCCCCCCCCAACCTCCTGAGTCTGAGTCAGCACTGGGCACTGATTATTCGTGAATGGATGATGTATTGAGACATGCCGGTGGGGCTCATCGCTCAGGTTAAGACCGGCAGGCCTGACTGAGCTGGAAAACAGACTCCTTGTGGAAATTTCAATGAATAAGTACATACATGGGATAATATAAAAGCGCAATTAGGAAAGTGTAGGAAATTCAAAAATTGTGCTTGGGATAAATGTGGCGACACTAAAGAAGAGACGGCAAGAGGTCTGCGTGGAAACCCAACGGGGACATTCCTTCTGCTGCTCGAATCCACCCTCCACGTTTCTTCATCTTGCTCTGTGCCCAGGGAGGCTGACCTGTGCGTGAGCAGAAGGATGGAAGGGCGAGATTCCCCAGGGGCTGGCCTTGGGCCGGCCGTGTCCCTCCGTGGAGGTCACAGCTCTATCCCAACAGCCCTCACCATGCCTGGGCTCTAGTAACTGCCTCCTTCTCCTCCCGTTCAGCTCAAGACTGGTCTCAACACCTCTGTTAGCAGCCTCTGCATACTGCCCTGTTCCTTTCCGTGTCTTCTAAACAGTCCCTCGGTCAATTCTATAAAACTCAGTTGGACTCTATAACCTGTTTTCTACTGGGACCTTGATTGATAGATTTAGACAAAAACTGCTGGTTCAGAGAATGAAAGGAGAGTGGAAAACATTAAACTGTCATAGGGGAGGGGGCTTAAAATACAGGAGTGGTCCAGGGGGTGAGAGGTTGCAACCAATTTAGCTAAGGGCCATGTTCCATCACACAGACGACAAACACAAGAAACATGCTCTGAACGCATTTAATAGGCAGGCTCACCCTTCATCTCTTAAGGAATCCTAATTCTCCAAAGGGGGTTTCCACTGCATTTCAGTTCAGATTCTGTTGATCAGGTGTATCCTGCTTGTGTATCCGCATGGCAATGTCCGTTTAGATGCTCACCTGGCCTGCATCCACGAAGCAGCCTCAGAAGCTAAAGTGTCCCCTCTCCCTAAAGTACAGAGCTGATTGGATAAGCCGTCCTTTTCCCTGTAAGATCTGTCCTTTCACCAGCAACTTGTTCGGGTCCCCCATCCATGTGTATGACCCCTGTATTCCAGAAGTTTCCAGAATTGGAAACAATCCAATTTCTTTCTGACTCCATCACATCGCAGACTGTCAAATGTGTGTACACTCATTGGCCTGCCTACAAAGCCTAACGTGATTCCATCCAAGTGGAGTTCAGCCCACACCAAATCAGGGGGCCCCACCCCTTCGAGGGCAAGATTGGACTGGTGAGGTGAGAAGGCGTTCCTGCAGCTCCCCATCCATCACTGCCACCCTCGTGTCAGACTTAGCCCCACTGCATCCTCATTCTGTCCCTCTCTCTGGAGTCTTATCTCCAACAGCCAGTCCTTAAGTAATTTTACATCACCCAGCTCACCTTCTTTGTTAAGTCTTCCCTGCAACTTTAAAACATAAAAATGTCTCCTTTATCCACCTCCTTTGGAGCCTGTTGTTTCTATGTGAGAACCCAGGATGTCTGTAAATAGAGCATGTGAGCAAACATATATGGCCACACGGGGCAAGAAGACTCAAGCCTGATTCCTGGCTTAAGAGCCTACCTAGGTGGAAGGTGGTGTTGTTTACTCATTTCTTTAAATTTATTTACTTACTTTTGTCTCTTAGGCCTCCTTTATTCCATAATGGGCCTTTCCTCCCTCCCTCCCTCACTCCTCCTTCCCTCCCCCTTTTTAAAGTCTTTGTTTTTTTTTTAATGAAACTTGGTCATTTGTCATACACTGTGTCCCCCATGTTAGGTTTGGCTGATTACTTCATACGGTGTCTTTGAACATGTTCCCTTTTTGCTTATACTTGTCCTTTTAAAATTTGTGATACACATATCATGAAACTTAATGTTTTAGCTATTTTTAAGTGGACATTTATGGGTCATTAAAGTGATAGGGTTAAAGTAGGCGCAGGTGGTTGTAGAAGTCCCAATAGTGGATCATAGATAAAGAGGGAAACCTGGGGGATGTTGGGAGACCACAGTAAGTTCAAGAAAGCCATCAGAACAAGGCAGCCTTGCTTGACTAGTGGCAGGGTGAGAATTGCCTCAGGTCACTGGGTGAGGGATGGGATGAGGTCTGCATTCAGATTCAGACCAAGGGCAAGAGTTGGAGGACCACCCTGATTTGAATACACACCTTAGCTGATACCATAGAGGAGCACAACTCCGAGAAAGAAAGAGGGGGACCTTTCCAACCCCCACTCCCCTAGGATGGTAAAACTGTGACCCACTGGATTCTCAGGTCAGAGCTTCCTTGCCTGCCCACTTGCATCTCTCACAAGCGTCCTATCCTAATAAATCTGTTTCTTGCCTACCACTTTGTCTCTCATTGAATTCCTTCGGCACGGAGGCATAACCAGCCTGAACCTTAGTGAGTCCAGACACACGGTGAGTAATTCTGATTTAAAACCGTGGGTTTGGAGTTCGCATCATGGCGCGGTGGGAACGAATCCGACTAGGAACCATGAGGTTGCGGGTTCAATCCCTGGCCTTGCTCAGGGGTTAAGGATCCGGCGTTGCCATGAGCTGTGGTGTAGGTTGCAAACGCGGCTCAGATCTGACGTTGCTGTGGCTGTGGCGTAGGCTTAGACCCTTAGCCTGGGAACCTCCACATGCTGTAGGTGTGGCCCTTAAAAGACAAAAAAATAAATAAATAAAACCGTGGGTTTAAGTCCCAATCTGGCTTTAGGTTGGGTTCCAGTCCCGGCATGTGGGTTCAAGTCCCAGCCTGGTTTTTGGCTGGATTCAAGTCCTGGCATGTGGGTTCAAGTCCCAGTCCATGTTCTGGCTAGATTTGGGCCGTTAGTGCTGTCAGTTTCAAAAAAAAAAAAAATACGTTCCCATTGTTATACAATCATCACCGCCATCGATCCCCAGAATTTTTCGCATCAGCCCGAGTGGAACCGCTGTACCCATTAAACAGCACCTCTTCCTTCCCACCCCTGGCAGTGCCCACTCTACTCTCTGTCTCTCTGAATCTGACTACTCTGGGTACCTCATGCAAATGGAATTCCACAGGATTTGTCCTTTGTGCCTGTTTTATTGTAGGGTCATCCATGTCACTGCCTGTGTCAGAATTTCCTTCTTTTTAAGGCTGAATACTATTCCATTGTATGTATATAGCACATTTTGTGTATCCATTCATCTGTTGATGGAAACTTAAAGGCTATTGTGAAGAAGGGGTAGTGCTCTTTATTGGGTGGGGGAAACGGAAAGAAGAGTGTGGACTGTGAGGTGAGAATGGTGAATCCAGTTGGAGACATGTTAACTTTCAGTGCTGGGATTTATAGCATGCTCCTAGTCGGCATACAGATACTACACATCCAGCTCTTGCGTTCAACAAAACGTCTAGACTGGAGGTATAGATTTAGCAGTTACAACATGGGACTTAGGTTGGATTTCAGGACAAGCTTTCTGTGACTGAAAATTGTTAAAAAACTTTCCAAATTGTTGAATGCTAATTGGAATCAAGAGACCACGGCGTATCTTCCTCTAACCTTGTTTAAAAGGCAAAAATGGCTTCTCATCTGTCTGGCACTAAATGCGGCCATGATTCCAGATCAAGAAGACAGACTTGAAGCTCTCTCATGGGCCCTTCCTTTCATAATATTACATGATTCTTGCCACTGTTTTACCAGTTTTGGTGGAAGGGTTTTCATCTTTCCAAACTATTAGAATAGATAGCCTGGCCAAGTTTCTCAGACCCACTGATTTTTCTACTTCCTTGAAAAGCTCAGCTGAAGGCATCTTTCATCTTTAATTATACTTTTCTGAATAGTCTCCTCTTAGACTGCTTATTATCATTCACTTGTTATTTATTTCCCTACCTATAAAACACAATAATACTTGATTCTTTCTCAGTGAAGTCTAGTATTTTGAGAACTCTAAGTTGGTGTATAAATATGAACCATACATGACATGTGAAAAAATTATTCATTAAGAATTTTTCTAGGTCAGAATTTGATTACTTTTGGCCAAAGGCCATCACAAGACTTATGGAGGGAAGATACCAAACAAAGAAACCTTTAAAATAAGTTATCAAGATCAGGAGTTCCTGTCATGGCTCATGGAAACGAATCTGACTAGGAACCACGAGGTTGCAGGTTCGATCCCTGGCCTCGCTCAGTGGGTTAAGGATCCAGCATTGCCATGAGCTGTGGTGCAGTTTGCAGATGCGGCTCGGATCCTGCGTTGCTGTGGCTGTGGCGTAGGCCGGCAGTGGTAGCTCCAGTTAGACCCCTTAGCCTGGGGACCTCCACGTGCCACGGGTGCGGCCTTAAAATAACAAAAAGACAAATAAATAATAAGTTATGAAGATCAAACAAGGACCAAGAGTGCTTTCTTAAGTGTAAAACTAGGTAACATTTCAAAGTTAATTTGTTAAAACAAGTAATAAGACCAATTCATCACTAGACCCTTTTGGCTGGAGTGTCTCATTTGGCATTAACTCTTTCTGAAGTGGCCGGTGAGTAAAAGATGAGAAATTAGGCATGTGTCCCTGACATGCAACCCTGTCTTGTTCAGTGATGTTCTAGAGGAAGTATCGCTTTTAATTAGTCCCCCCCCGAAATGGTTCGAGTTACTTCCAAATACAAAGGAGGAAATTAATATGCATGAACACCTGCTAGGTGCAAGGTTCTGTGTTTCAGTGTGTATACATTTTCACTTACTCTTCACAGTGACCCTGTGAGATAAGGATTTGTCAGTCCCATGTTCTGCATAAGGAGGTAAAGGTTCCCAGAAAGAAGGTAACTCCTGCAGGTCATACTTTAGTAAATGGCAGAACCAGAGTCTGGACCCGAGACTGTCAAAACCCAATGCCAGCGCGGGTACACTACTGTCCACTTTAGAGAAAAAGAAATGTAAAAGTTCCTGTGATTGCACACTGCTTCTAATATGGACTCAACAGATCAGGAGATAAGGCCAGTGTCTTGTCTTTCATTATGGACATAATTTAGGAAAAGATGCTGTGAAAGTCTGACTGAGTTTAAGAGAGGTAAGATAGATCAAGCAAAGTGAAATTCTGTGTCACCCTCCTATAGCACTTGGAAACACCAGTTTCTATAAAAGCTAGCCTTTTAGGAACAAAGGGGCAAGGGATTTCATTCCAAAGCTCCCTAACAAGAAGACTTGGTAGTAGGGAGACGGTTAATTCATTCTCTTTGATATGAATTAGTTCACCAAATTCTTGCAACCACCACCCTGGTGTTATGATTTTATCCTGGAGAGAATGAGGCTCAGAGAAGTTAGGTTTCTTGGTCCATGTCACGGAGCTAAGATCTCAATCGGAGATGAAGTCCAGAGACCAGGCTTGCTCCACAGTGATGCCAGGGAGAGCAGCCGCGCTAAAGACAGTACTTTTCAACCTTCAGTGTGTGCACGAACCACCCTGGATCATGTTAAACATGTGTCTGATTCACTAGGTCTGGGGGAGCCTTACAACCTGCATCTCTGAAAGGCTCCCAGGTGATGCCGATGCTGCTGGTCCGCAACCACTCTTAATAGAAATGATAAGGTGCTTACGAAGCAGTCCCTGCAAATGCATGCCAAGCAGGGCACTCCTCTGCTAGATGGCTTCGGCGAAGCTGTGTGTTTTCTGAAATATTCAACTAGTGCTCTAAGTGATGGGATGGGCATCTTCTCAGATATTGATGCTAACACAGAGAGTGGGGGCACATAAAAGTTTGGGATGGGAGCGCTGGGTGTTCCACACGTGTCTCACTCCAGACTCTCACCTCTGTTCTGCAAACATCCGGACAACTGCTGGACCAGGCAAGGATTCCATGGCAGCACTGGGCAGTTCCATTTGTAAAGTGGAATTCTGTTCTGTGTCCAGTGACCTTGGACTGCTTTGGTTCTCAAATGAGCAGGATCCCATGGGACAGACCCACAGCCACAGGGTATGCGGCACTCAGCCTGCAGAGGAACTGGCCACGTGGAGGTGTTCCCTACAAAGTTGTTTAGCCAGGCTTTACTGTGCTCCTCCACTCAACTCTGCATTTTCCTCTTTTTCCCAGTCCCCTCTCTCCCTCCCTTATAAGGAGCCCAAGGGCAAGCAACCCTCCTCCATGTCTGCAGTCAGGTGTCAAGGCTGCTTCCATGAAATGTTCTGCTATTTTAGCAAAAAAAACAACTTAACAGCAAATTGCTCTGGTTACCACTGGGGTCACCTAGGTGTTTGCAGAGTCTGTGGTAATTGTTTTCTTTCAGCAGGAAAAAAACAAAAAAACTTATTACCATATTTTTGCAGCCCAGAGTGGCTTTTGTGTAGAGAATCTCTTACATCAAAGGAATAGAGACTACAGTTGATGATACACGCAGCAGCTGTTTCCAGAACTGCTGGCCCCTCCCCGCCACACCTCCTCTGCAGGCCAGCTGAGGTCCTGCTCGCCAGGAAAGAGCTCCTGGGGAACGCTGGGTATTTGCCAGTGGGGGGTGTGTGCGGGGGGGGGGGGGGGGGGGGGGGGGGGGGGGTGTGCCACCGGGGGCGG
>PVHT020000175.1:11180317-11200236 GCA_004024745.2 Catagonus wagneri
CTCAGACTGGGAAGTGGGGGGTGGGGGAGGAGAAAAGTGTGAGGTGCAGACACCACCACCCCCACCCCCCCCCACCCCCCCGTTCTAATAAGATCGCTGTGTTATCTTTTATCTCTCTGTTTCACGCAGCTGAGACGGTCCCGGGGCAGCCCAGAATCCTTTTCTCTTTTCCCCTTTTCAAGTCAGTCTGTTATCATGCCCAGTGCTCTTCTCATTATTTTTTTTTCCCTACATCATCTCCTGCTCCTCCTTCTGCAGTGACCTCTCTCCCCTGTGACTGGTTGTGAAGGTTCTTTTTCGTTTTCTCTGTAAGGCAGTCTTTGTAGAGCTAACTTTAACTTGACCAATTCTCTCCCAAGCCTGTAAAAGGCAGCCTGTGCAAAGGGACACTGGAGCGCAGACAGAGGCGACCCAGAGCGCAGCCCCCCACCTCTCCAGCCTGCTCTGCACACACTCGGCCTCTTCCCAGCGATGGCCTGGAAACTGCCCCTTTCTTGCAAGGAGTTCAGGCTCCCCCGTGGCACAGGGCAGTCCTTTCACCATAAGAGACAATAAGTCATAATCACTGTACTTGCTCCAAACCAGGCCATCCACACCTAAGGTTGTTTCCAGCTTCCATGTGTAGGAAAAGGAGCCATTTTCTCCCCAGAACTAAAAAAAAAAAAAAAAAAAATCACATAATATTAGGACATTCGGGGTCCAGTGAGGAAAGCCTTAGAGCAGTTGGGAGGCGGGGCCGGCTGGGTGTTCCCATCCCTGTTCTGGAACTTGGTTCCCACGGGAAGCATACAGCACAGTTCCAGCTGACATGAGAGCGTCCATCGTCATCCTCTTGACCTTGGATTTGGTCTCTTCCATACCTTCCTCTCCTACCGTCTTTTTTCTTTTGAATGTGCCAGTTGTAGAGCTAACCTTGTGCGAGTCTTGACTTGTTCTGTTCCCCACGCCCTGTGCACCTACTAGTTTCAACTCACTTCTCTGCTCTCATTCACAAGTGCTCAGCCACCGCCCTGCTTCCAGAAGCTGAGCTCTGCCCTGATAGTAGTTTCTGGGCCCTCTCAACTTTGCCGTACTCTCCCCGTTCCGGCTGCAGGCGTCATCTGTATCCCACCACACGCCCTGCATCGACAGAGTGCACAGATAAGCCCCACCTCATCTCGATAATTAGTGGGTGGAAAGGGAGTGGGAGATTTCCCAAAGACGTCTAAAAGAGAGAGGGTTCAATTTAAAAAGACATAACTCTCTGCATAGCAGGGAATAAACTTGATTGATAATAAAATTGATATAGTCAACTACTAGAGATAGTAAAATCGGTCGTATAAATAAATGTAGTAAGTATTTAGATAAAGTATTCGGGGAACAGCCCCAAAGGATCGATGCAAAAAAAAAAGAAAATGATGGCTGGAGAAGACAGGGCACCCCTACCTACCCGATTAAACGCTGGGGCGCAGACAGAGGCGACCCACATTCAAGGCAGACTGTGTTACCTGACAGAACGCGCAAAGGGAGCATAGCTTAGGGATTAAGTGAGTAAATTTTGAAGCCAGACCAGCTGGGTTGGTTTGTTCCTTTGCAATGACCAGCTGGGAGAGTGTGGCAGGTTAAGATCCTCAGTTTCCTTATATGTCACACCAGGGCAGCAGTATCCATTGTAAGGTTGAAGAACTGATTAAAAGAGAATAAAGCCAAGTGCCTAGTTAGCATAGCGCCTAATGCATATGTAACCATTTTAAAGCAGATATTTGTTTAAACCCCTTTGTTTTTACTATCAGGGCAGAATCCTGAGCCCTGTGGACAGTAGATCTTACATGACACGATGGCTCTCACATACTTTTTATTTTTCAGTTAAACGTTTTATGTTGAGATAACTGTAGCATGAAATGCTGTTGTAGAAAATAACACAGGAGACAGCGTGTGTCCTTTACTCAGTTTCCCCAGATGGAAACAACTTGCAAACCTGTGGTGTCCCCGTATTGCAGGCAGGATATTGGCACTGATCTTATTCACGCAATTCCTGTTTTACTCATACTTGTGTGTGTGTGTGTGTGTGTGTGAGAGAGAGAGAGAGAGAGAGAGAGAGGGAGAGAGAGTGTGTGTGTGTGTGTGTGTGTGTGTGTGTGTGAGTATCCTATGCAGTTTTACCATGTGTAGCTTCATGTATCACCACCACTGTCAAGATGCATAACAGTTTCACTAGCACAAACGCACATTTTTTTAATCGTTTCTATTTTTTTAATCATTTCTAATCAAGTTTGTAAACGGCCTAATTTGGGTGGCCACAGTCAAAACACCCATTTTGCCTTTCTCCTGGTTCCTGGTGCATTTTATTTTATTTATTTTTTTTTTTGGCCATTTTTTTTGTCTTTCGAGGGCCTCACCTGCGGCATGTGGAGGTTCCCAGGCTAGGGGTCTCATCGGAGTTGTTGCTGCCAGCCTACGCCAGAGCCACAGCAACGTCAGATTCGAGTCGCGTCTGCAACCTGCACCACAGCTCATGGCAACGGGGGATCATTAACCCACTGAGCAAGGCCAGGGATCGAACCCTCAACCTCATGTTTCTTAATCGGATTCGTTTCCACTGCGCCACGACAGGAACTCCCCTGGTGCGTTTTATTGGTGATGCCGCAAACTTTCCCTGAGTCAGCTCTTTATCCTTCTTGCATGTGGTTCAAACACAGCAAAGGAGAGAAGCTGAGCCCAGGGAAAGAGGAGGAGGGGGGAGGAGTGGAGGAGGGAGGGGGAAAGAGGAGGGAGGGGAGGAGGGGGAGGAATAAGAATAGGGCAGAGGAGGATGGAGAGGCTCTGGAGGCAGGGCAGCCCTTTCCGTGTCCAGCAGCCCAGGAGGAGCACCACCACTCCCCAAGCCAAGCCTGACACCCTCCCGTTTCACCCACCGGGAAATATCTGGTAAACAGGTCGGTTCTGATTTGCTTTAGTCTAGAGTCCAAGCAGAGCCCATTCTGATTCACACTGAGGCCTGAATATAAACACAAGACCACAGGGGTTATGAATTTAGGCCACCCTAATCCAAACCCTCTTCTGGTGAAAATGAAATAGAAAGATACATACAGAGGGACACACATGCAGTTAACACTTTCTGAGATTGAAGTTCAGGTTTAAATGATTTTTATAATTTTTTTTTTGTCTTTTTGCCTTATCTGGGGCTGCACCTGTGGCATATGGAGGTTCCCAGGCTAGGGGTCTAACAGGTGCTGTAGCTGCCGACCTTCGCCACAGCCACAGCAACATGGGATCCGAGCTCACAGCAATGCCGGATCCTTAACCCACCGGGCAAGGCCAGGGATCGAACCCACCACCTTATGGTTCTTAGTCGGATTCGTTAGGCACTGAGCCACGACGGGAACTCCTGATTTTTATAATTGTAAAAGTAAGGTACGCTCATGATACAAAACTTGGCGAGTACCTAAAAATATAAAGAGGAAAAGAATAATCATTCACAGTCCCATCACCGTACATAACTACCATTCACATTTCTGGGGTATAATATATCCTTAGGCCTTTTTCTGTGCAAATGTATCTATGTGCGACATTTAATTTTATAAAAGTTGTATCATACTCCATAGAGATTTGTATCCTGGATTTTTCTTACTGGGTTTCTTCCACGTTTTGAATATGCTAAGTACTGCATATGATGAATTTAGAGAGGCACTCTAGTTTTTTTTTCATCCACTCCCTACTTATAGGTATTTTGTCCAATTCCATTTCTCCGGGCACTTGCATCAGTGTTGCTTTCAGCATCAATGTGAAGTTGTCTTTTAGTCTTGTTTTTGAGTTTTTTTGTTTTTTTTTAATTCTTTGCTTTTTAGGGCCACACCAGCGGCTTATGGAGGTTCCCAGGCCAGGGGTTGAATGGAAGCTACAGCTGCTGGCCTACACCACAGCCACAGCAACACAGGATCCCAGCCGCATCTGCGACCTACACCGCTACTCACTGAGCAAGGCCAGGGATCAAACCCGCAACCTCATGGTGACTAGTTGGATTCGTTTCCGCTGAGCCACAATGAGCACTCCCGAATGGGTTTTTTAAAGAAAAAACTGCACATGTCTGGGTAGGCATTTGTTTTCCATTCAGTGATATCCCCGGATACCCAAGTTCATCTAAACGTGGTAGTTACAAGATTCCAGTATGAGGAGAGCCTTGAAATGTGTAGAATCCTTTCTAGTCTCATTTCAGCCAACCTCGTGTTTTTAAAACATTAATTCCAGCCTAGCACTCTGATGACACAGGACAAGATAAAATCTTCACCTTTGATGATTCAACTCCATTATTTTGTTAAGGAAAACAAAGGTGGGGGGCAGTGTCTTTCCATTTGTTTCTGTGCCAACTCTCCTCTCGGGCTGGCCACAACAAAGGAATCACACACAATTCCATGAGATCCTTTCCCATATAAATTACCACCACTACCCCTGCAGGTCCCAAGTGTACGAACATTGGGCAGGACATTCTAATTCTGAAATACTGTTTGTGGATATCTTCTGGAAGAGAAGGTGAAAGATCTATAACCTTCCAAGTACCTCCATACCTGGAATTCCTAGCGCTTTCGTGAAAACCAGGTCGATTACCAAGTTCTCACTCTATTTGACCCTATTCCCCTCTTTCTGGGACCATGCAGCCATCACCCAGTCACGGTGAGACAGGGACAAACAGTCCACGTTACCACCTCCTCAACCTTGCAGCATTTACAAAAAGAAGCCCTCTTTTCATAGACAAAATCTGAGACTGAAAATTGATCATTATTCCTAAGACTAAATATCATCAGAATGCATTGGGCTTGACATTATCCCATTAAAAGTGTGCTCAGATGCGTTATTTTATGTGTAGGCAAAAGATGTGCCTTATGCTTCTTTTCTCAAAATCAAAATACTTTTCCTATATTGTAGAAACAGCTGAGAGTTTATTGTTAAGTTGTTGACTTAAAAGCTTCCTTCTCGCGATCTCACCAACATACTTCCCCTTCATAAAAAGTGTCTTTCTTCGATTTCCTCTGAAGCCTAACCCTCCTCTCTCTTTTCATTCATTGCCAAACTTTTTAAAGAAGCCCTCTGCATTTACGCTCTGTTTTGTCATCCAGCATTTATATCTTCCTGTAATGTTTTCTGCCTCCACCATTCTCCTGAAATTACTAGGATGTCTTGACTATTTGCAGTGGGCTCTTACCAGCCTTCATTCTGCATGCTTCTCAGCCAGCCTCAGTCATTTGGTCACGTTCTTGATTAGAAAACACTCTCCTGACTTCCTGATTCTCAAGCTTTTGAATTTCCTCCCCGTGAAAAGCAAGCTTTCCTCGTATTCTGTCTCTTGCTCTCTGTGCCCTCCCCATGAGACCCAGAGCTCCTTTAATTATTAACTTTATCCTGCACTCAGGTGCTCCTGCCCCAAACTGAGTTCCACTCCGTAGTTGTTCCTTCAAGTGAGTGTCTACATGAATGTCTCAAATTCAAACTTTTTAAAAAAATCTACAAATATTATTTTTATTTTTTAAAGTATAGTTGATTTACAATATTGTGCCAGTTTCTGCTGCACAGCATAGTGACCCAGTCATACATGCATATACATTCCTTATCTCACACTGTCTGCCATCATGTTCTGTCCCAAGAGATTGCATAATTCCCTGTGCTATACAGTAGGACCTCGTTGCCCATCCATTCTAAATGTAATAGTTTTCATCTACCAGCCCCAAACTCCCATCCATCCCACGCCCTCTCCCACCCACTTTGGCAAACACAAGTCTGTTCTCTATGATTGTGAGTCTGTTTCTGTTTTGTAGATAGGTTCATTTGTGCCATATTTTAGATTCCACATATAAGTGATATCATATGGTATTTATCTTTCTGACTTGCTTTACTTAGTATGAGAATCTCTAATTGCATATATGTTGCTGCAAATGTCATTATTCTGTTCTTTTTAATGGCTGAGTAGTACTCCATTGCGCATATGTACCACATCTTCTGAATCCATTTATTGATGGACGTTTAGGTTGTTTCCATGTCTTGGCTATAGTGAATAGTGCTGCAACAAATACAGGGGTGCGTGTATCTTTTTGAATTGTAGTTTTGTCTGGATATATGCCCAGGAGTGGGATTGCTAGATCATATGGAAGTTCTATATTTAGTTTTCTGAGGACCCTCCATACTGTTTTCCATAGTGATTATACCAATTTACATTCCACCAACAGTGTAGGAGGGTACCGTTTTCTCCACACCCTCTCCAGCATTTATTTGTAGAATTTTTTTTTGTCTTTTGTCTTTTTTAGGGCCACATCCGCAGCATATGGAGGTTTCCAGGCTAGGGGTTGAATCTGAGCTGTAGCCACTGACCTGTGACACAGCCACAGCAATGCAGGATCTGAGCCATGTCTGCGACGTGCACCACAACTCACGGCAACACTGTGTCCTTAACCCACTGAGCAAGGCCAGGGATCAAACCCGTATCCTCATGGATACTAGAAGGGTTTGTTAACCACTGAGTCACAGTGGGAACGCCTGTAGACTTGTTAATGATGGCCATTCCGATTGTTGAGGGGTGGTACCTTATTGTAGTTTTTATTTGCATTTTTCTAATAATTAGTGATGTTGGGCATCTTTTCACGTGCCCGTTGGCTCTCTGTATGTCTTCATTGGAGAAATGTCTATTTAGGTCTGCCCATTTTTCGATAGGGTTGTTTGGTTTTTTGTTATTAAATTGCATGAGTTGTTTGTATACTTTGGAGATTAGGCCCTTGTTGGCTGCATCATTTGCAAAGATTTTCTCCCATTCTGTGGGTTGTCTTTTTGATTTTTTTTGTTTATTTATTTTTTAAATGGTTTCCTTTGCTGTGCAAAAGCTTTTTAGTTTACTGAGGTTTCATTGGTTTATTTTTGTTTTTAATGTCATTATTCTATGAAGTGAATCAAACAAGATATTGCTGTGATTTACACAAAAGGCCCTAAATAGCCAAAGCAATATTGAAAAAGAAAAGCATAATTGGAAGAATCAGGCTCCCTGATCTCAGACTATACTACAAAGTGACAGTAATCAAATAGTATGGTACTGGCACAGAAACAGAAATATAGATCAGTGGAGCAGGATAGAAAGCCCAGAAATAAACCCAAGCACCTATGGTCAACTAATTTATGACAGAGGAGGCAAGAACATACAGTGGAGGAAAGGTACTGGTCAGCTACATGTAAAAGAATGAAATTAGAACATTCTCTAAGACCCTACATAAAAATAAAGTCAAAATGGGGAGTTCGCTTCGTGGCTCAGTGGTTAACGAATCCGACTAAGAACCATGAGGTTGTGGATTCGATCCCTGGCCTTGCTCAGTGGGTTAAGGATCCGGCGTTGCCGTGAGCTGTGGTGTAGGTTGCAGATGCGGCTCAGATCCCGCGTTGCTGTGGCAGTGGTGTAGGCTGGCGGCTACAGCTCCTGTTAGACCCCTAGCCTGGGAACCTCCACATGCCGCGGGTGCCATAAAAGGCAAAAAGACAAAACAAACAAACAAACAAACAAAAAAAAACTCAAAATGGATTAAAAGACCTAGACGTGGCATTCCCGTTTTGGCCCAGTAGGTTAAGAACCCGACTAGTATTCATTAGGATACAGGTTCAATCCCTGGCCTCCCTCAGTGGGTTAAGTTTCCAGCATTGCCACGAGCTGTGGTGTAGGTTGCAGATGTGGCCTGGACCCTGTGTTAACTGTGGCTGTAGTGCAGGCTGGCAGCTGTAGCTCCGATCCAACCCCTAGCCAAGGAACTTCCATATGCCATCGGTGCAGCCCTAAAACAAAACAAAACAAAACAATAAACGTGAGGTGCCTGCATCCTGCACACAGGCAGTAAGCATCCGTTCCCTCCTCAGACATCCTCACTGGCTGCTCACTTCTGCCTCCCCCTGCCCCACCATAAAATAAATCCAAACCTCAAGGCATGAAGATATTCGAGAGTCTCCAAAGCGAAGTGCCTCTTTCCCAGCTGTCTCACACTGGGTCGTCCTCACTGGACCACTCACTCTTCCCCAGGTACACCCACCAGAGCCCACTGCCCAGCCTTCGCCCAGGCTGCTTCCTCAGCCTGGATTGCCCTTCTCTTCCATACCTACGAAACAGCCCTCATTCTCTGAAATTCAGCGTAGGTATTACTTTCTCTAGAAAGCCCTGGATGTTCATCAAAATGAATTGTTTCTTTTAGACATGTTTATAGCATGGTTACCGTGTCAATCATGTTACACTTATAAAAGCTGGGAGGCCCACTGCTAGATATAAGTATCTGTTTACACACACACACACACACACACACACACACACACACACACACAGCAGTTACTTCCTTTTGTTCTGTATCTTGTTTTTTACACATCTTCACCCTCTCTTCCATAAACACAGTGAACTGCAGGATTCTTCAGAATAAGACTTGTTCTTTTTAATCCTTCTATCCTCATCGTATTGTGTTGAATATAGCTGTTGAATGAATAAAAGACTAAATATATACCAGTAGTAATACTGAGTGTGATAATGACAATCTGATAATTTTAGCGAATCTAGGTAATAAAATAGTCCTTGTATAAAAGTGCAATCAGTTGAGGCAGTTTTCTTCTTTAAGGATGACGGGTGTTATTTTTCAGTTATCACCAATTAATATGCACGGAGTGTTCACAGGATGACTGGCACTGATCCTGGGGGGGGGCGGGTCTGCGGAATATTACTGAGGTGAGCCTTGCTCTCCAGTGCTCTGAGGGAAGTAATTTATCTTTATATTCTTGGTGTCAATATGCAAATTAGCATATCCGTAGGAGCATAAAGAGACCGGCTACTTAAAGACTGCTAAGGCGGTTCAGAACAGGTATGTTTCTAAAAACGTCATTACATGGAGAGTCAAACTAATGGTGGGATATCTTAAGAAGTGTTCTAATCCCCCAACAAGAGTTTTCAAATAGTTCATTACAAGCTATTTTTAAAAATCAGCCCTGGGAGTTCCCGTCATGGCTCAGCGGAAGAAATCTGACTGGTATCCATGAGGATGCAGGTTCCATCCCTGGCTTCGCTCAGTAGGTTGATGATCCGGCATTGCCGTAAGCTGCGGTGTAGGTCACAGACTCGGCTCAGATCCTGAGTTGCTGTGGCTGCGGTGTGGGCCAGCGGCTGTAGCTCTTGTTCAGCCCCTAGCCTGGGAACTTCTGTATGCCTCGAGTGTGGCCCTAAAAAGACCAAAAAAAAGGAAAGCTCTGCACACTCTCTGTCTGAGCCCCTCATTGCATTTGGTTTGCCAGTATTACCTTTCCACGTAATGCTAGAAGTGCACGTTTCCATTAAAAGGAATATGTAAGTGAGCCTCTTGAAGGACCAGGAAATCCTGCCAGTCCACAGGCTTGCTTTCTTCTTTCTTTTTTTTAATGGCTGTATCTGCAGCATATGGAAGGTCCCAGGCTAGGGGTTGAATTAGAGCTATAGCTGCCAACCATATCAGAGCTGCCTCTGTGACCTACACCGCAGCTTAGAGCAATGCCGGATCCTTAACCCACTGAGCAAGGCCAGGGATTGAACCCGTGTCCTCATGAATACTAGTCGGGTTGTTTCTGCTGAGCCACAGTGGGAGCTCCCAGTCTGCAGACTTTCAGTCAACTCCAAGTGGGAATGCTGCAGCCAGAACTGCCAACACCTGGCGAGCAGAAGCTTCACCAAGGGCAGAAAATAATGGGCAAGGGAGAGAGGGGTCTCAAAGGTATGTCAAGAAACAAAGTCATAATTGGCTTTCATTCCTGCTTCATAGTTATTATTCCCACAGGAACCCCCTTCCCACATTCTCCACCTGGAAAACTACTCACTTCTTTTCGGTCAGTTCTTGAATGTCATTACACTGGGAAGCTTTGCCAACTCCTATCCAAGTTAGTTACGCCCTCCTCTGTGGCAGAGATCTCCTGGGGTGGTGGCCTTGTCAATGTCAAAGGCTATTCCTTATTTATCCCAGTATTCCCAGAACCTACCCAGTGCTGGTGCATAGTACATGCTAAGTAAATGCAGAGGACTCATGGTTAAGGTCAAGGAAGAAAAACGGCCTTCGTTACCGAATACACAAGATTCCTACATCACCTCTCTGTGAGTATATTTAATGCTAATAATCCAGGAAACCAAACCTCTATTCCATTTTCTGGTTCGGCAACACTAGCTCCAGAGTGGGCTGTCACAGCTTTGCAGGCTGCAAGTGGGTTGCCATGGAAACAAGGTTCTGGTTGGAGGCTCTGGCTAAAGAGCCCTTCTCAATTCAAAGGAAGCTGTAGAAATGCAAAGAAAGGGTATTTTGGTTTCCCCCTCCTTCTCTCCTTCTTTTCTCCCAAACCTTCCTCCAGTCCTTTGAGCAGCTTGAAAGCTGAAAGCAGCTGAGTTGGGAGCCAGTTCTCCTAGAACTCCATATACTCCTGGAATGGCCCTGCCTGCACCGGACAAGGTGGTAAAAGCTCTGGACCATTTTTAATGCCTTTAGTGCTTTCTTTGCTTTTCCTTCTGCCTTTCCTTGTGACTCTTGCTCCTCCTTCCACGTTGCGTCATTCTCGGTATCACAAAGAACTGCCACAGCCATGTCCATTAACAACCTCCATCTTCTTGTTGAAGCCACCCCTCAGTCTTAAACTAGCAAGGAAGAAATAGGGCCCATCTGAAGGATGGAAGCTATTGAAAAGAACCTTTCCCCCATACAGAAGCCGTGTGCCTCGTTGCATGGTCCACCAGAAGGCCATGGTCAAAAACTTGATAAGTCATCCAGGAAACAGCCTCGTCCTCTCTGTCCTTGGTGGCACCAGAAGGCAGCAATATTTTGCTGATATTTATTTGATCCACCCTGCACCTCAGGAAGGCCTCAGAGCTGAAAATGGAGCAGCAGTGGAGTTCCTGTCTCTGATCTCATGCTAGAAGGTCCCCCTAGAAGTATGTTTGTGTGATTCCTTGATATTTTAATTGAAGAATTAAAATGCTCAGCTGCAACAATAATACTCACTTTAAAACATCCTCAACTACCCTGGAATTTAAACACTGGGAAATTTTACACAAAGACAGCATAGAAGCCTGACGGTGCCCTGGACCCCACTGGTTATGAAGTCACCCGCCCGCCATCTTTCTGCAAAGGGCTTGCTCCTCCCCTCAGGCGTCCCCAAAGGGGTTTTCTTGATCTGGATTCACACAAAGCGAAAAATCCCACGCAAAACCTCGACAGAAACTTATTTCCACAATCAAACTAAAAAGACCTTCCCAAGGCTAGTTCCCAGAAGTTATTTAATTCTCTCAGCTTTTAGGTTTCTTTTTCCTTTTCTTAAATAAGCTTATTTTTTTGATGCAATATTCATGACTCCCAGACACAGGAAGGGCCTCCATTGCAAAAAGACCGCACTTTCTCCTACCATGGGTTTCACCTTCCTACCTCACTCCCACAGGCTCTGCCTCTCACTTCTTCTCAGTTGGGGTCTGCCTTAGCTTTCATCTTCGCTGCAGAAGGTTGATGGGAGAAGCCCATCCATTAGCGAAGTCCAGCCATTAGATGACAGGTCAGTGTGTTCCAGCCATACCGGGTGAAGACAGGTGAGGTCCCTGGCACAGTTCCTGCCCACTGGGGTAGAGATCCTTTTAGCAAGAAACCCCTCTCCCTTCTGAACTGAGCTCAGCAGATCGAAGACCAGCCTATCCTCTGATGGTGGTTTTGTTTGTTTTTGGTTTTGTTTATTATTGTCACTGCTGCTGCTGCTGTCTTCTCCAGTTAAGGATCAGCCTTGCCAGTGTCAGACATCTAAGTTGGCCTTACACACTGTATGAACCACATGTGTTCTTTATGAGGATCAAAGGTTTCAAATTGCGATCGTGACTCAGAGAGAAGGCCACCAGCCATCAACGCAATCCTGCAGAGGTGAAGGCAGTGCCTTATAGGAGGAACAGCAGGTAAAAGACTGAGAGACCTCTGCCCCTAAAAATGGCTGTGACCTTGAACCAGTGATACCCACCCTGTTTGGTCAGCAGGGAAATGGAGGATGAGCCCTTTAAGTCAGGAAAAGGCCATTGGTGAAGAAACATGGCCCTTGAAATCGGATGGACCTGGGTGTGCAGTTTGATGGCCATGTGCTGGGGGCCAAGATACCACCTCCTCTGAGCCTCAAGTTTCTCATCTACCCACTCTGACATTTCATGAGGTTTGGGGTGAAAATGAAGGGAGATAGCATTTTACTGCTCGTAGCAGAAAGAATGATCTGTGAAAGTTAGCGTTTCTGCCTCCGTCTCCTTCCCTTCCACCAGCTCCTTCAAAGCTTCTGTTAGCTCTCACATCTGAGAAGCCTTGACATTAGGTAAAAAGACAGGCATATGGAGCATATTCTGCATGTCCCTTTCAAGAGTCAGTTTTGTGGTGAGGACCCAGATTTAACCCAGGAGGGAGGTTAAAGGTGTTGAGTTTGGAGCTGGAAGAGACCAGGAGTGGTGGTCCTGCTGGGTGGGGCAGAACGGCTCAGGAATGCCATCCACAGGACTGAAGCAGACGCAAGCCAGCGAGGGGACCCCTTGACCCACTTAGCGCAGAGCTGGCAGTTTCCAGTTCTTGGCTCCGGCAGAGGCATCCATGCTGGTGAAGGATGTACTGCCGCTACCTGGAGCACTTGGGGCTGCTGGGTTCAAAAAGAGACCCACGGGGGCCCTCCTGCTGCCTGCCAGAGCCCGTTCTCCTTGAGCCAAAGTGCTTTTAAAACGAGTTGCTGTGGGGAGGTGGTGGGGAGTGTGTTAGCGAAGGACTGTAGGAAAGCCCCGTGAGTTAACGTGGACAGCCAGAGGCTTGGACAGGGACCAGGAGTGACGGGAGCCACGTCCGCCTGTTTTGCGAGAGGCAGAGCACGATGCCACTCAAAACAAAACCCAGAGAGTGGAACTGTCTTTGCTTCCTGTCAACGCGATTAGTCATGTCATCTGGGGACACTGGAGCAGAGCAAGGACAGCTCCGAAGGACTTGATTGGTGCTAGGATGCGGCAGCAGGGCAGAGCCTCGGCTTACAAGGTCAAGGGTGCTGGAAGACTTTTAGGGAGTCAAGTGGGGACACTCCCATCTCTCTCTGCCCTATCCCACCCTTCATCAGCCTTCAAGTCCACATTCAGCGCGGATGGCTGCTGGTCAGGCTAGGACCACACTCCCCAGCCTGGTGATTTGACCAATCTTGTCACCGCTTGGGGTTTTTTTGGTGTGTGTGCGCGCATGCGTGCTACCCTACACTGCTTCTTACTTCCTGGGGCCAGCATTCTGTCCAGACATTACCTAACTCTTCAGATGCATTGCGTTCCTGCAAGGGAGGTGACAGGGATGATGAGCCTTGTTTCAGAGAACTGGAGGTGGAAACGCCCAAAGACCTCAAAGGCCTTCTCAAGCTGCTCTCGCAAATAAATTAGAGAAAGGGCTGAGACAGACCTAGAATCAAAACACTAAACCTACCTGCTCTGCCTCTTCTGGACCCCTCGCCCTTCTTCCCTCCAGAGAGGACCGTGGCTGAAGCAGTCCGTGGAGGGCTGGCCCCCCAGCTTCATGGCCAGGACACCCCACCCCATCCCAGGGAAGGCCCAGTGCAGCAGCCCTGCCTCACTTATTTTAAAGCCGCACATAACCACATGCAGCTGGACTTGACCTCAGGGCCAGTCACCAGTGAGGAGTGAAAAAACACATTCTTCTGCAAGGTTTCCTAAAGGGAGTCAAGGAAGCCAGTGTGTGCTAATAGGAAGCATTGTTCGTGGTCCTAAGCAAACCCTCACGGTACATGGTATGGCTTCATTTCCACGGTCAGTGGGAAATAGGGAAGGTCAACACAAATTTGCATAACGATTTTCGAAGCATTCATTTAAAACAAAGGGGAAAAAATAATAATGACTATTGGACTTGCACTTCCCCTAATGACAGTTAATACCCAACAACTGCCTAACACCCTGCCTTACTGTGTTCTTGCAAAAACCCTGGAGCATCTGCTCCTCATTAGAAGCCCAGAGAAGAAATTGGGCAGGTACTGTTTTTCTGCTTTGACAGAAGAGGTTGGCAACAGAGGCTCCAAAACACACGACCCTAAGCCAACGTCTCAAAGATGGCGACCACAGGTCATGGGAGGTAGACCCCCCCAAGTTCCTACCCCACTCTCCTCCCCTCACCCCAATCCAGTGGCTCTCATGGCCCACAGACTGCTTCTTCCTCTGTGTTGAGTTCAGGGTTCACAACAGCAGACTTGGCAGCAGCTACGCATTTCAAGCTGCATCTTACCCACCCTGGTTCCGTGAGCTGATGGCTTCTTGGCCGGTGGTGCCGCAAAACAGCACAGCCAAGCCTTGGGGAGGTCTTGGGATCCACTTGGGAGCTATCCCCAGGCAGGGAGCCGGATTCAGTGGCTGATCAGTGAGAAGATGAGAAGTAAAACGGTTAAGCCCCAGAGTTGCGGGTCTGTTTCCGTCTTGCCTAGGAAGAGACAGGTCCGTTGTGCAGAAGGTTTGATTTAAGGGCATTTAATTTTGTGCTCTCCGAAAGACCTGTTTTCAAGGAAGCCTTTCAGCCAACACATCTGATTATCTCAGGGCTTTGGGAGCTGCTTCCCACTGTGGGCTTGCCGCTTCCTTCCAAGCATATCACAGACCTCTTTCTAAGAAGCCCAGGGCATCGTCAGCATCTTTTCCTGCTAGGATAAAACCCATGCGCTTAACGCGGGTAGCCAGAATCCTGGGGAGGCAGCTCAACCTGCCAGTGGAGCCCAGCTCTCTTCACATGCCCTGTATTTATGTTTTCATCTCACTTCATCCTCACGAAAAGCATCTCAGAGAGAATGAAACTGAGGCTCAGAGAAGTTCAGCAGCATGTTCCAGGCCAAATTGTTCAAGTCATTCTCACTCCCATCTTTTCCCTACTGCCGATGCCCCCCCCCCCCAGATTATCTCCAGGAGAGAAAAAGATGAAGGCTTTTGAGACCCCATCACAGATTTGGTGAAGGTGGGAGTGTGAGGCTCAATGTTGCTTTGGCTAAACTCAGTGGTACCATCCCAGATTCAAACTTGGGAGGTAATAAGGGATTTCTCTATCTGATGTATGTTGCCTAAAGCATTTGCTAACATCTGCCACAGAAGCCACTGCCCAAGGAATGAAAGGACAAAGATAGGGAAGGCAAATTATTTTTTTAAAGTCAGGTAGGAGAGCAAGTTTTCTTTATTATCAATTAGAAGGGCTTTAGGGTTCCCTGGCCTGTTTGGATAGAGGAGGAGGGGGAGTGGGAGTGAGCACCACTGAAAGGGGCAGTAATTTTTATTACTCTCAGCGAAAATTAAGGACTTTTATTATCCAAAAGCAATGAGGAAACATTTTCACCAGGTGCCACAGCGGGCTGCCCACTGTCCCGAGTTCGTCTGAACGGAAGCACACGTGCTCTGCTCCCCTGCCACCCTATCACCCAGCAAGTGTCTCATCAGGCATCTGCTAAGTGCCTGGCCTTGTGTTACGTTCAGGGGAGCCCAAGAGCACCCGGCGACTTCACTCCTGCTTTCAACAGGACTTAAAATCTAGTTAGAGCAACATGATCTACGTACAAAGTGATTAGCAATCAATTCAAGACAGCATAAATCTGAGTATTTATGATAAAAACAATAAATGACAAATGACTTAGAGTGGTGAAAGGCTGCAAGGGACAAAGTGGTCAGAGAAGGTTTTATGGAGAAATGGGAACTGGCCTAAGCCTTTTGGTGCCTGGATCTGGATCAAGAGAGCGAGAAGGAAATTCAACTGGAGAGATGAACTTAAGCAAGGAACTGGAGTTCACAATGAGTATGATGAAACTAACGGAGTTTATTATATTTGTGTTTCAAATGACTACGCAAAGATCAAGTGGATTGATTGCCCATTTAATTCTCCACCCGTTTACAGAGGAGAATTAAGTACAAATAGACTGGCTATTGACAAAGGCAGAGTAATCCTTATAGTGAACATCAATGGTTCATCTATAGGAATGCAGGATGCTCACCAAGACTTGGAAACAATTCTGATGCACCCTCTACTTCTCTCACACCTTCCCCAAGGGAAAAACTCCCTAAATCACCATAGATACTAACAATAAAAACAGCTATGTAAAACACTCTTATATTGGCTCAAACCAATCATCCATTCAGACCAGGATTCAGTCACTGAAAATGACACCAAGTATATTAAAAGGAAGGACATTACCATCTTTTGTGATCTCAATCTCCAAAGGTTAGGACTTGTACCCTAAACACCCTTAATTTCCTCCTAGTAGCCGACTGTGGCTCCATAAAATATAAACTAACCTAAATTATTCTTCATCCAGTTTGCATTTTCTGACAGTATCACCTCTGAGGATAATATGTTCTGTGTTTACTACCCACTATATTAAGCCATGATAATACCCCCTGTCGTTTCTCCCAAATTATGTCTCTCCTTCAAGCTTCAAAAGATGCCCCTTACTTGTAATATTCCAAGACGTTGTGAACAAGTTGATATTCATGTAATTAGAATTTCCCTTGGGTTTCACCTTTCTAAACGGAAGCTAGTTGAAGCTATCCTTATAGTAAAGATTTCCTCTACTCGTTCGTTGATTCTTGTTGACTTCTTCAGGTGCTTTCTTGGCTCCATTTCTTGCTGGTAGTGTGTGTTTATCATCATCATCATCATCATTGTCCTGTCCCATACATTTTATGAACTTCATCTGATTCCCTTGGCCTCACTTGCTCTGAGACTCTCAGCTGCCTTCTTCACCTCATCAGTCTTTCTGGCTGATGAAATGACCTAAGCCAGCATGGAACCAACAAGTTACTGCTTGAGAGTGACAGACCTCTGTTTTGCATCCAGACATAAAACAAGGCTAACCAGCCGGACCCCTAGAGTCTTGGCATCTCTTGCAACTTCAAAATCAAATGGAGTGCCACACTTTAGGGTTTGAGATCCAGCTTGCTGAGTGGCCACTGCAGGGGCCAGTTGAGACAATTCAAAGGCACAGGGAAGGAGTTCCTGTTGTGGCTCTGCAGGTTGTGAACCCAACTAGTATCCCTGAAGATTCGGGTTTGATTCCTGGCCTTGCTCAGTGGGTTAAGGATATGGCATTGCTGCAAGCTGTGGCATAGGTCGCAGATGTGGCTTGGATCCTGTGTTGCTGTGGCTGTAACACAGGCCAGCAGCTGTAGCTCCAATTCAACCCCTAGCCCAGGAACTTCCATATGCTATGGGTGCAGCCCTAAAAAAAAGCACAGAGGAATTCACGCCTCTGGTGCAAACTCTGACCGATGAAAAATAGAAGACAAGAAGGAGCCAAACAGATAAATAATCTGTCCTTTCTCCCTCCCATGGACCGCTCCAGGGTGTGGTGTGGCCCTGTCTGAAGACTTACCATTGGCAGAGCCAGATGTGTGTGAAGGTGACTTGCTGTATCTTCTTGCTGGTGTCATGAAGCAGTGGCCATTAGGATAACACATCATCTCACAAATCTTCTCATTCTTCCCTCTCTCATTTCCCTTCCCATCCCACAAGCCACAGCATAGGTTGCAGATGCAGCTCGGATCTGACAATGCCATGGCTGTGGTGTAGGCCTCCACCGCTGTTCCAATTCAACCCTTAGCCTGGGAATTTCCATATGCTGCAGTTACAGCTGTTTAATTTTTTTTTCTTTTGAAGTGGTTTTTAGAAGACCCTATGGTTAAAGCTTTTTATCCCAAGAAACACCCATTTATTGTCTCCCTGATATCTCAGACATTCCTTCAGCCGTGTCAGTGTTTTCTGCCATTCTGCCCACACCCAGTACCTTCTCCATGATCAAACAGCTTCTGCATCTGGGTCTGAAGCCCAAGATCCCAACCACCATACTTCAGCTCTGGATATGGCTTTGTATCCATTCAGGGACCCTCTCTGTATAAGCACTTCACCTCTTTCTTGCAATACAAGGACTCTCAGGGCCTAGGGGTCCCACCTGCTATCGCTGGGTGTCCCTGACAGTTACCCAGGTGATGTAGTGGATCAGGTTGCTCATACAGGAGCCATCTGACATACCTGGCCCCCAGCTTTACAGTTTCACTCTCAAGTTCTTTCAAAACAATCGAATGGATGGCATCCCATTGTGATGATTTATTTAAACACTTTGTCAGGTCAACCACATCCTGTACGCATATGATTCAAAACATAAACACTTGCTGTAGATGTAATTTTTCATGTCAATTTATGCACCAACAGAAAATGACCTTTATGCCAGAGAGATACAATTTCTTTACAGATAGTAACTTGCAATGCCCTGGTGAAACAATCATCAAGTTCCAATAAAAAATATAATCACACAAATGTAACTTTTAATTGAACAGCAAAAATGGTTGGGGGAACCTTCACCGCTTCTTAATTATAGCCCTACGTGAAGATTATTCATATAATTTCTTGTCATTAGATGAATTTGAGCAAATAATACATTTCTAAAAAGGAATTATAACCTGGAAGTACAATATAAAAAGAAGACAAAAAGGTATCAATTTCGCTCTTTTCATAAGCCTCTCCAGTGAGTCTTTCTTAGATCTGTTAACTATATTCACCCCAAATATTTTTATTATGCATAAGAGGAATTCTGTGCCTGGGACTGGCCTTTCTATGATTAATTCAAAAACTGCAGACTACATTTATTGTTCACTTAATTGAACCAAAATTCTAAAAGTCAAACATTATTACAGAGTTACCTTTCTTACCCTCAGAGTATCCATGTATTGCTTTCAAAAGTCAAATAATTTACTTTTAAAAAGCCCACAAATTTTAAAATATTATTTCCCTAAGTTTGGAGAGCTCATACTATCACTGCTTTTTTTGAAGTCAGTATGTATCCGTGTGTGTAATGCACCAAACACAAGATCCTATAAGCATCTCCCAAATTAAAACCTGAAAGAAATATCTGTGATAAAACGACCGTTCTCTTTCCTCTGCGATTTCAATAGTGTTTATGCTCTTTGGGTATTAGATAAGAATCAGAAATGCCCTTTGGGGGCACTCGAGGGAAAGTGTTTTTTTAATTTTACAGACTGGATTAAAGAGAAGCCGGAAAAGTAGGTAGAACTAGAAACCCAGCCCAGTAAAGTCTGGATCAGCTACTGGCCTTAGGACATAGCAATCGCATCTCTGCTCTGAATATAATACAAGAGTTAGAATTGCTCATCAGCATGAAATAGGAATATGATAAACAGTCAAAAAAAGAAGTGTGAGTGTAAGAAGAGAAAAAGAATAAGCCTCTGTTTGTCAAAGGTGCAAGACAAGTTCTAAGGAAAGATGGTGCCACCACTGGGCTTTAAGACCAGGTCAGTGAGCCCAGCTAGATGAAGATGGCTCGTTTCACCAGATGGCAGGATTAATCTTGCTGGGGAAACTAAATAATGAATAAGCTTCAGGAAATGTAAAAAAAAAAAAAAAATCCCAGTAAGCATGTATAAAGGTTGAAGGTTTAACTTTCAGGGCTGTATAATCACTAAGTTCATAGAACAACTTGGCCTGAATTCCAAGGGAGAAATTTACACCCAGGATGTTGGGACCAGAATGGAAGAGATAATTATAGCTGCAACATCAAATTAAAAATCAGTTTAAAGACAGGAGACTAGGTTAGGGAGGTGATAGATGCAGAAATAAGGCTCCAAAGCAGCTTTTGTAGGACCTGAAGATCCTAGCAAACGAGGAAGCAGGTTGTTGGAAAGGATTTATGCTGCTGCCAGATCTAAAAGCACCTCTCAGGGGAGTTCCCGTCGTGGCGCAGTGGTTAACGAATCCGACTAGGAACCATGAGGTTGCGGGTTCGATCCCTGCCCTTGCTCAGTGGGTTAACGATCCGGCGTTGCCGTGAGCTGTGGTGTAGGTTGCAGACGCGGCTCGGATCCTGCGTTGCTGTGGCTGCGGCGCAGGCCAGTGGCCACAGCTCCG
>PVHT020000175.1:11200336-11276362 GCA_004024745.2 Catagonus wagneri
TCTTGCTACATGAGTACTGTTATCCACATTTCCCAGATGAGGAAACTTAAGGCTCACAGAAGTTAACTAACTTGTCGCAAGGTCACAGAGATTGCCAACAGATAGTTTCATTCATGGCGAAACCTTACTTGGCAAACTCCCCTACTTTTTCGAATTCATATGACTTTTCGTAAAGTTTCTTCTTGTTGAAGTTCCTTTTTCAAGACAGTGATCTTGCCATGGTTAACAAAGAAGACCAGGAATAAAGCCTGCCGATGCTGGATAGGTGGTCTGTGTAACCAAGGCGGTAAGGCTAGGATACTCCTCCAGAGTGGCCAGCAGGCACACCCTGCTACCCAGCCCTGTGGTATGTCAAGAAGGAGACTTTAAATGAACAACATAAAAGCAAAACTGTCCTTGTCAACAGGAAGATGAGCACATGGCAGGAACATGGCATGGCACCCACAGAATGCCTACACTCTTAAAATTGACCCCGCCATACTACTTATAATGATTTAGGGCCAGGAAAATATCATGTGTCACCTCTCCACTTAGAAGCATTAGCCAACAGGTCACCAGATGCTGCTCTGTCACTTGCATTGAGGGTCCTGAGCTGGGAGATGGTTTTCTGCACCTGTCAGAGTTAGCCTGGGTGAGGGCCACACCCTTCAGGTAATGCTCCAAACCCCCAAGATACAGCTCATTGGGGACCCTAGCTTGTTAAGGCCCATCACAAGCTGTCAAGGGTAATTAAATCAGGGATTAGTGTCACCCAGAGAGTTTGGTGTGAGCCTGGTCCATGTTAAAGTGTTTGACACTGAGTGCTGAAGGCAGACAAGGTTACTGTTAGCTCCTAGCATGGAGCCTGCTCTGAGGCCTGCGGGTGCTGGCAGTTAGGTCCCTTGAGCAGAAGAACGCTGCATATTTTAGTTTTCCGTAAATATTTTGTTCTCTGCTCTGGACCCCATTTTGCCCTTACTGGATTTTTTTCAGTTAAAGTACATGACACATTTCACTTCTCAGATCCTGTTTGAAAACACCTTCCACTCCGTTCACGAGAAATTGTCCCTCCTCCCAGACCGATGGCGCGGCCTGAGTGGTCCCTGGAGTGTGTGATAACTCGCTATCTGCCTGGGGGTACAGTGAGATATGCCTCTCACATACTTTTTGTGGAAGTGTAAATTAGCACAGCCTTTCTAGAGAGCTATTTGGTAATGTGTTCCAAGAATTTTTAAAATGCTCATATCCTTTTGACTGAGTGTGTCATTACACTTCTGGGAATCTATCTGAAGAAAATCATCAGAAGCACAGAAGAGGCTTGTTATACCAAAGATGTTCACTGCAGTATTGTGTATAAAAGCAACCATTAGAATTGGAAATGCTAGTAGTATTGAGTAAAATAGAGAACATCCATATGGTTAGGATATCATTTCCATTTTATTCAACAAATGTTTATTTCCTAGGCACAGAGAATTTAAATAGTAAACCATTTATACCCACCCACTGCATTCTCAGAGTTTATCAAGTTAGTGTTTTAGATCTTAATAATATGGGGATTTGTTTATATTAAAGTTTTTTTTTTCTTTTTTTTTGGCATTTTAGGGCTATACCTGCAGCATATGGAGATTCCCAGGCTAAGGGTCTAATGGGAGCTATAGCTTCTGGCCTACACCGCAGCCACAGCAATGCAGGATCCAAGTCGCATCTGCAACCTACACCACAGCTCACAGCAACACCAGATCCCTGACCCACTGAATGAGGCCGGGAATTGAACCTGCATCCTCATGGATACTAATGGGATTTGTTTCCGCTGCACCACAATGGGAAATCCTGTTTATATTAAAGTTTCAAATGAAAACTCAAGATTTTAAATTACATGGGTAACTGTATTTACAAGTAGGTAAAAGCTATGCTTAAAAAGAAGGAACTACACCTCCCTGTCCAGAGGATTACCTGTTTGGTAAAGTTAAGAGTGATTTTTTTTTTTTGCCTTCTTTATGCTTTCCTGTTTGTCCTGAAACAGATACTGTGAATATATATTACCCTCATAATTTAAGGAGGTAGAGAAAGTATTGCATTTAAAAAAATACACAAAGATAAATATAATCTATCCAGCTCTTTTCCCCTCTGAGTAGGAAATGTGATTCTTACCTTGGCTAAGAAGGCTCAGTTCTGCCCTTTAGGCTACCAATCAAAAGGCAAGTGCAGATATGCAAGCAGCAGGGGTTCAGTTCCTCAGTAAGGTCAGACTTTCTACGAAACATTCTAATTGGGAGTCTGGAAGCAATAATCCAGAATTTCACCAAGGCCCAAGGATAAGCTGGAGGTCAGCTGGGTCCCTGGCCTGCAAAAGTCCTGATGGAAAAACACAGCTGGTGTAATTCCATTCTGCACACCACCTAGTACCCAGCCTTGCTATCTGTTCTAGTACTTGGCTTAGCAAACTGCCTGTGCTTAGCAGGTGTAACTGCTACACCGCCAACAAAACTGTTCACCGAAGACCTGGCTTCACATGTGTTTGCTTCTGCAGATTCCAAGGAGAGGCGCAGGTGTTAACGGATAGTCATACTCAGAGTGAGAAGGGGGTAGAAAGGCGAGGGAGATGTTCCATTGTCCGCATTCTCCTTCTCCTTGTCACCTGGCTTGGGACAGATGCTCCAGCAAAAGAATCCTTTCAGGTTAGCTCGTAAAGCACAACTGACCACACTCTACTTTTAAAGGTAGCTGTTAGAGTGGCCCTCATATCCTGGAGTCATGAGTCTGTGTATGCATCCTGTTGGATCTTGTTTTTCACCACACACATCACCTTAGGTGTCTGACTGAGGTATCTGCAAGCATACCTGAGTAATAAGTGGAAGAAGAAGACCCATGCATCATCAGTTCTATGCTAGGCAATTTACTGTCTCTAAACTTCTCCACCCTCCAAAGAAAACCTAGGCTCAGAGACGTTAAGTAACTGGGTAGCAATCACGCATAGATAGAATTCGAAACAAGGTCAGTCTGGTTACAAAGCCCAAGCTCTCCTCTTTCCATAAGCGTCTGTCACCTCAAGAAAGTCAGCTGGTTCTGAGAATGAAATCTTTCTCCTCTGCCTAACAAAATGCATGGTACGAAATCAAAGTGCCCTGTAAGCATGAATGCCCTACAATCCAAATAGCTCGTCATCGCCTCCCTCTTGCCTCTAACTGGTGATGGGAAAGCAGGGTAGGGCGGGTCGGAGCATAGCGATGGGGCAGCAATGGGGCTTTCTCTTGTGATGAATACAACTTGCATGTCAACTAGCGTCAGAACAAAGATGGAGGGCATTATTCCAGCTACAGTCCAGCTAATGTAAATACTTTAACATCTAACGGTAATTTGTAGGCAAGCATTTCCCCATATCCAAATGGATGAGTTCAAAGGTTAGCCCTATAAAGGTCTAGTTTATTTTTATTTTTGAGATGGGGAAAGGGAGACACAAGAATGTGACTAATTTCTTACAGACTACACAGCCCTGAAACCCCTAGAAGGGTAAGGAATAGGTCTCATTTGCCCTCATTTTTACATGAATTTTTTCGTATCGAAATATTGAACAGCCTTATCCAGAGTAGCTACTATCAGATGCTAGGGGACAAAATCCTCCGTGCCTAGGACAGTGCTGTGCCCACAGCGGTCGCCCAGGGAATGTATCGAAAGCATGTATCGATTATGGCTGATAGTAATGGCAGAAAGGAGGGCAGAAACGTCTGGATCCACAGATTCCAAACGACGGCTCTGACACCTCCCAGATTCATCATTCCATGTACGCCGCTGGCCTCTGCTTCCAAGGAGCACTGAAATCCGCAGATTAGTAATGGATTGCAAACATAAGAATGTCATCTCATCAACACTAACTGGGTTACATTTTCATTTCGCTGAGTGCCTTCTTGCTCGGGAAACATGGGCCCAGGCGAGCGGCAGCGCCTCTCTGACCCCTCCACCACTCATTAGCCACTCCTGCTCCATCTCATGGGTCTAACCAGCTCTTACAGTTCTGATCTTGTTGGAGAACACTGGTCTCCCACCCCTGGAGTCCTGCCTAACACACTGCTGGGAGCAGCCCCACTGGGGTGGAGACTCCCCAGGTATCTAGATTCCAACCAGAAAACCTGGCTCTCTGCTCCTGACGTGGGTCCTCTCCCCACCACACCAAGGAGAGAATTTAGGCCAACACTGAGTTGCTTCATCTTGTCTCACTGATCTGCCAACCAGAATAAAAAAAGCGACCCTCCTTAATACTTTAAAGAGATACAAGGGGGATTTATGGTCTGATGTCTGCAAAAATCCACGAAGAAAAAGGGATGTTTATTGCTTAAAATACATATTTTTTTCTCTCAAGTTTTTAAAAATGGCTTCTCTGGGTGCTACTAGAGAATGCAAAGAGGAAGTGTTAAGAATACACACAGGAGAGGAGTTCCCGTCGTGGCGCAGAGGAAACGAATCCGACTAGGAACCATGAGGTTGCGGGTTTGATCCCTGGCCCTTGCTCAGTGGGTTAAGGATCCCGCGTTGCCGTGAACTGTGGTGTAGATCACAGACACAGCTCGGATCTGGCGTTTCTGTGTTTGTGGTGTAGGCCGGCAGCTGTAGCTCCGATTCAACCCCTAGCCTGGGAACCTCCATATGCCGTGGGCATGGCCCTAAAAAGCAAAGGGAAAAAAAAAAAAAAAAAAGGAATACAGGAGAGAGAGAAAACTTTACCAATATAAGCATCCTATGAGAAGAGATATCTTCATCAATTTCAAATGAGTTGGGAGAAATGTCTTAGGAATTCCCAGAGAGATATCCAAAGCTAAGTAGAGTGGTTAGTTGTAACAGTGGCCCCCAAAGCAGCAAGATGCCAGGGAAGACATTATAGCAGCTGGATAATGAAGAGGTTCAAGTGAAGGAAGGTACAGGTCTCTCTCCTTCCTTGCCCTCTCTTGCCACCCCCCCCCAATGCCAAGTTAATAGAAGCAGCCTCCCTGGGATCCAAAGAGCCCTTTGCTGCACGCGGAAAGGCAGGCGGTTGTGCGCCCCGCCACGGGAGGCCGCTTTTTGCTCGGCTGCCTGTGTCTCGCCAGCGAGGACTGCCAGCTCACATTAAGCCCTGTGCATCTTATCACATCAGTAGTGTCCCTGAGCCAGCCTGATGGGTGCCGGGATCCATTTGTGACCAAAGTCAGAGCCCATCTCAAAGAAGTACATTCACCAAATGAAAATGGCACCTTTTTATCCTGCCAGCAGCCCGTCACCAGTCTCCAGCCATCTTCTGCCCACCCAGTCCTGCTTCCTTCACTCTCCAGATTCCTTCTGGAGAGGCAGGAGACAACAGGAAAAGAAATCAGAGCAGCAGTGACCGTCAGCATCCAAATGACAGAGGCTTGGAGGAAATGACATCTCAGCTACAGCACAATTCACAGAGACCACAGCCCACTTGTTTCTAAAATGAGAAATCCAAGATCCAACAGCAATGTGTGATCTGCCAAAGATTATGCAGTGAGGCCAAAGTGGGGAGGACGTGGGCACTGGGCTGGGTACAGACGTCTGGTCATCATACTCTGCCCTTGAGTCTTTAGGCCTCACTGTTATCATTTGTGAAGTACAGGCTTCGACTCAGTGACCTTTAAGATGCTTCTCAGCTTTAACATTCTAAAATTTGTCATTCCATGGCCCAGCAGCACCCATATATAGAGCGTCACCTATAGCTTGTTAGACATGTGACATCTTGGTCCCCACCCCAGAAGTACTTAAAGATATTCAGTATTTTAACAATATCTCCTGGTGATTCATATGCACATTAAAGTTTTATAAACATTATTCTGGAATATTCTACCACAGGTTTATAGAAAATCATCAGTCTTAACTTCAGAATTATATAATAAAGTAAAACAAATGCCAGGCTAGATGAACTGTCTTCTTTAAAAAGTACCACTGGTGCCCATTAATAGGACCTGACACTGTGCTACAATTTGTCATCAAGTTAAATCCCATCCCACTCAAGATTTTTGCTCACTCTTGCACTCACAGCAGGCACCCCATGCCTCAGAAGTCATTGCTGCAGTCCTTGTGGCCATTCTCAGGTGCAGTATCCTTTTTTAAACATATCTCAGCTGGAGTGCTTGAGGGTCTTTAGTCATAGTACATTTGGCTAACTATCTCAATAGAATAGCCTTTAGACGTGTCAATTTATTATATGAAATATCCAACCAAGGCAGACTTCCCTTTCTGGATGTGATTACAGGATTGTAACATGACTCAATTTGTAGTCCTAGTGGCTCTGTTTAACAACCCAGGGGTTGGTCAGTCAAACCATAATAAATAATTTCTTTCTTTTTATATGGTCTTGTGCTGCATGCTATTCATATGGACATGGACGCATTTGGTTTCCGCACTTATGGAATTAAAAATTGTTATATGATGGTCTCTAAACACCAGCACTACTGACATTTTGGACCTGACAGTTCTTTGTGGCTGCCCTATGCATTAGAGGACATTTTGCAGCTTCCCTGCCTTCTACCCACCAGAGGCCTGCAGCAGTCCTCATTCTGCTGTGGCATCCAGGATGTTTCCAGACATTGCCAAATCTTCCTTGGGGAGGGGGACAAAATCACCCCTGGTTGAGAACCACTGGATTAGAAAACACTAGTGGAAATCAGGAAAGTGTCAGGAAGAAGCCTATGGGGATGCAGCTGGAAAGAGAACACAAAAGCTGACTATTAGTGGGAAGAATAAAGAGGTATTAATAACACATTCAAGTCAAAGGGCTGGCGAGGACATGTAGAAGAAGCAAGGGAGATGCCTTGATTCAGAACGTCAAAACCAAGGGGAACAGGCTACCCCTCACTCCAGCAAACATTTCATACTGAAGAGCAGAGCTTCTGATCACAGGCTGTTTCTCAGCCATAGACATTATTAACAAAGCTGGAAATGATGTAGGAGACAAAGAAAAGAGTTCAAGGATGCCAAATGAGAAGGACCCTTATAGTGTGAAAATATCACTTTAAAGTGTTAATTTTCGGCTGCAGATCTGTAGCACAGAGATTCAAAAAAATCTATAGCTGGAATTGGCTGTTAGATTCACCTCCTCCAATGCTATCATTCTACACGTAACCCAGAAAGGCAAATGAACTTGTCCAAGGTCACAGTTACCTAGAGGCAGAGCCGGAACACTTGCCTGTGAAGGTGCAGGCGTGGTGTTAACTTTCTCTGGTTGCCCAGCACCCAGAGCTGGGCATGGGGAACACTGAGGACCAAAGATGACTGTGTAAAGTGAACCTGGACCTCCTACTCCACAGCCTAATACTTTTCTACCATGTCACTCACCTGTTGTCATTTATGAGGCTATTTAGAGTGTGGAAAGTCTGTTAATGAAATGTTAACTAAAACAGCATCTAGCGTATTGAAAACATAACATGTGCATCTTTAGATCTTCCAATAGAAAATGATGAGGACAGGATTTAGAATGAAGATACATCAATACTTGCAAATGAATCGACTGACAAGGGATTAGTCTCCAAAATTTACAAACACCTCCTACAGCTCGATACCAAAAAAAAAAAACAACCCCATCAAAAAAATGGGCAGAAGATCTAAACAGACAATTCTCCAAAGAAGACATACTGATGGCCAAAAAACACATGAAAAGATGTTCAACATCATTCGCTATTAGAGAAGTGCAAATCAAAACCACTATGAGGTACCGCCAGAATGGCCATCATCAAAATGTCTACAAACAGTTAAGTGCTGGAGAGGGTGTGGAGAAAAAGGAACCCTATTACACTGTTGGTGAGAATACAAATTGGTGACACCACTGTGGAAAACAGTATGGAGATTCCTCAGAAAACTCAAAATAGAATTACCATTTGATCCAGCAATCCCACTCCTGGGCATCTATCCAGAGAAATCCATGACTTGAAAAGACACATGTACTCCAGTGTTCGTTGCAGCACTCTATACAATAGCCAGGTCATGGAAACAGCCTAAATGCCCATCGACAGAGGAGTGGATAGGGAAGATGTGGTACATATACACAATGGAATATTACTCAGCCATTAAAAGAAACGAAATAACAGCATTTATAGCAACATGGAGGGGCCTAGAAATTATCATGCGAAGTGAAACCAGTCAGACAGTGAGACACCAAGATCAAATGCCTCCACTTACGTGTGGAATCTAAAAAAAAGGACACAATGAACTTCTTTGCTGAACAGATACTGACCCACAGACTTTGGAAAACTTATGGTTTCCAAATGAGACAAATCGGGGGATGGGGGGATGCACTGAGGGTTTGGGATGGAAATGCTATAAAATTTGGTTGTGATGATTTTTGTACACCTATAATTGTAATGAAATTCATTAAGTAATTAAAAAGAAAAGAATGAAGATACCTCACTCAGGGGAGGGAGGAGATACCTTCCAAGGTACCAGTGGCAGGAGACAGAACTCTCCAGAGGCCGGAAGGGGCCCAGGATACAGTACTCACTTCTCTATCCAGTCTCTGCTAGTCACCAGAGCAAGCTCTAACCCAGCCCAGGTCAGCTCTTCCCAGGAGAAGAGGGAACAGAGCCCTCAGGAAAGAAGGGATACCGCCTTCCGAACAAACATATCCTATTACCTACAAATGCTACATTTAGTTCATGTTCAAGGGCAACCTTGGAGCTGGCAGATTAGGATTATAGAATTTTCCTGCTCCACAAAATCTCTCTGCTTGGTGATGTGGGAGATCTCTCAAGGGACACAGTTTTATTATACCATCATAAACTGAGAAGGGTTTTTAAAATACAACTGCCAGATGGGGAAACACACTGGCTAAAACCCATTTGCACTCAAATACCATCAGTGAACCAAAGAGCATTATTTGCATGGGATCCTTCACAGTTTTTGCGGTGGGGTGGAGGCAAAGTCATTGAGGAATCTCTGGTTGCTGATGAGGGGAAGGAGGAAAAGCATAGAAAGAAGAGGCTGTGGATCCAGATTTATTTAGAACACTTGGTCATTCTGCTGCGCCAACATGGCTCCCTCTTCAACTGGATGGGGACAAATAGCTGTGTCCTGAGGTGGCTTTGTCATGCTAATGCACCCAGACAGCTCTGCTCCACAAGATTTAGAGGAGGTTTTTGTGAGTTTGTTTGCACCAAGCTGAGCTTCCTTAGAAAGCTTTCATTAATCAGGATATCACTGAACAGAACAGGCACTTGGGAACTACCTGATTAAAGGCAGAGAAGAAGGTGCAGCCTGGGTGGAGTCCAAGCGAGAAGAAGAGGAGGCACCTCTTCCGAGCCAAACTCTGTGCCAGCTTCCCTATGAAAGTGATTTCCTGTACTCTTAAGAGAAAAAAATACTATCTCCTCAGTGCAGATGAGGCAGCCAGTGTTTAAGGGTTTTGAACAAAACTTGGCAGTGGTCATTTAATAAATAACTGGTGGATTCTCTGACCCCAAACTTTATGCTCTTTTCACTCCACCACACAAGAAAGCCAGAAAGAAAAGGACAAGCCATTGAAAAAGCCTTCCCTGTGTGAGTCCCCCAAAGAGCTGAGGATTTAGTGACTCTCAGCAAATGAGGACGCCTGTGTTTATTTATTCTCTGACCATTGAGTATCTTTGCCAAGCAGAGTATTGTTTTGAGTTCCAACAAAGACAAGGGCTCTAACGAAAGACACATGAGAGATAGTACATTGCAAACTATTACATTTAGGATGGATAAGCAATGAGGTCCTATTGTACAGCACAGGGAACTATATCCAACCTCTTGGGGTTGAACATGATGGAAGATAATATGAGAAAAAGAATGTGTATATAACTGGGTCACTATGCTGTGCAGCAGAAATGGACACAACACTGAAAACCAACTATAATAAAAATACAATAAATAGTACATCGTGTAAATGGCCTTATCATCTAGCTGGGAGGAAAACAAACAAAAGGTAAATAGTTACATCATATAGCATAATGCAAGTAAGACAACTGGGGGACTTTGGAGATGAGGAATAGCTACGTGTGAGAGTGTAATTACAGGAGGCCTTTATCAAAGAGAGACTCATGCTGATCTTTGCAGAATAACTAGTAGTTCAGGGAGTAGAGAAAAAGAACATTCCAGAAAAAAACAGAAACAAAAAAAAAAAACCATACTATGAACCCAGTCAGGACCAATGCACCTGTCCTGAACATAAGCTAAGAGCTTGAATCAAGGAAGGTACTTTGAATGCAGTGGTGGGGTCTGCCTTGCTGGAACAGTGATGTTGTAGAAATGACAGAATCTTTTTTTTTTCATTTTTTAAAGTTTTATTGAAGTATAGTTGACTTACAATGCTGTGATAATTTCTCCCGTATAATAAAGTGATTCAGTTACACATAGAGTTTTGAGTGTCAGAAAGTCTATTGGACGTGAAGGAAAAGCTCAGTGAGTTTGTAAGATTTTTCCGATAGTGATTATTCTCATTTTACAAGCAGAATTTTACTTTTCAAAGTGGACAGAAATTCAGTGACTCTGTAGAGCAGGAGGGTATGACAACACCAGGAAAACGCTACTTATCTTTCTTCTTTGTGTTCCAGGGGTCCCACTGAGAAAACTTTCCCAACAGGATGAGTCACGGGGTCCTTGATCTATTCCATCTAAATACGCCAAGCACTTTCAAGGTCTTCTTTAAAAGGATATTTTTATCACCTACAAATAAATCACTTTAGGAAAGCTTTCCATATCTAGCTGAGAGATGTTTGCATTTGCCATAGAAAAAGACAATATACTTGTAAATAACTCAGATCTCACTAAACAGCAAGTGAGTAAGAGTGCTCCTAAAACACCACCATTTTGAGTTCAGTGTTGTTTTCCCAGTTGACCCCAGTCAGGGAGAGTCTTGCAAAATGAGCACAGGGTTTCAGAGCCACCTTTAGGCATGTAACTGAGTAATGTGAATGAATTTCGTCACTGTAGAGATGCTAACGGTAGCTGCTCTTGATAAGAAATATGTGTTCTCTGCCCCTGGTTCCTGAGCCAGAGCTCCTAAAACTCTTGTAATTTCCTAGTGATGAGGGTGGTAGGAGTCTCTTACACAGAATTTCTAAATCTTTTGGAATTTCCTGGGTGTTGGTGCTTTATTTTTGTTTTTGGTTTTTTTTTTTGGTCATTTTAGGGCTGCATCTGTGGCATATGCAGGTTCCCAGGCTAGGGGGCGAATTGGAGCTCTAGCTGCCAGCCTACACCACAGCCACAGCAACACCAGATCCAAGTCACATCTGCAGCCTACACCACAGCTCACAGCAACACAGGATCCTTAACCCTCTGAGCATGGCCAGGGATCGAACCCGCATCCTTCTGGATCCTAGTTGGGTTAACCACTGAGCCACGAAGGGAACTCTGCATTTTTTGTTCTAGTGCAGTGACTTATTGTGGGCTTCCGTACAAGCGTCAGTCACTAGAAAGACAAGGCTATGATGAAATTCTTAGGACTTTCAGCCCTACCTCCTGTGCTCTGGGAAAGGGAAAGGGCCTGGAGATTGAGTTAATAATCAGTCATGCCTTCGTGGTGAAACCTCCATAAAAATTCCCTATGAAATTCAAAGAGCTTCTGGATAGTGAACATCCACGTACCGGGAGAATGGTGAAAAGCACACGCCACAGGAACAGAAGGCCCTGTGCTTGGGACCCTTCCAGATCTCGGCCTATAATAGCTGTTCCTCCGAAGGGTCACTGTTTCCTTTATTATATTCTTCATAATAAATAGGTAGGTATAAGCAATTGTTTCCCTGAATTCTGCGAGCCATTATGGGAAATTATTCAAAACGAGGAGGGGGCATCGGGAACCCCAATTTATAGCTGGTTGGTCAGAAGTAAAGGTGACGACCTGGAACTTGCGACTGGCATCGCAAGTGGAGGCCAGTCGTGGGACTGAGCCCTTAACCTGCAGGGTCTGCATTAACTCCAGGTAGTATCCTAAGTAAATTGTGGGAAACCCGGCTGATGTCCAGAGAGTTGGAAAATTGGTTGGCGTGGGGAAAAGAACCCACACATTTGGTGTCAGAAGTGCGAGTAGGATTTTAGCAGTCAAATGCAATGGAAGTGTTTTTGAGGGGAATGAGAATTAAGCTAGCTGGAAACAGGCCTGTCGTGAATCCACCATAGCTGGGCAGTCTTTTTAAACTCCCTTTCCTATTATGGGTGTGTGGTCCTAGGTCATGTGCGCAGTCTCTCTCCCACCCAAGCATCCCCCTGGTTTGGCCCCAAGCCTCCTGGTACTGAGTGGACCCCTTTGAAGTGTTATGTGGACCCGTGAATGTAAGATTCTCCCACACACAGTGTGAGTCAGTTTCCCACTTCGTGGCAAACAAGACCAGCCTCCTTCGGCCAGCATGTGTCCACTCTCAGATAAAGAACGTTTGGAAAGAGCAGGCCAAGCTCCACTCTCCCCATCCAAAGTGTGTCTCCTTCCTCGGTGTGTGGAGTCCTTGGGCACCCACATGTGGGCCAGCTAACTGCAGGTGCAACCATTCTTTGCTCGCTAGTCTTTACAAGAGCTTTTTTCATCGAAGTCATCCCCATTCTCCCCATCAAGTGGATGGTGAAGCCAAGAAATAGACACCTGCGGCCCTGTGTCCAGGCACCCGCGAAGGTGAGAAGTCCTGTCAAATGGGAAATGGTCTGAGACTTCCCAGCGCTCTGGTTAAGAGCACAGGCTTTGGGGCTGGATAGACTGAAGAATGAACTGTGTTCGCGTTTTGCATCTGTGTGATTTTAGAGACACTACTACTGTTGCGAAGCCTTAGTTTCTGCCTTAGCAGGTACTTTCATGGGATCGTGGTGGTGCTGGAGGTTGTGGAGCTGGAGCACCAGACCTGGCGCAGAGTGAGCGCTGGGCTGGTGGGGGCCCTCCTTTCCCCTGGCTTTGCACTTTCTTATGGAAGAGGTCTCCACTAGGGAAGCAGCGCTGGTCTCTCCACCTTGTGCTCCTGTGTTTTTTGATGTCTGCAGGCCTAAGAAAAGAGCACCTTCTGCTCTGCTCACCGTACTTTGTGCGGCTTAGCAAGGCCAGCTCTATTTCCCAGGAAGCCTGACATTTGGGAATAAAAGTTTAGTTAAAAAGAATGTTAGGCAAGCCTCTTGACCATCTCTTAGCCACGGCTCCCGGCATAGTTTTATCAGTAATAAAGGTGAGACTTTCATATCCACTGCCTAGCTCCTGTCTCTGCCTCTCAACTGGTCCTGAGCTTGGGTGTGGAAGAGGGGGAACATTCATAAGGGGGTCCGATCAACCCCCAACTGTAAATATCACAAATGGCACCTGGGGGCAAAACCAAAGCCTTGCTGTGTGCTATGCTATCTCACTTGGCTGTATGAAATGACCTTACACTTTGTGTCCGTGTCGGTGGTTAGCAGGGCATTAAGGGCACATGGGTATAGTGCCTTCCAGCTGCCAAGTTCGTATCAATAAATAAGCCAATTTACTGGATGAGCATCATCTATCCGGGGGGCAGGCTCAGAGTCTACAGTCTAACAACAGCCATAGGAGACTGTGCACATCATTATATCGTGACCCCAGCTCTAATGGTTCTGTAGATGAGCTCTGATGACATCTCCCTTTGCTCATATTTATTCTATAGGAATTGTTGTTGGAGGCAATAAGAATAATAATTATTCATTGCCAGCAAATTTACAGAATCTCAGCGAGGTGGTCAGCATGTGGCTCAGTGGTCCAGTTGCTCTTGTATGTTTTAAATTACGCTTGTAGCGCCAGCCTTCGTTCCATGATAAGCCAATCCAGGAAAATTAATAAAAGAATTAAATAAAAAAGTAATAAGTTAATAAATAAGAGCGGATGCAGAAATAGAGGACTGAGTTAATGATGTACAGTTCATGTGCTTGACATTTAGAAATTGGAATCCTGCTCCTGTTATTCCCAATCAGTCACCCCAGGACTCGGTATTACTTGGGAAGACCAGTTGTTGTGGAATGGTCTGGAAAGCCAGGCAATTATAAACCAGAAAAATACAGAAGACTGTCGAGAGGCAACAACTGCCAATCAAATGTTCCTTTATTCATCTCTGTCACTCTTCATGTCCATGACATTATGCAAAAAAATCAAATAGGGAAAAGCAAGAGCATCCAAAAGTCAGTGGGACTGAGCCTACCTTCCTTCAGAAAGACTGGTTTAAAAATTTTTTTTTGCCAAAAATATACCCGGTAACAAAAAGCACTTTTGCTCTAACTGGAGATCATTATTTAAGCTAGCAAATTCCTGACTGATATAAAGACAGTGAAATTGGGAGACTTTAATTTAAGCCCTATGTCTCACCAAGCTTTCACTCACTCACAAAGAGGACATGCGTGGGAAATCAGGGAGGAAGGAGGGAGGAAATATAAAAAGGAAGGCTGAGTCTCTAGACAAATTATTTGAAGAGGTTTTGACTCCTGAGGGAAGAAGAGAGGCTGAACTTCAGACGAGAGATGTGGTCAGCAAATTCCCTTCCCGATTAAACTCAAGTCCTAACCTTCTGCACAGATCCTCGTGGCGGTCTAAACTCAAATAGCTGCCCTGCTCGAGTTCTTAGTAATCACCTCTGCACGGGACCTGGGGGAACATAAAACTGCCCGGCAGCCGTGTGATTTACAGGATGACCTGAAGATGAAAGCAGTTTTTGCATTTATATTGGGGAAAACCCATTCACTGGATAATTTACATTTCCCTTTGAAATCTCCCCCTGGTATGAACATTTCCAAGTTTTTGTCAATGTCCAGTCTTGGCAAGAACATTAACTTCCATCATCACCACCATCATGGTCAACCTACAATGGAATGTGAGGGTTATAGGGAAGCCAGCTTTACTATGGACCTTATTCTAGGCTTGACCACCCTCAGCCTACTGGATGGAGAATGCAAATCACCGAGAGTGGCCCTCTGAAGCCATAACGTCTGCCCTGGGAAGCCAGTGTCCAAGGAGAGTCTCCTAAGATGGTAAGAAGGAAGTAAATTCTTACATTGCCAAGTCATGCATTTTACTTAGACCCAGATGTAAATTCTTACATTTCCAAGTCATGCATCTTACTTAGAGAGACCCAGATGTCACTCCTACAAGTAATACCTTTGCAATGTAATTTTACTATGTTGACATACCATGTGAAATTTTAGTCATGTTCGTGTTTGTTTGTTTGTTTATTTATTGGCTGCATTCATAGCATGTGCAAGTTCCTGGGCCAGGAATCAAACCCAAACCACAGTAGTGATCTGAGCCACTGCAGTGACAAGACCAGAAATTTAACTTTCAGGGCCACAAGGGAATTCCATGTTCATGCTTTTTAATTAAAATGTACATTAAATCAGCTTTTTGATTAATCTGAATCTCTGTGACAAAATCAATGAAATTACAAGTGTGATGGACCTTTTATTTTCTAAAACACCTATTTTCTACACATTAAAATGTTATATTTTCTAGTGATAGGCCATGTGCCACCTAAAAATATTCTCATACCAATGCTAATTCCTTAGTTTTGATCATTTGTTACACTTGGGCGACACGTAGATTACAAGAAGCTGAATGAAGGGGCATTCTCTGAATTATTTTTGCAGCTGTTCTATAAGCCTAGCAGTATTTCAAAAAAAAAAAATAATAATAAGTTTCCATTTATTGGGCAGTGCTGACATTGAACAGGGTCCCACAAGTAAACAAAATGTCAAGTTTCTTTTCCTTTAGGTTGGGCTAGAACTGTATCAAGTCCCAGCAGAAATTATGGCTATTTCAGGTTTCCGCTGACTATAACTTGCTGTTGATGAGGTCATGAGAAATGCTAGCGCGTGCCCTCCAAGCTAGATTACTGGACCGAATATGAATGGTTTCTAAAGCCGAGACCAAAACATCTCGGGCAGGAGTGGAGTCTGGTGGTCTGATGTCATCTCTGAGCTGTTTTAACCCATTGGATAACAACCCTCATGGGCAATTGGTTTGGGGCAGTTGGTTCCAATTTGGAGGTACCACAGTTTTTAGATGCTTGGGAAGGTTATTAAGGATCTCTGACTCCACATGAGGAATCCTCACAGGGTCTAATGAGATTCTAATTCTTTCCCACAAAGACATTTTAGACTAGAAAAGAATTTCCCAGCAGGTACGTCATAGCGTGCTGGTATGCTGCAAATGGATTATAGGTGTGCTGTGATGCTCACCTCCAACCCTGAGGGTAACAGGTGGGATCTGGTGTAAGCCACAGCCTCTAAACCCCTCACCTCTGGCCAGACCTGTAATTTACTCAAGGGAGACAGACGATACCAGTTTGAGAGATGTCCTGCCATGAGAACATCTGTGAAGTGGCTTAAATTCCCAGATCTTTGAGCCTGCCGGTGTCTAATCCCCAAGACTGGGTAGTCCCGGATCAAGATTTTAAAAACTCACATTATTCACTAGATTGCTTTGACCTGCAGCCTGAGAAAAATCAGCCGTCAGCTCTGTTCCTCAGGCGGTAAATGAAGATGAAAATGCCTTGCATTTGGAGTCTCTGTCTTAGAGTAGCCGAAACTCTTCCACGTAGCTCTAGAGCAATAACTGTCCTCCTTGCCTTTAATCTCAAGACCCCTGGGAAATAAACCAAAGTTGCTTTAAATGTCACAGTCTCTCAGTCGGCCTGCCCTGTGACCTTTAGGTAACAATGAGAGCGTGTCTTTCAGGCTCACTGTATACCCAAAACCCAGAGGAAAGTGGCTAAAGAAAAGCACCTCTGGGAGTTCCCGTCGTGGCGCAGCGGAAACGAATCCAACTGGGCATGAGGTTGCAGGTTCGATCCCTGGCCTCGCTCAGTGGGTTAAGAATCTGGCGTTGCTATGAGCTGTGGTGTAGGTCGCAGACGTGGCTCGGATCCCGCGTTGCTGTTGCTGTGGCTGTGGCATAGGCCAGCGGCTACAGCTCCGATTCGACCCCTAGCCTGGGAACCTCCATATGCCGCGGGTGTGGCCCTAATAAGACAAAAGACAAAAAAGAAAAAACAAACGAAAAGCACCTCTGAAAATAGCACCTGGATTCAGAGATTCTTAATCAGTCCCTTTTCCGTCCTGACCTCTAGAAATTCCCTGTGTGGCTGAAAAGGGATGGGGGCTAAACACAGCCAACTAACTGGCGGAGGTTAGGGTATGCGTGTAAAGCTCTGCCCTTCAAAGCAAGCACCGTGAAGGATACTCATGAAAATTCAGTAACGAAAAACAGCTGAAGGAGAAGGAGGAGCCTAGGAAATGTCATTTATTCATTCTTCTGCTTATTCATCAAGTAGTAAGTATCTGATATGTACCAGCACTAGGCTCCTAGGCTAGAAAAAAAACAGCGTACAAACTAATACATTACTCTCTGGGAAGTGTTGTAACAGAGATATAAACCAAGAGCTGCCACGCTCACAGGAAAGATAATTAATTCTCCCTGGAGCATCAAGGTCAGTTCCCAGGGGAGGTGCCGTGTGAGGTGGGTCAGCGGTGCTCAAACGTCTTGTCTCAGGCAACTCTTTTCATCCTTAAGGATTACTGAGAATCACAGAGAGCTTTTGTGTATGTGTGTTCTAGCTGTCTATATTTACCATATTTGAAGGCAGTCTGAAAAATTTATTAATCCATTTTAAAAAAAGAAACACACAAGATGTTAACAGAAACTGTATATTTTATGAAACAAATATTTTTGTGATTAAAAAAAACAGTGAGAGGTGTGACACTGTCTTACATTTTTTGCAACTCTTTTAAATATCCAGTTTAATAAAAGGATTCTCATCTCTGCTTCTACATTGAATAAACCACAACATGTTATTTTGGCTAAAGTATACGAAGAAAATCTTGCCTCCACAGAGGTGAAGTTAGAAAAGAGACTATTTTGGAGTGCCCATCGTGGCACAGCGGAAACAAATCCAACTACGAACCATGAGGTTGTGGGTTCGATCCCTGGCCTTGCTTAGTGGGTTAAGGATCCGGCATTGCCATGAGCTGTAGTATAGGTCACAGATGAGGCTCGGATCTGGCATTGCTATGGCTGTGGTGTAGGCCAGCAGCTGTAGCTCTGATTAGACCCCTAGCCTGGGAACCTCCATATGCCATGGGTGTGGCCCTAAAAAGCAAAAAAAAAAAAACAAGAAAAGGGAGTCTTTTCATAGCCATCTCAGAAGACTGTGGACATTCTACTTTGATACTATACCCAAAATAAATATTAATGTCTTAACTATTAATATTAATAATTACTGTCTTAACAGTGAGTAGCATGTGGAAACAGAAACCATACACTGAACATTTGTGTACATGCTTCAGTAAATTTCATTACCATGTTGAAATCTGAACATACTTTTTTTACTCATTCATGGTTTTGAAATATTAGGCACTGGTCATTTTGAAAATATTGGCTAATGGATTTACACAGATCTTCCAACTGTTGGCATATTTCATTACCCAATTTCAAAAACTCATTCATTAATAGCAATGCTGGTCTCGGGAGAAAAGTCTGTGAGTATTGGAAAGTTGTCAAGTTCACCATGGCATTTACAAGTTTTTATAACACTCAATTTTTTTCTCTTGAAAGCTCAGACTTTATCATTGGCTAAAAGTATTGTCAGTAGTTTTCCAAGCTCACTTTGTTCATTTTCAAGAAAATGACAGCCAAATAACTATTACAATTCCTATTACAAAAAAATACCCCAGTCTGAATAAATAGAGTTTGCTTGTCCTTTCAAGCAAAAGTTGGGGTGTAAGACAAAGGGAGATAGTTCAGCTCGCAGCTCAATCATACTTCAGCTTGGAACGCAAGTGCTGTGTGTACTTTCCACTTTTGTCAGTGAGAATATTGCAAGGTTCATTATTTTGTAAATTCATAATTTGTGAGGTACATGAAGCCCAATTTTCATAGCAGCACTCTTCACAATAGCCAAGGCATGGAGACAACCTGAGCGTGGGTAGATGTTGATTGATAGATGAATGGATTAAGAAGATGTGATACATAAATACAATGGAATACTACTCAGCCATAAAAAAGAATGAAATAACACCATTGCAGCAACAGGGATGCAGCTAGAGATCACCATACTCAGTGAAGTAAGTCTGAAAGAGATAAATACCATATGATATCACTTGTATGTAGAATCTAAAATATGGCAGAAATGAACCTATCTATGAAACAGAAACAGATTTATAGACGTAGAGAACAGACTTGTGGTTGTCAAGGGGGAAGGGGTTGGGGGAGAGGTGGAACTGGAGGTTGGGGTTAAGTTGGTGTAAGCTAGTATATATAGAATGGATAAACAACAATGTCCTGTTGTATAACACAGGGAACTATATTCAATACCCTATGATAAACCATAATGGAAGAAAATATTTTAGTAAAGAATGCATAGCCTAATCACTTTGCTATACAGAAGAAGTTAACACAACACTGTAAATCAACTATACTTCAATATTTTTTTTAATAATTCACATTGCTTCATCTAGGATACCCCTAACTAAAATCAGATTAAAAAAAAAAATGCTGGGTGTGGTGACAAGTGCAATGATGACTAGCATGGTTTGGTGTCACTGCATTAATTCCTATTAAGTCACCCACAGTTTTTCCCACCACTGTTTTTGCACCATCGCTACAAATATCAACTCAGTGGAAAAGACAAGTGATACCTTAACTGTTATGAGGAAAATAGTTTTCACGTCAAAGAGCTTCTGGAAGGGACCTCACCAATCCATAGGAAGATCTGTAGAACACTTTGAGAACCACCGAGCTAGACCTGAAGGCTCCTCGGGAATTAGTCTGGTGAAGCTCAGTGGACTCAAACTCAGCATGCATTCACAAAGTACATACTCCATCCCAAACTAGCCCTGTGGTTAGAAGCTGAGGATACTGAGCCGAATAAGAAATTGTCTGCCTTTTAAGGAGGTTGTTGTCTCATGGGCTAGGCAGATGAGGAAGAAAATAATTTCAGAATGACAGTATATTACTAGGGAGGTATATATGCAGGGTTACGAGATTATAGAAATTTTAATAATGATAGATAGATGTAAAATACATATGTATATATCTGGTAATTGCAGGAGCTGGAGGCAATCTGGGAATCAGTTATGGAAAGGACTGGTAAAATGTGGTAGATGTCCATCCTGGGATGCTCTGTCAGAATCAATGAACCAGACCTACTCTGTCCCATCAACCTTTCTGCAGTGATGGAAATGTATGGTTCCATCACTATATATGCACGGTCAGTATGATAGCTAGTAGCCACATGAGGTCATTTAAACATGAATTAATTTTTTTAAAGGAAAAATTCATCATGAGGTACACAAGCTAGATTTCAAGTGCTCAAGAGCCACCAGTGACTAGGGACTACCATATTGAATAAAGCAGACACAGAGCATTATGATTATTGCAGAAGTTCGATTGGACGCTACCCTGTTGGTCTATATTCACACATAGTAAATGAGTGGATCTTAAAATATGGTGCTGAAAGAGTAAGAATCAGAATGTCATTCTATCACATCACCATTGAGCACACACACGCATACACACACACACACACACACACACACAAATGATTCACATTTCACAATATATAAAAAGGATATACATTCAAAAAACTCGAATGTTGGCCTATGAGGAAGGGTAGCCGAAAACTGAGAGTAAGGGGAAAGAGAAACAGGCAAGCAGGTGAGCCACTGGAAGGAGGAGGGCTTTCACAAATCTATGATAAAATATATTTTGGACTAAGGAGTATGATTAACTCAAACCTCTCCACTAAGATTACAAAAACAAAACAAGCAAGCACATAAAAAACTATACATAAATATTTATAGCACTTTCATTCTTAATAGTTAAAAACTAGAAGCAACCAAAATGTCTTTCAGTGGGTGAATGAATAAACATACTGTGGCCCATCCACACAACATAATGTTTTTCAGCAGTAAAACCAATGAGCTAACAAATCATAAAAAAATATGTGAATGAATCTTAAATGCATAATGCAGGTGAAAGAGGCAAGTCCGAAACAGGCTACAAACTGTGTTATTCCAACTATAAAACATTCTGGAAGAGGCAAAAGAATAGTGACGGTAAAAGATCAGTGGTTGCCAGAGTCTGGGGGTAATGAAGAAAGAGTTGAATAAGTGAAATAGGATTTTTCAGGGCACTACAGTTATTCTATATGATAAATATAATTTTGGATATGCCGCTTTATATATCTGTTAAAATCCAAAGAACTTTAGGGCCCAGAAAACTAACATCAATGTGTACAAAGAAAGATAAATCATTTAGAAGGCTGGGTGATTCCAGGATGGAATGCAGAATGTGACAAAACACTAATTATATCATAAATACACAAAACCACCTCACTGGCGGGGCGGGGCGGGGATAAAGGCGCTGACCTAAGTAATTAAGGAAATGAGTGGAATCCGTAAGACTAAAGAAGCTGTATATAGGAACTGTACTCTGGTAAAGTGTTTTCCCCGTGAGGATATTAGCAAACTATTCTGATTCTGCTGTACTATACATGCATAGAGGAATTGAACAATTAAATAAACAGATGTAAGAGGTTTCTTATGGCTGGAGTGGGGTTAAGCGAGGGGAGAATGCTAGAGTGATCCATGGATTAGATAAAGATATTAGACGTTAGTAGATAATTAGGTAAAGGATTACAGCTAGAGACATCAGAATGAAGTTATGCTTAATATAGAAACAGATGGTTACATATGGAAATATAGATATGTAAATACATATGAATTAGTAACACACATATATTTCCTCATTCTGTTAGCTGAGAGAGTCTAGAAGTAACAACACCCCTGTATAAATAAGCATACCTAGTGCCTAGATCTTGGTTTCTAATACCGTTCTCCAATGAAAAGACTTAGGAACCCTGAGAGAAATAACTGATTGTAGGACTGGGCAGTGGGGAGAGAGAAAGGCAGCATGATGTGATGAAGATGATACTTTATGTCCTGATTAGACTGGGACTGAGGTTGAGGAAGAAAGCCATAAAGTATCATTTTCATCACATCATGTCAAGGGGGCATTTTATCATTATGACTTATCGCTGTTCTTGTTGACCTTAATCACCTGGCTGGAGTAGAATTTGTCAGTTTTTTCCCCTGTGAAGTTATTCTTTCCCCCTTTCCATACTGTTCTCTTTGAAGGGAGTCCACTATGAATAGCCCATACCAAAGAGATGGGCAGTCCATCTTTTGGAAGACTGAGTACCTATGTAAATTATTTTAATTCTTTTGTATGAGAGTATTGCCTCTCTCCCAAATAAGGACCATTCTATAAAGCACCTGCCCAGTACTCCTTTAAAACCATCAAGGTCATCAGAAACAATTCTGAGAAACTGTCACAGCCAAGCAGAATCTAAGGAGATGTGACAACTAAGTGTAATGTAGGATTCAGGTGAGATCTTGGAACAGAAAAAGAATAGTAGGTGAAAACTAAGGAAATCTGAATAATGTATGGACTTGAGTTAAGAGTAATGTCAGTAGTGGTTCTATAATTGTAATAAATGTATCATACTCATATAAGATGCAAATAACGGGAGACACTGGGTTCAGGGTATATGGGAACTTTGTGTACAATCTTCAGAATTTTCCTGTAAATCCAAGACTGTTGTAAAATTTGGGTGTTTTTTTTTTTAAAGGAAGGAAAACAAAACTCAAGAACTGTCCGAATGTTTGAAACTGTCTTCTTTCCCTCTTCCTTCACGTCTTCTTACCTTTCCACCAGAGGTAACCCTCATCCTCTGTTTTTTGGTTTCCTTGCTTTTTATACAGATTATACATCAGCATGTATATGTTGTTAGTCTGAATTTTATATAAGTGAAGTTGTACCATATGTATTTTTCAGCTAGCTGCTTATTCTCACTGTGCGATTGACCCATGTTGGTATATATGTGGCTGCAGTTCTTTTATTTTCATGACTAGATAGCCCTCCATCAAGGTAACTATAGCACCTTGCATACGTCTAGCCTCCTATCAAGGGTTATTGGGTTACTCCAGGTTTTTCTCTTACCAGCAGTGCCACTACCAGTGTTCTTGTGTATGCGTGTGAGAATTTCTGTGTAATAAATACCTAGAAGTGGAATTGCTGGCTCATAAAGCACACACATTTTCAATTTTGTTATGCAATACCAAATTGTTTTACAAGAGTCATCATGTCGATTTAGATTACCGTCAGCAACAATTTAATTTTTTCAAAATTTGTTCCTTGGAAATCAAGGGAGCAAGAGAGGCACTTTGTTTTTCTTCTCAGTGTTTAAAGTGTATATGATTTAAAAATAAAATATTAGCTATTTCATATTTATAATAACATGGTGAAAAATACCAAAGTTATTGTATATTAAAAATCACTATAGGCCTTAACTTATCCTGGGAGATTAACTTGCCCAGAATAGAGCTTTTTCTGCCATCTGTGTGCATATATTTGAACTTGGTATCAAAGTGAAGAAATACAGACTTGGCATATCCCTGCTGGAAAGGTGCCAAATTCTATTCTCGTAAACTGGCCTTAGTCTAAGAAACTACTAGACTTTTAGGTTTAATTACATTCCTTAAAAAAAGAAAGGAAATTATGAATATATATATATTATATACATATAATATATAACATATATAGTCTGTAAAATAAGACCTCGATCTTGTCTCCAAAGACGAAGAAATTAAGCTTGTATTTTACTTTTCCTTCAAAAAATCCAGTGACTTGAATTCAAACCACATCAGTATATCTAGAAGAGCATTTGAAGTGTTGTAAAATTAATCACCAATGCATTCAGAATTCCTTTGATGTAAAATCTACAGTTCTGTAGGAAATAGTAAATAATAACCTTCTCAATACTATAAATTAGTGCATTCTGCTGGTATGAGTTATATAAGTGCTGAAGACTCTATCTTAGGATTGCTACTAATTATACTTCTGTGTCTGGGATGAGGCTGCCACTCTATGAATTTGTTTGCTGTTAACTTAGGCACTTTACTGTAGCAAAGAGCAAAAGCAAGGAAAAGAAGCAGATTTTTGTTTCTTCTTGAAGGGAGAAGGAGGGATGTGTGGGAAAAAAAATAACAGGATGCTTCCTGTTGGGCAATGCTCAATGGTAAGTAGAAAATTATGTCTAGTATTATATCTAAAGCCAGTCAAAAAACTTGGTAACTGCTATTGAAGCAGCATCACAGGGCTCTGACTGAATTCTAAGCACAAGATTACTTACTTAATACAAACTTCAGTGGCCTTGGTCAGGAAGCTGAAATCACGGTGCCTTCCGGACGGCTCCATTTAGCAGTGGAACCTGCTCTCTGGGTTTCCCAGTTTGTGTTTTTGTGGGGCCCTTCTCAGAAGAGCACCGAATATGTTATCTTCATCCTCATATACCCTACCTTGTCCATCATGACTGGAGCTCCCATAACAAGCCATAAAACACAGTAACCCATACCTGGAAACTATGGTTGGCCTAAGAATTCCTCAGTTCTGCTCAGGTTGGTATACCTCCTTAGGTAAATATTTCTGGATGAAGTTAACTCTCTTCTGCATTTAAGGCTTATGTGAGAAATCACTCAATGGGCAAGGATATTCAAAAGGTATTTACATAAAAACCACAAAGACTCCTTTATACAAACTAAGTGAGTGTGTTTCCCTGGTCTAACCATTGCCAGAGCTCCTTTTATCCAACCATGGAAAAAGAACAGATTTTTGCAAACTTTTTTTTTTTTTTTTTTGCCTTTTGTCATTTTAGGGCCGCACCCGTGGCATGTAGAGGTTCCCAGGCTAGGGGTCTAATCGGAGTTACAGCTGCTAGCCTATGCCAGAGCCATAGCAATGCAGGACGCAGGATCCGAGCCGCAACTGCAACCTACACCACAGCTCACAGCAATGGTGAATCCTTCACCCACTGAGCAAGGCCAGGGATCGAACGCGCAACCTCATGGTTCCTAGTCGGATTTGTTAACCACTGAGCCATGATGGGAACTCCCGATTTTTTGCAAACTTTTAAGCATGTAAAATAGTAACTAAGAGAAAGACTTAAATGTCACATTGACCTGAGTTCGAGTTGTGGATCCATCAGTTGTTAGCTACGTGACCCTAAGTAAGTTACCTAACCTCTCCGAGCTTACTTTCCTCCACTGTTGGAATAAATGGAAAGGCAGGAGTTGACACCCAATCTGTCTTCAAAGACTGTTATTTTACCCACCACACTGGACTGCTTCAGACACTTTAAATAGCACCCTGCATGTGGGAACTCACTATATATCTGCAGACTGATTGATTTCTTTTCAGGTGTACCTTCTTCAATCAGAAGCCATGACAGCTAAAGCTAAACTCCAAGACACAAGAGAAACAGCTTTCTTCACCAAGTTTTACACATGCCCAGTAGTTGAGTCTGAAACAGAGAAGCATCCCCTTCAAATAGTACTGAGACTGACAAAAATGTTCTCTTCACAGCACAGAAAACCACGCTGCAGCATGGAAGCCACACTTCAGGTTAACCAGTTGTCTCAAAACCAAGTATGCCTCCAGGAGTTCCCGTTGTGGTTCAACGGAAACAAATCCGACTAGGAGCCATGAGGTTGCGGGTTCGATCCCTGGCCTCACTCAGCAGGTTAAGGATCCGGCATTGCCGTGAGCTGTGGTGTAGGTCGCAGACACGGTTCAGATCCCATGTTGCCGTGGCTATGGTATAGGCCAACAGCTGTAGCTCTGATTCGACCCCTAGCCTAGGAACCTCCATATGCCACCAGTGCGGCCCTATGCCTCCAAAGCAGGAATGTCTACTGTTTTGAAAGATAAGCTACAAAATTTTAGTTAAGAAATGAAATTTTAATTGACTAATTAGGCAAATTTTTCTATTTTCCTGATAGGATAATAAAGCTTATATATCTGAAGATCTTGAATTAGGAATGGCAGCTATTTTGCCATATTACAGAAAGTTTTTACAATACTTCTGAAAACAGGGGTTTAGATTACCGAGTTAAAAGGTGCCAGAGAAGTACCATAAAGAGGTTTAGCGGTAGCACAGTCAATATTTGTAGGCAGCATGGCAGTCTAGAGATGTCATGCCTTGACTAAGAACATTCAAATTCAAAACTATAGGTAGCCAGACAACAGCCAAGACACGGAAACAACCTAAATGTCCGCTGACAGATGAATGGATTAATACATGTGATAACATACATACAACGGAATACTACTCAGCCATAAAAAGAAAGAAATAATGTCATTTGCAGCAACATGGATGTCACTAGAGATTCTCATAGTAAGTGAAGTTAAATCAAAAAGAGAAAGACAAATATCATATGGTATCACTTATATGTGGAATCTAAAATATGGCAAAATAGGAGTTCCCCTGTGGTGCAGCAGGTTAAGGATCCGGCATTGTCACTGCAGCAGCTCAGATCAAGGCTATGGCATGGGTTCATATGCCATGGCCAAAAAAAAAAAAAAGGATATTTAAAATTTGGCAAAATGAACCTTTATACAAAACAGAAACAGACTCACAGACATAGAGAACAGACTTGTGGTTCCCAAGGCGGGAGATGGAAAGGGGTGAACTGGGAGTTTGGGGTTAGTAGATGCAAACTATTATATTTAGAATATATAAACATTTAGAATGATAAACAACAAAGTCCTACTGTATAGCACAGGGAACTATATCCAGTCTCCTGGGATAGACCAAGATAGAACTAAGAATATAAAAAGAAAAAAAAAATATATATATATACACACACACATATGTATATGTATAACTGAGTCACTTTGCTGTACAGCAGAAATTGACACAATATTGTAAATCAACTATACTTTAATAAAAAATTTTTTTAAAAAACTATGTGTAGCCAAACAAAACGCATCTGAAAGTCACATATGGCCCTTGCACCACAATTTGCAAATCCTACCTCAGAGAACAGGAGACAATGTCACCCCCTCCACTGCCCCTCAGAATTATCCTATGAGCAAAGTTGACAATACTGATGGCTGAGATAGCCTCTGGGAGTCAGGCTTCAGTGCCTTCTATGGGAAGTCAGCCCTCCCCTGCCTGGCTTTTAAGTGGTGAGCCATGCCCCATTCTACAAAGCCAGGCAAGGTCTTCTTTACTCTCAGACCACCAGGCTAATCTCCATACGGTGCCATATGCACGACATTCCCACGTTCATTCCTACCGCCATCCTCTGCTGATGTTTTTACCGTGACCTCAAATGTCCTCACCTTTCCTGGGCCAAGCCAACTCTAATCTGTCTTTACTTTTGTTCATTTGTGTGCATGTCTGTGTTTGTTAATTTTTTTCTAAATCCATGCAAACAGCACAAAAGGGGATGAACTGAAACTTTGGTGGGGGGTAGGGGGAGGCTTCAGAGAGAGGTGACACGCATGCAGGATTTAGAAGGAAGAATGAACGGCTGCCAAATGGAGGGGAGGGGAAGAGCATTCTAGGCAGAGGGAACAGCATATGCAAAATCTTGAAAGAGTCCTGAAAGCCACAGCAGGCTGCAGAGATGGGAAGCTGAGAAGGTCAGAAGGAAAAGACCCTCATTTGCCTCATTGCAGTGATAGGACTTTGTACTGGGAACAAAAGGCTCTGATTTTGGTCAAGGCCCTTAGTCAAGCCTATGTATTCTGTGGAGTCTGCTCTTGCATCTGCTCAAGTATCCCCTTCTTCTGCATTCCTATACTCCTTAACAGCCTTCCACACAGTCAGGTGTTACTGCGCACAGCTCTTCCAGCTAACCCAGTCTGGGTTTCCAGTGACTAGAGAGTACCTGAGGGCAGGAACCTTTTATTTTTGTTTTTAACTTCGGTATCCTGATAGCCCCCTAAGAGTGCCAGGCAAGTAAATGCTCAATAAATTCCCAGGAATGACTGATCCAGATTCCTCCAGGGGATGGAGTAGTCAAACCAGGTTGCAGAGTTAAAGAGTAGGGAAACCTCCAAACTAAAAGTCCCTACAGACCTTATTACTGGCCGAGTGACAGGCGCCAAGGACCATACCAGTTAACTTCAAAAGCAACTACACTCAAGTCTACCTCCCGTGAACTTGGACTCTCCCTTTCTGCCCAGCTTTGTCTCACTACCCAAGCTGAGATTCACTCCTACTTCCCCCTAGGAACACTGGGCCAGAAGAGAAAGTGCCAGCACATCTCTGGTTCTGAACATACCAGGGATGGCATGGGACAATCAATGCATTTAGCAGATGCATCTGGACCTAAATAAGAGAGTGTGTCTGTTTCTGTGTGTAAATGCCAAGTTGCAGGAGGTTACCATAGCAACTCCAGCAGGGTGCTGCAGTGGGCAGCTTTGCATAGAGGTGCAGAAAATCCATTCTCTAACATCCAGGCTTTTGCTGTGTACATTGGATCCTAGTAGGTACTCATGGCTTTTGGCCCTGCCTTTAGGATTCTGCAAAAAAAGGAAGTTGAGTTTTGAATACCTACTAGTTCGATCTTTTTTTCATACACCACCCGTGTCCCTCTTTATGCACAATAAACACTGCATGAAGAGCTCCAAATAGGCTCTTTAGAAACATATAATTCCCTATACTTGTTTTTACACATGATGATGAACAGACTGTACTTGCATATCAGCATGACTTCAACACAAAATTTACATCCACCGAATAACTCAGCAATTGTACACTTTAATGAGCGGCATATCCACAATGTCAGCATTCCCAGTCCGCCCCCAGTTTTTATTGTATTATTAGTGTGTTTTTAATGCAAAAATAAATAATGCCATTAAGACTGCTGTTTGAGCTTAATGGGTCTATGGAGCTGTACTCTAGGAACTGTAAACCAACTTTTCAAAGGATTGGGCAGTTTTTGAAATTGCTTTTCAGTAGGGGTTGGAGAGTGGGGATTTACTCACCCACATCTTAAGGTTTTCAGTGGGCACGAGAAGGGGATGTTAAAAAGTCCTCCACTTGTGGTGCTTATACATGGCCATCAGGAAGCCATGTCCATACAAAGTGAGCTTCAGTTGGTAGGGCATTAAATAGATGGAACAGCTTCCTGGACATTTTCACTTTTCTTGGATCTAGAAACTTACTTGTGTTTATCTTTGAATTCTCCCCTGGGCGAAATAAGGATTTATAGCAGCAAAAAATAAAAAATAAAAAAAAAGAGACTGCATGGGTGAGATGAATCTGCACCTGGAGACGTGAGGGAGATTTCAGTTAACAAAGTCACATAAACCTGTGGTACTTTCGCAAGATGCTAGCGCAGGACCAGATCTGTGCAGCTTGGTAATTCAAGGAAAAAAAAAAAAGGGGTGGATGAGAAGAAGTGATGTATCTGAGGGAGTTTTGTGGCCTAAGAAAATAAAATAGGGATACCAAGAGAGAGATGGAAACAAAGGAAGAAGAGCCTGTTGGCCAAGGAGGCTGTTCTTTGTGCAGGAATGCCTGTGCCTATCTAAGGGAGCTGGAGAACAAAGATGTCAATGTTAACAGGCTACAGTTGGATGATTTCTCTATCCGAGGGATTGGGATGTGATGGGGAGACGTGGAGGTGTCTGAAGGAGGGAGCTGTTACATGTAAGGACTTGTCAGGATGGACACCAGGGGTGTAAGAAAGTTGAGTGTTCCGAAGGAGGCCAGAGTGTTCGCACCGTGGTGACAGATCAAGAGCTCGCAGAAGAGAAGACTGGAGATCCAGCCAGTACAGTCTGGCCTGCGCACGCCTGGCTAGAGGCGCCCTGGATACCTGTTTCTGATTCCCCCAGAAGATGCTCTGGGTCGGGGAGATGCGAGGCAGTGGGGTGTAAAGCAAAAACTGAGCATGTGGTCTGGGAGTGGGAAGAGGGCTTCTGGGAGTTGAGCTGGGGGCAACCAAGAAGTGCTCTGTCAATGAACTTCTGAAAGAGAGCGGGGAGGTCAAGACAGGGAAAGGTTTCAGAGAGACTCCAGCAACCTGTTCCTTTGGGGCAGGGCGGCCGAGAGGAGGTGAAAGGCCCAGCATCCGGGTCGGATGTGGGGAGAAGTCAGGTGCAGCGAGGCGCCAGCCTGCAAGTCGGTACGGAGAATGGTCTGGGAATGGGGCGGGTCCGGGGAGGTAGGAGTGGGGGAGGGGAGGTCGCCGGCAAGTGGCTGTGGAGAGCGAGCCTGAGTGGGGGGTGGGGGCGCCGGGCCAGCGCCTCGGGCCCCCTCGACCTTCCCCCGGGGACTCACCCAGCACGAAGTAGGGCAGCTCGGTGTTCTCCAGGTCGTCCACCACGACCATCTCTCCCGGGAAGTCGTTGCGCACGGAGAAGAGGAGCTTGGGCTCGGAGGCCGAGGGGCTGTGCATGATGCTCAGGTCGTTCTCGCGCAGGAAGGGCAGCGCCGACACCGTGATGCTCTTGAGCTTGCACTCCAGCTCCTTGGAAGGATCCACGTCGCCGGCGGCCGTGGCCAGCACCGCCGCCGGCCCCCAACAGCAGGCGAGCAGGGCGCAGAGCCCGGCTAAAGCCATCTTGAGCCCCGGCCGCGTTCCTCCCAGCGCCGCTGCGAAGGTGGGGGAGGCAGCGGGCGGGGAGGGAGCGAGCGAGCGAGCGAGCGCGGGAGGCGGGGGAGGTTGGGGAGGGGACGTGGAGCCGGGAAAGCCCTGGTCCCCGGAACGAGATGCTGCTTGCCTGGTGCTGGGCTTAAGCGCTGATGCCTGGAGAGCCCGCGTTCTTTGTTTCCTGGAGCCGCTAATCTGGGGAAGGGAAAAGGGGGGTAGGGGGTGGGGAGAGGAGAAAAGGAGAAGGAAGGACGTCGGAGGAAAGAGGAAGAGAGCTGAGGATTCTAGGGAATCAGGTCAGCCCCCAGCAGGTTTCTGGTGCTGCCGCCTTTCTCCTCCTTTGCATCCCTCAGCAGGAGCACGCTCTTGGCTATTAACTACCTGCACAGCCTTTTTTTCCAAAAAAAAAAAAAAAAAAAAACACTTTTTGCAATGCAAAATCTTCCCTCTCTCATTGTCTTCCAGATAGCTTGTGAAGACACACACAGACACACACGTCTTAAAAGATGCCTCCTCAGAGCAAGTGAGGAGGTCTCTAGAAGCAAATATGCCCCTCGTTATTTTGTAGATGTAAGTGGCCTTATTCTTATCTTTTTTTTTCTTTTTAAAAACCTACTGGTTGGATTTGTATATTGGATAAGCATGTGCTGGGGTAAATGCACGCGTCTATTATTACTCAGCACTAACTTTGCAGAAATATTTAAAGGAAATATTTGGTACATAGCTATGGATAGATCTGTGAATGACGAAGAACAAAGCTAGGGTACTGCATCCAGGTAAGCGGGAGAGCAGAACTTTTATTTGCAATTTCTCTGTGCCTCTTCCCTTTTACTTCTGTTACAAAAGTTACCTGTGGTGACCCATATAAAGGTAATTGAGGGCATGCTATAATTGATAGAAAAAGTAGAGCCAGCTCAAAGAAATGTTGACCCTTTAGTTTCAAAGAACCTATTAAACAGAACAGAGCTGGAAGAAAATGTGAGAAAAAGAAAGTTTTTTAAGCACCCCTAATTGAAAAGGAATCAAGGAATATCCTTACCCAAAGCCCGGGTCAATTGCATCCCAGTCAAGAGTAGAACAGGCTGAATAACAACACTGATGACAAAAACCCATGTAAGTTTTGTTTCCATTACTGCTGCACAGTGATGTCTTAACAAAATGATGGCAGTATGCAATAAACTGTGGTAGAAAAGTGACATTTGTGTGTGCTGCAATCTGCTGATTAACTAAACTTCCTCTTACGTGATAACCAATAACTTATTTCATGTTTGCCCTTCCAACATCATTTATTCAGTGCCGACTCAAACACTAGATGCTATAAGAAAGACTATGTTACCAATAATTCCTATTCTCTAGGAATTTACTGCACCGCCCTTGTCAAAAAAGACCCTCACTATAGAAACAATTTCATTCTCATTCTACCTGGAGTTGATTTATTGGCATCTGTGAACATATGTCCTTTAAAAGGAAAAAAAAAACTTTTGCCATATATTTCACAAGGTTACTCGAGTCAATGAGTGGGAATAGAGCAAATAAGCCATATTTAAGGTCATGTTTAAGGGGTGAAAGGCATATTTACCAGGGGAAAAAATACTTTATTATAAGTTGAGTTGCTTTTTTTTTTTTGGTTTGTTTGTTTTTCATCTTTTTAGGGCCACACCTGCGGCATATGAGGTTTCTAGACTAGGGGTCAAATCGGAGCTGTAGCTGCCAGACTACACCACAGCCACAGCAACATCAGATCTGAGCCGCTTCTGTGACCACCACAGCTCATGGCAATGCTGGATCCTTAACCCACTGAGCAAGAACAGGGATTGAACCTAAGTCCTTATGATGCTAGTCAGATTTGTTTCCGCTGAGCCATGATGGGAACTCCCTTTTTTTTTTTTTTTTAATTTGACATATCTGAGAACCAATCCAGGGGGTATATTACCATATAACATCACAAACAACTGCAAAAAAAAGATTTCTAAGCTAATGATCTTTCTGAAGTTCATCTTCATCTTTTTTTTTTTTTTTTTTTTGTATTTTTTAAGGCCACACCGGAGGCATATGGAGGTTCCCAGGCTAGGAGTCGAATCAGAGCTGTAGCCACCGACCTATACCAGAGCCACAGCAACGCCAGATCCAAGCCACGTCTTCAGCCTACATCACAGCTCAAAGCAGCATGAGATCCTTAACCCACTGAGCAAGGCCAGGGATTGAACCTGCATCCTCATGGATATTAGATTCATTTCCACTGAGCCATGATGGGAAATCCCATCTTTATCTCCATCTTTCCTCTAGGAGATACTGGAAGAAAGTTCCCAAGATACTTTTTTGCCTTCTCTCTCTAGCATAAAAAGCAGTATTAACAGTTAGGCAAGGTTTATCATTGAAAAATTAGAGTGAATACCCAGAAAATATGCTTAGTATTAGAATGTGAGATAGGATGAAATTACCAGATCATCTATTAGTTCATTCTCTCATTTAACAGGTGAGGAAGTTGAGGACAGTGACCTAGTGAGCTGGCCTACCCCAAGTCAATCTGCCAGGAAGAGGAGGGGGAGCCAAGACCACAAACAAGGTATCTTTGCCTTGAGCTCTTTCCGCTGCACAGTCGTGGGACATCTAAGTGTAGCCACAGATAATTGTTGGACTTTATGTCTCCCAGTAATTCACTCAGTAAACTCTTGCATACCATCATATGCTATGCACTAGACTAGGCCTGGGCAGATTCTAGGAAAAACATTCTTCCTGCTTTTGAGTCACATGTAATCTACTATTGTTTTGATACCTTTCTTCCTAATTTTCTGAAGTGCCTTGAGTCATTTTAGAAAATTCAAGTGAACCAGTTGGTGTTGATTTTCTAGTATCTACGTTGCCAATCTGCAATTTTTGCATGCTTTGTTATTCACAGTTATAAGAAAAAGTGTACATGGGTCAAATGTTCATTTAAAAGTGTATACTGATGGAGTTCCCATCGTGGCTCAGTGGTTAACCAACCCGACTAGTATCCATGAGGATGCAGGTTCGATCCCTGGCCTGGCTCAGGGGGTTAAGGATACGGTGTTGCCTTGAGTTGTGATGTGGGTTGCAGACATGCCTCAGATCTGGCGTTGCCTTAGCTGTGGTGTAGGCCGGCAGCTACACCTCTGATTCAGCCTGGGAACCTCCATATAAAGTCAAAAGACAAAAATGAATAAATAAATAAAAATAAAAGTGTATTTGAGTTGGAAAGACTTGGAATTGGTGTCTTAAGCCTTTATAGACGTCTTTCTCTGTGGAAGGGTGGAGCAAGAGGACTATGCTAACACAAAGGGAGAGTATTATCGCCAGGGCATAGGATTCCTATCAACATGCATACACTGTCACGTGGTCTCCTTTTAGGGAATTAAACACCTAGAGACTGGGGAGAGTTTGAAGTTCACAGAAACCAGACCAAATATTCTATTTCATGTTTTACATTTAAATGGGACTGGGAGAAATTTGGATGCATCTAAGTAATTATCATTGTGCATAGGCAACATGATGTCGTGAAACGACAGACCTCGAGTCAAGTCTCAACTCCATAACTGGCTTATTTGGAGGTGAGCCTAGACCATTCTTATCTTCATTGTCCCCCTCAATACAATTATCCCTGCCCATCCCACAGGGCATGTATAATATAAACATTTCTATTTACCAGGACACTACAAAATAGGTTGTTATCTCTAACCCAGGCGTTTCTCCTGAGGTCCAGATTCTTGTATTCTACCAATGGCCTTGCTCCTTGACTCTTATAAGAGCTTCTGATTGCTCTCCCTGCTATTGACCTATTCTTTAGAGAGTTACCAGATTGATCTGCATGAAATCTCACTTCCTCATTCCAGGATATAATTCAAACATCATAGTTTGGAAATTCAAAAACTCTTCCAAATTTTGTACTATTTATCCTCTTAGATGTATTGCTTACTACACTGCCCCCCCCACACACAATACCATATACTTCCCCATCAAGTCAAAGCCCTTTCTCCATTTTCCCTTCTCAAATAATATTCTCTTGACCTGGAACATACCACGCAGTGTTCTCCAGGTTTTTCCTTCTCTGCAGGTGAATCTCAAGTCTAATCTATATAGTGAGACCTTCCGTCACTCCCTTCTCTCATAGATTTTCTCACATAGCGCCCCCCTCCTTCTCTCTCACACACACCACCTTAGGCAGCCAAGGGTCATTTCCCAGTACAGTGTCTTGCGTTCAACATTCTTATTAGCAGAATAGAAACAATAATACATGCTTTTTAAAGTAGGTGTGACAAGGAAATGATATGTATGTAAAGGGTCTAATATTTTAAGCATCTAGTTGGTTGGGGGTCCGTTGTGATTGTCTTTATAGGCTCTTCAATTATTTCAGAAAGAAGATAGGCTTCAGAATTTTTTTCACAAGATTTTTTTTTTCCCCCTGTACCAGCCAAGAGCAAGTTAAGTGATTTACTCTCTTTGGTGTATACCTAGGATAAATGATTGTATATGACAATCCAAAAAAATGTATAAGAACATTCATAGCAGGTTTACTCATAATAGACAAAAATGGAAACAACCCAATACACATCAGTAGGAGAGTGGATAAATAGCATACAGTCGTGCACTGGAATACTACACAGCAATAAAAAGTAAACATTCAACTACATGGATGACTGTAACAGACATAAGTGCATGAAAACAGACACGGTATACTCCAGGATTCTATATTTACAAAATTCAAGACCAGGTGGCATTAATCTTTGATGCTGGAAGTCAGAATAGTGGTTATCCATGGGGAGAGAGAGAGGAGGGGAATTTTGACTGAAAATGTCAGGACGAGCTTCCTGGAAATGCTGTGGGAGTAGTCACATGGATGCATATATAGGCAAAAATGTATCAAACTGTGCACTTGTGGAACTTTATAATGTCTATTATACCTATTACAGTCTTCTTAACATGGCTTAGGACTCCATAGGAGAAGACAGCAGAAGCAAGCTTTTCCTTTTTCAAGTTGTTTTCTTGTCTCCCAACTCTGTACCCCCTTTTCTTCTCCTTTAGAGGTCTTGGAAATTTTAACTTTATTTCCACTGAGATTGGTAATCATTTGAACTTCTTTCATTTACCCAGTCCTTCCTATTCTTTTACAAGAATCTCGGCATTTGGTATCTTGTCACCTGGTACAAGTTCAGATGGCCACTGTCTCTAGGAAGCACAGGAGTAAATAACTCAACAGTTGGGAGGCAGCAGATTTAGGCTTTCACTGGTTCTCTTAGGTATTTTATCCTGAGGACTGCTCTCTGACATGTTTGGTAGCCTAGGCAGATAGATATCTATGGTATGGAGAGGAAATGTCAAACTTATATAAGATACAGAGGAGGGAATATAAATGAAAGAGGTGGGCGGGGCTAAGGGTGTGTGTGTGAAGAATATTTCTGATTCTCCCCATTCATTGAGGACATCTGAGTCTGATGCTTTTTTTTTGGGGGGGTGGCACATTTGTGGCTTATGGAGGTTCCCAGGCTATGTGTCTAATTGGAGCTGCAGACACCAGCCTGCACCACATCCACAGCAACGCCAGATCAGAGCTGCCTCTGTGACCTACACCCACAGCTCAAGGCAATGCTGGATCCTTAACCCACTGAGCGAGGCCAGGAATTGAACCTGCGTCCTCATGGATGCTAGTCAGATTCGTTTCCTCTGCGCCGCGAGGGGAACTCCTTTCTGATGCGTTTTCAACAGTCCTGATGTATACTACTTTGGCATTCATCCAACCTCTCCATACTTTCTCCTTTTTTCTTTACAAAAATAATCTTTAGTGTTGCACTCCACTTTTAAAAGAAACTGAATCAAAACACCCCTCTTTTTCTGTATTTTTCCTCTCCGTGTTACCTGTCACACAAGGTGAATCCCTCACATTCCAGCTCCAACCCCCAGCTCTTCTGCTGAACTGGATTTTTCCTTCAACTATTACTCTCCTATGCTCCGCCAAATAGTATGCTAGTTAGCTGGACATAATTCAGTTTTGCCTCCTCATTAGGATGTTAACATGTATTTCACACTCTTTGATTCAAAGTTAATGTTGTCTCTTTGCCTCTCCCGCTGCCAGTCTCTGTCTCTGTCTCTGTCTCCTCTCAATTCACAGGCTCAGCAACAGCACCTGCTTCACGGAAACAAGGCTGTTGCTGTTCTGATTTCTCTAGTCTTCCTTTAAAAACCAAGTGGAGAGTCACAATCCGTCTTCCTGACACACGCTGAAGTGAAAGGAGGCCCTCAGAAGGAAAACATTACAGGCGAAACAATTCACTTCTTCGGAAGAAGCAGGACACCCCCCCCCCTTAATTTCTCCCCAGAAATCTGAAGTTCTTCTCTTTGCCTTTTGTCTTCACAATTCTGGTTTGGGGACAGAATGTTTCTTGATTTAGCTATTCAGAGGCTCTAAATCTGTTTCTTTCTGTACTCACTGAGTTCCTGCTATCTTTTGCCTCTCTCTCCTGTATCTCTGGTTGTGTGTGTGTGTGTGAGGGAGACGGAGAGAGAATATACCGAGGTAAGTATTCTCACGTGTGGGCTCATTTCTAATTAAGTAATTCACGATCGAGACTGAGAGGCTTCAGGGCACAAACCAACCAAATAAAACCCCAAACTGGAAGGAAAATGGGTCCCTATCTCTTCGAGTTCCAGTTAAGCCAGCAAATAAAATGGTCTGGGACAAATGATTATCATAACTCAGGAAGATTAGAAGAAAATGTAATTAGCTCCCAAGCTTCTCCTGTTCCTCAGCCTTCTTCTACTCTCCAACTCCCAAGCTGTGAATTCGACCAAGGCTTCCTTATTCACACCAAAAAAATCCCTGCTGCAAAGCTGGGAGGGTTAACAGTCCTGGTACCCCAGCCAGCCCTCTAACCAAAGGAGATAGCCGGTGAGGCTCCGAGCCCGCCTCCAGCCAAGCCGCCCAGCCAATGGGCGCCTGTGGGGAGTGTGGCGCTGCGTCCCATTGGCCGCCCACCTACGTGCATAAGAAAGAAAGGGGCAGGCAGGGTAGCATTGTTATCTTAAGACACTCAGCTGGTGTCTGAGTCTGCAGGTGAAACTGCTTAGGTACGGAGCAGGGAGTCTGAGCAGGGACGCGCAGGGCTGCAGCCTGGGATGGAATCCGCCAGCCTCGGAAGCTGCTCCGCTCGTGGGTGCTCGGGCAGCTCCTCCGTGGAGCTCGGAGGAGCCCGTTAGCACTTGCCCGGGGATGTGCACCTGCGTTGCGTGGCGAGCGCTCGGGCAGGTCTGCAGGCAGCGGAGGGAGCCGTGAAGCAGGAGGAACTGTCTTTGCCCATGTGCAAGGCATTAATTCCGGGAGAGAGAGAGGGCGGCTGAGTCTCTTTAGAGTTGGAAGGAAGGCACGGTTTTGCGTTTCTCTTCGGTGGAGGAACAGAGGACTCCTCGGGTCTGGTTTGACACTTTCCTCCGCTCTCTACCCTCGTGCGCCTCCGCCCGACATCGAAGCCCCACTTCAAACATGCTGTGGGTGCCGGGCATCCTTGCTGCTCAGCTGGAAGGCAGCAGGCAAGTGGTTTGACGGCGGCCGCGGAGGCAGCGGCAGCAGCAAAGCGGGGAGCAAGAGAATTTGAAAAGAGACACCCGCTCCCTCTACACACGCTGAGTCCGGGGCATTCGCGTTTTCCCAAATGAGAAGGAGCCACAGGAAATCATGAAGTAAAAACTTTGGAAAGCTGCCACTGGAGATGTTGCACGAAAATCCGGAATCTTTTAGGAGTCTCCTCCCAGTCGGTGGAGGTTTGGGCAGCAGCTGATACAGCAAGGAGGGCTCTTGCAAGGATTCAAGGTAACAGTGCAGCGTTTTTCTCCATTCGCTTTCGTTGTTGTCCTTTTGGTGGGTCTCTTGATAAGGGGATCATTTTGCCCTCCTACAACCGTCTTGCCCTGGTGCCTGGCAGTTGCAGGCAGAGGGAGTGATCCCCACGCCTTAGTTTCTGGCTTGTAGAGCTAAGCTGTGGACTTTGGGGTTTAGCTAAACAGTGTCCTGTTGTTGCCTCCTGGTGTTGCATGGCTGTCACACGACTTGGACACTGTGCCTGACCCATATTCCTTTTGCCTGGTTTTAAGTCCTCAAAGTTAGTGCAACTCCCATTAGCCTCAGAAAATCCAGTCGGGCTGCTTAATTGCAGAAGATGACGAGGACTTTTGCAGATGCTGGACTGATCTGTTCATGGTTCACTGTGTTTGGGATGGGCCCCAAAGAGCTGAGGTTGTCAGACATGGTACACATGTTCAAAGATATTCCCATGTTCCTAGAGCTGTATTCACATGTCCATAGAGCTCCCTGGCATGTCTGTGGAGGCCTCTTTCTCCCATGCAAATGCAGCCAAGGGAGAAAAAAAAAGAGTGAACCCTGTAGGTTGCAAAGGGTTTCCCCCAGGTGGTGGCAGAAGCCCCACTGATTGAGTTGAGCTCGGCAGCGTGTTGGGGACACTGGGGAGCGTGTTGCTCTGCTGGAAGGAGGGGCGTGCTGAAATTATCTAGCCATCTCCCTGACTCCCTGGTCCTGTGATCCATCTGGGTACACAGTCTAATTCTGCCTATGGGGTGTGTGTGTGTGTGTGTGCGCGCGCGCGCGCCTGCCTGTGCTCACAGTTGTGTGCAGGAAGCAGGCTGCCCACAGAAGCAGCATGCATGTGCAGTTCTCTGCCCAGGCCCCAGATGCCTGAAGTGTTCCTTCCTAGTAGGAACATGAACTTGGGAGCCTCTGTGCCAGCCCAGAGGAGTTTTCCCCTCACCAAGCAGTCCTTCTGCATATTTATCCAGGGTATATAGACCTAAGCCAAATATTATTTAATAATAAGCTAATGTACTGTAACATGATTGAACAGACCTCTCCGTAAAGAATTGTGTGTGTGCTCTTCCTAACTCTGGGAGTCGGAGGCCCTGGGCAGAAGCAAATGTTTTGTTATAAGGGTAGCAATTATAACAGGCCAGGCTTCTGGCTGGGTAATATGAGCTTTATCCAGCAGAGATAGTGATCTGTCAGCCTAGACCAATCAGGAGGATAAAAGGGATATTGGAAGTCAAGTATTTCTGCCTCTGTCCTTCCCCAGACTTGTGCATGTCGAAGGGACATTCTTTCTGACCCTGCTCCCTAGAATACGTGCAATGCCAGTATGAACTAAGCAGCTCAAGTACTTTACAAAATCCCCTGGGGGGCAGTCTGATGACATCAGGCAACAGCAAAGTGATGCTGGAGTTTGTGTGTTTTCCCTCTTGACTTCACACAGTTCTGTGTATGTTATTTTGTTTAAGGCAGGACCCTCTGGAGTTCCCTCGCTCTCACCCAGATTAAGTTGCTTTGCAGCCCTGGGGGCATGACCAAGCAACGCTGCCCCGGGGGAATCCTGAAATCTTATCGATATCGGCTGTTGCCTACTCTGGGGAAAGAGGCAGGCTTTGCTCCTTGGAGGTGGGAGATGATCTGAGCTGGTACAGAGCCTGGATACTGTGAAACGTTTGAGGGAGAGGAAGCAAATGCCAGGCCATGCTTTTCCCTGCTGGAGGGGCAGCTGGCTCCAAAGGGTTTGACAGCCGTCCTGCAGCCATGGAGGAGACAGAAGCGTCCCTGACTCTGGCTTCTCCCTTCTCACCAACAACGGGGCTGGCTTTGTCTCCCAGAATGGAGTGGTGTGTGCTGCAGTGTGGCCACAAGAAAGGAGGAGAGGCGGGAAGGGCTGGTGATGGAGGCAGGTTCCTGCGCTGCCAGCGCTGGGCCGGGCTCATGGGTGGAGGCAGCTTCCCCCTTTTGGCCCTTAAGATCATCCTCAGGGTTTGCCCTTCTGGCCTCCTAACAGGTTGTTTACTGAGCAAGGCCAGAGGGCAAAGAACATGCCTGCGTCATCAATTCCTTCTGATCCCCTTTCCCAAGACGCAGGCTAGCCACTGGGGAGCATCACACAAAAACCATCCCCTCTGAGACGGCGCTCCAAAGTCCCTCCCCAGCTCGCAAACAAGAGGCAATCAGCAGGGACTGGAGACATCTGCGTGGGCACTTTCTGCTGACTGGGATGCTTGGTGTTGAGGTTTCCCCGGTTAGTGTTTTTGTTTTCTCCACTGTGCAGAATATTTTTGGCGATTCAACTCTTTCTCTTAAATAATAAGACCTTGTCTCCTTCGTTTTATAACGACATACTTTTTTACAGGGCTGGGAGCATTTTAGGGAGCTCATCTAATTAGTCCTCACATGCCTTATTGTCTCATTTATCTTTGATTACCCTACAAAGTAGAGCTGGAATGATTTTTGGCCTCCAGTTTTTGGAAAGGGAGGCCAGAGACCTTGGAAAGATGTTCTGTTCTTCTCTGGGTCACACGGCAACTAAGGGAAATTACGGAGTGGGGTCTGGGTCTCTTCAGCTCCTAAACCAATCCCAGACTCTACTGACTCTTCCTGAGAAATGGTTTAATCTTAGAAACTGTGGTTTGACTGAGCTGTTTTGTACTTCACAGGAATGGGGGGGATTGCCATGAGGAGGTTGTGTGTGTGCTACCCTAGGAGCTGTGAGGGATAAAAACCGTTTAGACCTTGTTTTTGCCCTCAGTGATCTTACATTCTAGTTAGGAAAAAAGGCTTACATCTGGGAAAAAGGTCAGTGACAGCCTACATTCTAAACAGCAGTTCAATACAAGAGATTCACGAAGCTGACCTAATTAATCTTCCATTGATTTGTACAGATAATAAGAGCTATCAGTATTCTAAGGAGGGAGAACTTGACTTGTGCCTTGGAGGGTAGGGTGGTCCTTCTTTGGAGAGGGAGAAATGGAAAGAAAGATGCCAGTTGACGGAGATGCTAACTGCAGCACAGTTGAGAAGGCTGGAAACTTGAAGGTTTGCCTGTTTCCTTGAGGTTTGCCCTAAGCCACTTCTCCACTTGGATCTTGAAAACAGCCTACAGCTGGGTTAATTATTTGACGCCTGTATTGGCCTGGAGGACGCTGCCCTCAGACCAGAAAGAAGTCTCTGAAATACTGAACATCTCATTAGGCATTGAAAATTACCCAGCCTTCCACCCAGCCTTAAGTCTACTCCAAATATGATGGGAAAAAATAGTGCTCAAGGTCAGAGAGCTTATCAACAGCAAATCAAAAATTGTGGCAAAAGATTCCAGGGGAAAGCAGGCAAATTTCAAGAGAACACGAGAAAAATCCTTGATGTCTCGCTCTCGCGCTCCCCCCCCCCTCTCCCTCTCTCTCTCTCTCTCTCTCTCTCTCTCTCTCTCTCTCTCTTTTAGAATCTCTTAAGTGAGAGCCTGGATTTCCTTCATTTCCTGTTTCCCCACCCAAATGTCCCTACTGGGGTTTACTTGGTGCAGGCAAAATGCCAAAGCCCTCAGGCAGTCAGCATTAAGGAGGAGATTTTTGGTCTTAAGATTCTTGAGCATGCCCCGTCCATCACCTCTTATCTCCCCTCCTTTTCCCTTTTAATAAAACATACGCTGTTTTATTAAAGGAGGAGACCACAAAAGCGGGAGGGGCGGGTGAGTGCCTGCGCTGGTGCCCGCCACTGTACCACGTGGTGCTGGGATTGCTCTACTGGGTGGTGGCGCGGCGAGGCAGCCTGCCAGCCTGGGCAGCGCCAAGGGCTGCACGCCACCAGGAGGTGGCCCTGGCTGGTCAGCCACACACGTTTGCTCCAGCAGCGAGCCCCGTTTCCCAGGGAAAAGGTCAAGGTAAATCGTGGGTCCGGTGAGAGAACTGGTGAGACCCCGTGCATTTTTTGGTCTTCACTTGGTTTGAGACATCTTTTCACTCCGCCTGTCATTGGTTGCTTGGGTGGCTCCATTCGGACATGGAAAAATTCCAGTGGGGCACCAAGGGTGCAATGATGCGCCTCAAGTCACGCCATCATTGCTCTGGGGTCAAGAGGAACGTCCCCACGAACCTGGTCCGTTTGCTGGCTTCGTTCCAGGAGTTCACTCTAGGGACAAGTCCAGAGGGATGTGTACTCTTGAAAACTCTCCTTTAAGCCTTGTTGTCACCTTTGTTTCCTGTGTTAAAGAATCCCGCAGCTGGTCGGTGGCACCATCCTCTTTTCTTTATTATTCGCCAGTACCCACTGCCATGCCTGGGGGCTAAGGGGAGGTCCGGGCCCAGGGGCAGGCACGGGGCTAGTGATTGCGGACTAAAGCCTCTTCTGTTCAGGAGTGAAGAGAGAGGCAGCTTAGTCATACTTCAGACCGGGGACTGTGGTGGCTGGGTCTCGTCTGATCAATCAAGATGCAGGCTAATGTCCCTTGAAACTGTCACTCTGCCGTGCAGATGGAAGTGAAGTTGAGAAACACCGTTACAGCGTGGACTCTTCCCCAGCGGGTTCTGAGATGCCTTTTGCTCGCATGAAATGCACGCATATCTTGAATGCAGGCTTGAGCAAAGGGTGGGCAACCTTACACCTCACAGGACTGAGCTCTGCCCCGCGCTGTCCTGTGCCCGTGGTGGCCCCTGGCCACGTGGGGCTCTTGAGCACTTGGAATGTGTGTTGAAAGTAGAAAAATACCCACTGTGTTTTGAAGACTTAAAGGAAGAGTGTCAAATACAACGTCACTGTTTCTTTTAATTTTGATTACACGTTAACATAATATTCTGGGTATATTCGGTTAAATAAAATACATTAAGATTAGTTTCACCCATTTCCTTTTACTTTGGAATGGGGCCATTAAAAATTATGTATATGGCTCGCTTTCTATTTCTTTTGGGCAGTTCTGGTCTAGCCCTGCAGTGTAGTGACAGGTAATGTGGAGAAAGGGCAGAGGCAGGAAATAAGAGGAGCCAGAAACATAAAGCATAGAAAAAGAGAACATGGAGGGAGGATGGTGAGCAGTCCAGAGAGCATCTGGGCACGTAATTTTAAAATCAGAAGTCAAATAGGGCACAGGTGGCTTACCCAGGCTTCTATTAGATGTTGCCCTTGTCTCCTGTGATTCAGCCCACCCAAAGCCTTTGTGTGAGCAAACAATCAGCAGGTAGGAGGCCTGGTAATTTTATCCTAGTGTTTTTGAGTTTCTGCCAGACAGCAGAACTAACCAAGTAAATTATCTTTAGGGGCTCACTCTGAAGTGTAAGGACGTAGCAGTTGGGATTAGTTGGGTCCATCTGACTTTCAAACCCCCTTCTTCCTTCTCATCTCTACCGTATTATCATCTTTCCTTGGGAGTGTTTTCCTCCAAACCAGCCCTATTGACGGTGTGGCAGGAAGAACGAGAAGTCCCTGCTGTGTGTTAGCAACTCTTTTCTGGACCTGTTGTTAAGAAGACTGGGGGAGGGGGGAGACATCATGATTGAATTCTATTTACTAAGTATAGATTCGAGCCTTCTAATTCACTCGCTGTTAATGATCTTATTATTGCAAAAAAAAGTTTGGCCACGACTGCAACTTCTCATATTTTCTCAGCATTCTGTAGTTTGCAAAATGCTCTGCCAGCTTTCTCTCACCTGATTTTCACAACACCTCTGGGGGGGTGGTTAAGATCTCTTCCATTTTTTCATGATCTGCCCCCAAATTACCTTTATTTTCTGGCCCCTCTCTTTTGTACGCACTTCATTCAAGCTTGGTTAACCAAATCGCTCTGCTTACTGTTGCTCAGCGTTCACTACGTAAAGTAGGGGATCTTTACCTCGCTGAGCATCGGTTTTATCCTCTATAAAAGAAATAACGCTCCATCTCTCAATCTGTTGTTCTACATATTAAATAAGATAAACCGTACAATGAGCCAAACAGTTCCAGGCACATGATAGACGCTCCACAGACGTCAGCACCCTTTCCTGCTAAAGGTCTTCACTGCGATGATCACCAGGATTTCAAAGGTCCCAAGGCGAACTCATTATGTACCCACCTCCCACCTAAAATGATCCCCCTCTCCAAGTTCCTGGCTTTGGTTAGTGGGAAACCAATCAACCATCAGCAAAACTAAGAAATAAGGGTCGTCCTGGGCTCTGCTTTCTCTCACACAGTCCCCGCCCCCACCCCCATCCAATCAGTCAGTCCCTGGCTTGACAAGATCTGGCTCCCAATGATTTCTCAAAGCCACCCTCCCCTCCATCCTCCTGGTGCCCCCTCCCTAGTCAGGCCCTCAGCCCTTCTCTCCTGGACTTTCCCAAGGCTTGGTCTCCCTGTCCCCTCTCTAGAGAGGGCTGCCAGCCCAGCCTCCTCCTTGCAGCCAGGGCTATCTTTCAGACTAGTAAATTCCATCCTCCTCCTCCCTTTATTGTGATTCGCCAGTGACTCCTCAAAACTGTCCGACTAAAAGCCAAGTTTCTTAGCATCACAAACAGGAGATCCTTGGCAAGCTGGTCTTGCAGCCTCTCCAGGCATCTCTGCTCTTGCCCCTTCGCACTCCATCCACCCCAAACTTCGGGCAGGTCCCTCAATACTCCAAGGCTGTTAGATGTGCCCTGCTGCTTTTCTCTAGAACCCTCCCTCGTCCGGTTCTCCATTTGCTAAGGGTTACTGAGCTTCAAGACTCTGTACAGGTTATGTCCTCTGTGAAGACCTCCCTGCATCTCTGGGAAAAAATTAAGTGCCTGCTCCTGTGTACCCCTGCACGTCTCACTCCAACCGTGTATGCACAGTACCCAGCACACTGTAGTGATTTGTTTGTATGGTCCTCTCCTGCACTCAGAGGCAGGGTTGGAACTTGGGTTCTCAGACTGATTTCTCAGGAACTATTTATTCAGTATATTATGAATATGTGCCAGGTACTCTTCTTGGGCACTGGGGATCCTGCAGCGAACAACAAATAAAAGCCCTGCCATCAGGATGCTTATATTCTAGAGGGTGGACAGGATGACAGTCATGATAATGATGGTTGACAGGGCTTATCACAGCTGACACTTGAGTAGGACTTATGTGGCAGGCACTGTACTGAAAGCCCTCCATGCGTTTCCTGCGACTAATGATTCTATATTTCCCACTTTAATAAGTCCCATATTCCAGATGTCGAGTTGGAGGCCCAGCAAGGTTAAACACTTTGTCCAAGGTCAGCCAGCTAGGAAATGGGGTGGCTGGCATCCTAACCCACTTTGGGTCCTGAGGCGGTGTTCCTTATTGCTATGATGTTCAGAACGGTAAACAAGCAAGCAAATAACTGAGAGAATTTCAGGCGCTAATAATGAAGAAAAGTATTAAAAGAGAGTATAATAGGAGACAGTGGTTGAGCTGGGGGTCAAGGCAGGTCTCTTCTCGAAGGGAACATTTAACTGGAAACTAAATTGTCTACTGAGGAAGGTAGAAAGCCCAGGGCGGGAGAGAGTCTGGGGATCTAAAGACGAGAACTCGTGGCCTCGTTGTAATGAATTTAGCTGCTGTGACTAGCACCCCCAGCTCTGCAGGTTCCAGCCCCCCACGCCACCCCCAGGGGAGCAGCAAACTGGCCAATGTTCACAAACCCCTCTCCCATCATTTCACTCGTCCCTGCTGTTCTTTCAGGTTAAGACATCTCATGAGACATCAAGTTTGCAGCTCTCCACAAAGGTAGATGGTGTGGACACACACACACACACACACACACTCAGGTGAGCGTGCACATGTGCGCCCTTGCTCTGCTGAACCACTTCCCCTCTCTCCTGTGAATGACATGTCACTCAGAACCTTAGCGAAGTGACAGGCACAGCCAAAAGTCTGGAGACAGCCCAGAGGCGTGAGCAAAGGGGAAAAGAAAATTATTTTTTAACAAGATGAGAAGTGAATTAGACTGGCGGGACAGTTGGGAATTTGATCAGGGAGGGGCATACAGAGGGGGATGCTTCTGAAATGCTGACAGGTGACCTGGTTGGTAGTTTGCACTATAATTTTTCATATATACATGTATACATACACGTACAAACATATGCACTCCGTGTATATATACATGCATGCATATGTATCTTTATGAATATTTCTGGTAATAAGGTTAAGAAAATGGTTTGGAGAGCAGGTAAATCTTGGATGGGGCAAGCTAATAGCTATTTAATATATGTTCAAAGACTATAATAAAAAATTGTACTAGGTTTGTTTTCATTTATATTACCTCACTTAATTTTTATTACAACCTTATGAATTAAGTGTCATTGCTATTTACAGACTGAAATTGAGGAAGACAAAGCCTAGAGAAGCTGACATCCAACCCTGGGCCCTTGTCCCCACTCCATGCCCTCTGCCTTCCACACAAGAGTTCTGAGAGGCAGCAAGGTGGGCAGAAAAGGGCCCTGATTTCTAGGTCAGATAAAATTGGGCTTCAGTCTAATTTGGGTCACTTAGTAGCTGTGTGACTCTGGCTGTGTTACACAACCTCTCTGAACTTCGGGATCCTCATCTAGTAAAATGGAAAGGGTAGCCCCTTACAGCATGAAGATTAAAGACAATGATTAAAGATATCTTGCTGCAAAATATCAGCAAAGTACGTGCCACCCAATGGGCATTCAGAAAATGGCAACTGCTGTTTTCATGTCCCCAGGTATTAAAGTTCATAAGACAGTGGCTCCAGGGAGAGCAGTGATGATATTTAGCTGTGGTCAGTGAGAGTCAGGAAGTAGCTTCAGTATTTGCTGTTAGATGCCATTCCATCCAGAGTTACCTGGCAATGGTTACCACATGCCAGATAGCATGCTAAGTGCTTCCAGGCATTGTTCATTTAACTATCTAACAGCCCTCTGAGAAGAGTTGCTATCTTCTGTTTATAGATGAAAAAGTTAAAGTTCAGAGACATTTAATAACTCTAGGTCATACAGCTAGGAAGTGGCAGAGCTGAGATTTGAACTCAGCTCTGTCCGATCCCAAAGCCCAGGCTCTTTGACACTGGGCTTTCAAAGCGATCATGGTCTAGGTCAGGTCTGAAGATCCTGCCTAAGGGAAAGGGCGCTTTTGCGGTCAAGCTAAGGGTAACTGCTCCGAGGTCTAGGCTAAATGGGTTAGGAGTGACAATGAAGCATTGTTTGACCCTCAGGTTATTTCCAGAGCAAGCCGGAAAGGCTGGCGTTCATTCAAAAATGCTCCAAAATTCTGAGTGCAATGCTTTACCCATACTGGGTACTTAAGTTGTGTGGGCTGAATATTTTAAGTGCCTCTGTTTCTGAATACAGGTGTGCTCCATTTTCAAAAGAGCAGGCTTGCAAAACAAATGAAATAAGAGTTGAGTGTCCTCAGGCTTTGGAGAAAAGGTTTCCCCGAATTATACAAGGATATATTAGCAGTGGTTTTAACCTTTTAAAAAGCAGTCGAAGGCTCTAATCAAATAAGGCCTTACCTAAAACCCCAATACATAAAGCAGATAAAAGCAGACCTCCCTGACTGGCGCGGGCCTGGGGGCCTGGACCTCCCCACACCTGTCACTTCTCTTTCTTCACCCACAAGCAGTCCCTGAGGCACCTCCTTGGAACCCAAAGGATGTTTCAAAAGACACTGAAAACCACCACACTAACAGAGTTCCTTCAAAAAGCAAGAACTGTGATTCCTTTAAAAGAACAGGTGACATACTCAAATTGGTTTTTAAATATGAGACTCGCGCCAGCACCAACACACCTGTGAAGTTCAGGGCGCCTAGGACAGATTCCTCATGTTCGCCGCGACTAGAGATGCATGAAATTCCGTGACTATGAACAGACGCCTGCCGTGTGTCCCGCCCAGTGCCAGGCACTGAGCGTACCAGCTGGGCCGTCTTTTAGTCAGTTTCTAACACCTCCCTGTGAAGTAGATATCATTATTCCCATTTTGAAGGTGAGAAAAATTAAGTACAGAGAAGTTAAGCCGGTTACCCAGGATCTCGCATCTAGGGTGACTGGTGGAGCTGGGACTCAAACCCAAGGCGTAGGATGGGTTAGAGAACCCGAGTCTTGCCACCCCCACCCCCCAAGCCTGTTCAGGCACCAGACCGGAGGAATAGTGCCTCTCTCGAAGTTTTTTTTTTTTTTACTTTTTGCAGTACTCCTCAGTTGTGAGATTTTACAGAAAAAAAAAAAGCTCTCTGGACCCTCTGACCTCTAACGCTTTCACGGGGCACTCAGGTCTTCCGGGAGCCAAGCTATGGTCCTCCCTCATCATCCTCTCCCTTCCTCAGCCCCAGCCTCGGGGAGGGTCTGGCCATCAGGGCCGAGCCCCAGTGGCAGAGGGGATCCTGCCGTGTCCCTGGCTCCTGGGGAGCCTTGTCTGGCATCCTGAGCCTGGGCTGAGCTGGCGGGAGCGGTGGAGGGATCCCTGCGCAGGTGTAATCTGGTAGCCTGGAGCTAGGGCCTCCTGGACCAGTGGGGTGGGGCTGCAGAGCGAAGTCCTTGGAATCCCCTTGAGGTACAGGAACGGATGCTTAAGCCTCAGTAAAAAGTGCGGGGGCGTTAATTTCTGCCTCGCCCTCACTCTCGGTGTTCAGCCATTTATATATTATAAATGCGCTGGCAGGCAGGAGCAGGGGAGGCCGGTGAGCAGTGTTCCAGCGGCTGAGGGGGACCTGGGGCGGAGGCGGGGCTCCCCGCACACGCCTTTTCCCTTTTCTGCAATCTTGCACCCGCTGGGATTTGAGCCCTGCGGGATAACGGAGCAAGGACGGCATCCTCCTGAAGCCTCGGGGCACTAGAGACCCCTAGAGGCAGAAGGCTGTATTACAAGCCCCCTGGCCGAGGAGGCGCAGACCGGGTTCTTGCCTGGAGGAGGCTGAGGCGTGGCTGGAACCTTTTTTAAAAAGCCTTGCCTGTTAAGTACAGTTCCGGCAAGCCCCAAAGGGGCCAAGGGACAGCTGCTTACTCAGTACATTTGCTGCATCACTCCGGGTCTCAGCAAGGTTTAGAGGCATTTATGCAGGGGCTCAAGCTGAATTTCCCAAAGGCTTGGTCTAATCCACAGTCCTTAAGAACGGTGCCTTGTGCCGGTTCAGGAGAGCATAGGGCACCTAGCCCCCCTCCTCATCCTCGTCCAAAGCTAAATGGGGATTTCTTTGACTGAGAGGAACTCAAGGAAACTGAGCCCTTGACAATATGCCTTTAACCTTTGTTGAGAAAACTGCACTTGCACGAGTTGACCTCAATGCCTACTTATGTCTCCATATCGTGTCTCTAGAAGTTTTAAGATGCTTTCAGTCACACAGGAGATGACCTAGTCATTGAGAGAATAGGCTCAGGGACAATTGTCTTGAGTTCGAGTCACTGGCAAGCTCTACCATGTACTAGCTGTGTGATGTTGCTGAGTTATTTAACTATGTAAGCCTCAGTTTCCATATCTGTAAAATGGGCATATTCTGTACTCATATCACTGGATAGTTTTGAGCACAAAATGAAATAATATAGAATTAAAACTTCCAATAATGTCTGGTACATAGAGTGCTCAATAAGTGACTGTTCTTCATCTTGTTTATTCATCTTATTTTTTAATCTTTTATTTTTAAATTTTTTATTATTTTTGCCACATCCCAAACTTTCAGTGCAGGGCAGCATTCAAACACTACTATTTATTATTTAAAAGCAGGTGTAGTAGGGAGTTCCCATTGTGGCTCAGCAGTAAGGAACCTGGCTAGTATCCATAAGGATGTGGGTTCGATCCTTGGCTCCACTCAGTGGATTAAGGATCTGGCGTTGTTGTGAGCTTGGTGTAGGTCACAGACATGTCTCAGATCTGATGTTGCTGTAGCTGTGGCGTAGCCTGGCAGCTGCAGCTCCGATTTGACCCCAAGCCTGGGAACCTCCATATGCCATGGGTGGGGCCCTAAAATTTTAAAAATAAAAAAGAAGTTAGAAAAAGCAGGTGTAGTAACCCATCCTCCTTGGTGTGGTTGGTTTGCTAATGAACTAGATTTCTTTCCAGGTGTCAGCACTGTATGAGATTTTTTTTTTCCGCTCAGCTTGGTTTCTTCAAATGTGTCTCAAAAATGCAGTGAGTGAAATGAATTTGGCAGTGACTTAAACAGACTTCATACGTTTTGGAAAGAAAAAAAAGCCACAACAAAAAATGGTTTGTTTCTGTGATATATGGTTTGTGTGATATGACAAAAATCCATTTTTATGCTTAGGAAAATTGGCTAATTTTAAAACAGTTGACACATGCCATATGCATATAGAGTCATGATAGATTTTGCTCAGGCAAACAACAGAAGAACACGGGGCCAGCGATAGCTCTGTTAGGGCTTAAGTCGGATAAATTCTTATTTAGTGGCAGACCCGCTCCACCGGGAGAGCAAAGTGACGAGGAAAATGAACTCACTCTGGCCTCCGGTGCTAGAGTCAGATATTTGATCATGAAGATACCAACGACCGAGCTTGGGACAGAGACCTGCGTTTTCGTGAGGAGGCGAGACTTGATAACCTACTGGTACAGCAAACTTCATGTGCATGGAAGTGAACAGTTTATTATAGAGGCGTTATCTGGATAAAGGGTGGGGATAGTGCAAAAGATACCCTGATTTGGGGGAACCCCTGAGCTTTGCTCAGTTTTCCTGTTGGACAGGTGGATGATTTTTAGACTTCCAGTCCTGCTTATAACGTCCTTCAGGATCCTCTGGCTTACAGCTCTGAATAAATAACACTGAAAAGAGAATTCCACTTATTTGCTTTCAAAACAATGTTTTTAAAAATCTGTTTTTTGGCCACACTGGCAGCACATGGAAGTTCCTGGACCAGGGATCGAACCCGTGCCATGGCAGTGACCCAGGCCGCTGCAGTGACAACACAGGATCCTTAACCTGCTGCACCACAAAAGGGAACTCCCACATATATTTTTAATTACTGCTAGTTAGGGGAAAAAGTCTGCATGTGAAAATAAAATGCCGTCACAGTTTCCTGGTGGCTCAGCGGCTTAAGGATCCCTTGTTGTCGCTGCTGTGGCGTGGGTTCGGTCCCTGGCCCCCAGAACGCCTTCATGCCCTGGGCACAGCCAAAGAAATCAATAACTGCTTCTCTCTGGAAAAAAAAATTAAAACCATAAAAGTTGCACATGACATGAGTGATTATGAAAATTTTAAGGCAGAGATAAATCCTCTAGTGTCCAGATGTCGTTCCTCCGTGTTCGTTCCTGTACAGATCAGCCGGATACTCAGCCCCACTGCTGGCTCCTGATGGGCACTCATGACACAGAAAAAAAAGCCTTCGTATTTCTATTTTATTTTACTTTATTTTATTTCAAGGCAATATTTAATTAGTGACTGCAGAGAAGAAAAGCTCAACAGCTCAGAGGTTTATGGTTCAGGTCTGCAGGACTCAGCAATTTGACACTCTAATCCTGTTATTTCTCACCTTAAACGGAACAGAGTCAGCAGGGTTGGTCTGTTTTTTTTTTTTTTCCCTCCCCTAATTCATCTCACCATTAGGTCTCCTGTCCCCTTACTTCCCGCTCTCATTCTTTGCTTCATTTGCCTCCTGTGTCCTGTTTCTACCTGCATTTTTCCCAGGATATCAAAACCAAACCAAAACATTTTTTTTTTCATTTGTGACTGAGCCGTTTAAAAGAGAAATGAATTCTTCCTCTCCTTGCTTGAACTCCTAGAATAACCCGCTGTATCCCATGTGAACTTGACTACTAAGGTGACCACAGCCAAGGCCCTACGATGATTCTAGGCAAGAGGCTTCGTGTCCCGGTTCCCCTGCTTAATCATGGACCGTAAACACCTTGAAGGCAGGGTCTGAGTTGTGTTTGTCATAGTCTCCAGCTCCTTGGCACAATAACTAGCACTGGGAAAAAGTTTACTGTTTATGCAAGCCAACCAACCAACAGCACCCACCGTATCCACTTTTCACTCAAATAGGGGCTTCTGGGAAATTAGCAAGTATTCTTCCTATTAGGGAAAATTTGGTATTCAGGATTTCAAATGTATAGAATTCCAAAATTAGGGAAGTGTTTTCTTTAAAGCTGCGGTTCTCAAAATTTAATGTGCACCTGGGGAGCTTATTAAAATGCAGAATCTTCAGCCTTTCCTTCAAAGTCTGATTCTGCACGCCTTGTGTGAAATTCAGAAAACTGCATTTTAATAGGCAGATGATATAAAGACCACACTTTGAGAAACATCATTTTAAGGCGATCCACATGAAATTTTACCCAGCTTGGTTTGGTAGAATATTAATGTCTCTTACATAGTTAAGGGGTGTCATGTAGAAGAAAAGCTTCTGTGCTTGGAAAAGTTGGGGAACAGGGTACTATCCCTGCTCGTCCCCTCTCACACCCATCTCATCCACAGTTGTAGTGTTACAATACATTTATATTGGAGGTTCTGAAAAGTTCTGCAATAAAGAAATATGTTTTGGGAGTTCTTGTCATGGCTCAGCGGAAACGAATCTGACTAGCATCCATGAGGACGCAGGTTCGATCCCTGGCCCCACTCAGTGGGTTAAGGATCTAGCATTGCCGTGAGTTGTGGTATAGGTGGCAGATGAGACCTGGATCTGGCGTTACTGTGGCTGTGGTATAGGCCAGCAGCTACAGCTCCAGTTCGACCCCTACCCTGGGAACTTCCATATGTCATGAGTGCGTCCTTAAAAAGACCAAAAAAAAAAAAAAGTTTCAACCTTGTTCAACCAAATATTTCCAGTATGTCTTGACCTTGAAACTTAATTTATTGAATTTTATTATATTGCTAGAAGCATTAATTTAAGTTTGTGTTCCTTATTTTCTTATTTTTTAAAAAGTGTAATTGACTTAAAATGTTGTGCCACTTTCTGCTGTACAGCAAAGTGACCAGGTCATATGTATATATAGATGTGTGTGTGTGTGTGTGTGTGTGTATTCTTTTTCATATATTATCTTTCATCATGTTCTATCACAAATGATTACATTACTGTTCTATATAGTAGAGCCTCGTTGCTTGTGCCTTCTAAATGTAATAGTTTGTATCTACTAACATCAAACTCCCAGTCCATCCCACTCCCTCCCTCTCCACCTTGGCAACCACAAGTCTGTTCTCCATGCCTAAAAACATTTTTTTCTTCTAAATATATTACTTTAAAAATTTTTATAGTTGATTTACAATATTCTATCAATTTCTGCTGCACAGCAAAGTGACCCAGCTGTATATACATTTTTTCTCACATTATCTTCCATCATGGTCCATCACAAGTGATTAGATATAATTCCCTGTGCTGTACAGCAGGATCTCATTGCTTATCCCCTCCAAATGCAATAGTTTGCAGCTACCTAAACCCAAACTCCCAGTCCATCCCATTCCCTCCCCATCCCCCTTGGCAAGCACAAGTCTGTTCTCAAGTCCACAAGTTTGCTTCTTTTCTGTAGACAGGTTCATTTGCACCATATATTTGATTCCACATGTAAGTGATATGCTTTTGTCTTTCTCTTTCTGACTTCACTTAGTATGAGAGTCTCTAGTTCCATCCATGTTGCTGCAAATTGCATTATGTTGTTCTTTTTAAAGGCTGAATAGTATTCCATTGTGTATATGTACCACATCTTCTTAATCCATTCATCTGTCGATGGACATTTAGGTTGTTTCCATGTCTTGGCTATTGTGAATAGTGCTATAATGAACATAGGGGTGCATGTATCTTTTCCCAAGAAAGTTTTGTCCAGATATATCCCCTGGAGTGGGATTGCTAGGTCATATGGTAGTTCTATATTTAGTTTTCTGAGGTACCTCCCTAGTTATTTCCATAGTGGTTGTACCAATTTACATTCCTACCAACAGTGTAGGAGGTACACTTTTCTCCACACCCTTTCCAGCGTTGGTTATTTGTAGACTTACTAATGATGGCTATTCTGATCTGTGTGAAGTGGTACCTCATTGTAGTTTTGATTTGCATTTCTCTAATAATTAGTGATGTTGAACATTGTTTCACATGCCCATTGGCCATGTGTATGTCTTCTTTGGAGAAATGTCTATTCAGATCTTCTGCACATTTTTCAGTTGGGTTGTTTGTTTGTTTGTTGCTGTTGAGTTGTACAAGTTGTTTGTATATTTTGGAGATTAAGCCCTTGTTTGCATCATTTGCAACTATTTTTTCCCATTCTGTAGGTTGTCTTTTTTTTTTAGTCTTTTTGCCTTTTCTAGGGCAGCACCTGCGGCATATGGAGGTTCCCAGGCTAGGGGTCTAATCGGAACTGTAGGTAACTGCCTACACCACAGCCACAGCAATTTGGGATCCAAGCTGTGCCTGCAACCTACACCACAGCTCACGGCAACGCTGGATCCTTAACCCACTTAGCAAGGCCAGGAATCGAACCCACAATCTCATGGTTCCTAGTTGGATCCGTAACACTGAGCCACGACAGGAACTCTGGTTGTCCTTTTTTATGGTTTTCTTTGCCATGTAAAAGTTTGTAAGTTTGATTAGGTCCCACTGGTTTATTTTTTATTTTATTTTTTTTAAAGATTTTTATTTTTCATCATAGTTGATTTACAATGTTCTGTCAATTTCTGCTGTACAGCAAAATGACCCAGTCATAATATATATTTATTCTTGTTTAGCACATTATTCTCCATCACGTTCCATCACAAGTGACTAGATAGAATTCCCTATGATATACAGCAGGATCTCATTGCTTATCCACTCCAAATGCAATAGTTTGCATCATCTATTGCTTTGGGAGATTGCCCTAAGAAAACTCTGGTATTGTTGATGTCGGAGAATGTTTTGGCCATGTTCTTTTCTAGGAGTTTTATGGTGTCTTGTCTTATGTTTAAGTCTTTAAGCCATTTTGAGTTTAGTTTTGTGCATGGTGTGAGGGTGCATTCTAGTTTCATTGATTTACATGCAGCTGTCCAGTTTTCCCAGCATCACTTGGTGAAGAGACTGTCTTTTTCCTATTTTATACTCTTACCTCCTTTGTCAAAGATTAGTTGACCATAGGTGTCTGGGTTTATTTCTGGGCTCTCTGTTCTGTTCCATTGGTCTGACTGTCTGTTTTGGTACCAGTACCACACTGTCTTAATTACTGTGGCTTTGTAATATTGCCTGAAGTTTGGGAGAGTTATGTCTCCTACTTGGTTTTTGTTCCTCATGATTGCTTTGGCAATTCTGGGTCTTTGATGTTTCCATATAAATTTTTGGATTGTTTGTTCTAGTTCTATGAAAGATGTCATGGGTAATTTGACAGGGATTGCATTAAATCTATAGATTGCTTTGGGTAGTATGTCCATTTTTATGATATTAATTTTTCCAACCCAGGAGCATGGAGTATCTTTCCATTTCTTTGAATCCTCTTTAATTTCCTTGTTTAATGTTTTATAGTTCTCAGCGTTTAAGTCTTTCACCTCCTTGCTCAGGTTTATTCCCAGGTATTTAATTTTTTTGGGGGGGTGCAATTTTATAAGGTATTTTTATATTCCTTTTCTAAAATGTCATTGTTAGTTTACAGAAATGTAACCAATTTCTGAATGTTAATCTTGTATCCTTCTACTTTGCAGAATTCATTGATCAGTTCAAGGCAGTTTTTGTGAGGAGTCCTTAAACCTTTATATATATGTATATGTATATAAAAGCTATATGAGCTTTTGTAGTATCATGAGCTATATATAGTATCATGTCATGTGCATAGAGTAACAGCTTTACCTCTTCTTTTCCAATTTGGATACCTTTTATTTGTGTGTTTGATTGCTGAGGCTAGGGCTTCCAATACTGTGTTGAATAAAAGTGGTGAGAGTGGGCATCCTTGTCTTGTTCCAGATTTTTCTGAGAAGGCTTTCAGCTTTTCTCCGTTCAATATTATATTGGCTGTAGTTTTGTCATAAATGGCTTTTATTATGTTAAGGTATGTTCCCTCTATACCCACTTTGGTAAGAGTTTTTATCATGAATGGATGTTGGATTTTGTCAATGTTTTTTTCTTCATCTATTGAGATGATCATATAGTTTTTAACTTTTCTTTTGATAACGTGATGTATGATGTTGATTGGTTTGCATATGTTGAACCATCCTTGTGAACTTGTGATGGATCCCACTTGGCCATTAAATTTTTTTAAATAATGATTTTTATGTTTTCCATTATAGCTGGCTTACAGTGTTCTGTCAGTTTTCTACTGTACAGCAAGGTGGCCCAGTTATACATGTATGTATACATCTTTTTTCTCACGTTATCGTGCTCCATCATAAGTGACTAGACATAGTTCCCTGTGCTATACAGCAGGATCTCATTGCTTATCCATTCCAAAAGCAATAGTTTGCACATATTAACCCCAAATTCCCAGTCCATCCCACTCTCTCCCTTTCCCCCTTGGCAACCACAAGTCTGTTCTCCATGTCCATGATTTTCTTTTCTGTGGAAGGGTTCATTTGTGCCCTATATTAGATTCCAGATATAAGTGGAATCATATCGTATTTGCCTTTCTCTTTCTGACTTACTTCACTTAGTGTTTGCTATGGAAAACATTGCCATAAGGGACTAAGCAACACCCAACTCTGCTACTAATTAAATTTCCCAAGGAAAGAATGAATAGAGTGTGGGTTTGTGGAATCACTAGTCATGGGGGATATCTTATAGTCTGAAGATGTGTTTGTTACAAGTGCTATCATTCGTTAAGCATTTACTATTTCCCAGGCATGATTCTACATTTTTAATATGTACTAGCTCATTTTCTTCTTAGAATGAGCTATGAGTCAGATACTTTTGTTAGCCCCATTTACTGAGGGTGAAACTGATGTACTAGGAGGCTAATAATTTGTTCAAGGTCATAGAGTTAGGAAGTGGGAGAGTGGGACTTGAACCCAGGCAGTCGGCCTCCAGAGCTTACCCTGTTAACCACTCTATCAGACAGCCTCTCCTCCAGCAGGAAGCTCTGAAAATGTCTGCCTGGGAGGAATGACAGCTCCAGCAGACAACTTGTCCAGGACCCCTGCTCCCTCAGTGCCTGGTGAATTCTCTTCTACACATGGGGGTCTGTGATCATTGACCCTCATTTATTAGAGGATTTATTATAACGACGGCCGGAACTTCTGAATGATTTTGCTATACTTCAGCACAAAATATGCTTAGCAACACAGCCTGATGATGATGATTCACAGAGAGCAATTAGGTGTAGAATCCCATGCCCACCAAATCCCCAGCTGAGATGAAGTTCTGACCATCCTGCTGACGCCTTGATACAGGATGCAGTAGCCTGGCCCTTGCCCCCAACCCGCTCTCAGCTCCCTCCTTGTTCCCGAGAATGGGGAGGTGTCTCTGAAGGGCCAGGCTGGGCTGAACGACACGATTCCAGTCCTGGCTTTTGACAAGTTACGGCACCTCCTTGGCTCTCTGTTTTCTAATCTTAATAGAAAAAGAGAAGCGAGACTAATGATACCCACATTGTTATAAGGAATAAATTTATATATAATATATATTCTCTCTGCAGACACATAGTGCTTATGCACAGGGAAGGTGTCCAGCTTCTTGTTTCTGTACCGTTTGGGCCTGAGGATGACAGGGCACGGTAGGAGACCTTGGAGGAAAGGACACGACCTTTGAAGGTGTTCATGTGGACGTAACAGGAAGTCAGAGTTATGACCCCGGGGAGTGAGAGGGAACTGGCTCCGGGATCCTGGCTCTCTTCCCAAATACATGTGAGATGCGGGTCACTGGGACTTACAGCCCAACCAGGATTCCTGGTTACTTCCATTTCCTCCTTTGTGAAAATATGAATCATATTAGTTATGGCAATATTTCGCTGGGGATAGCTGCATCTTCTTTCTTGAAAAAATTTCACTGGCATGCAGTGGACTTACAGTGTTGTATTAGTTTCTATGAATAGCGAGGTGACTCAGTAATGAAGGCTGAGTTGGTGCATGACAGTGAGGGAGAATTTTCCAGCTCTGATTCCCAGAGCATTAACGTGTTCCAGGCATCACTTCAGAGACCCTACAAACAAAAACTATACAAGCTGCCCCTTTTAAGATCAGGGAGCTTGAGGTTTAGGCAAGTTTGTTATTAGCCTGAGGTCACACAGGGTAGGATAGGAGGGGCAGAGATTGAACCCAGGTCAGATCTCTCTAACCCAGAACCCTGATTCTTCCTCTGACCACGTGGAAAATGGCGGGGGCGGGGCAGGAAGGAAGGTTGGGGGCGAGGGGACAGACAACTGTGGCCTGGCTCTCCAATAATGGGAGCTTAGAAAGAGCCATGCAGAATCACATCAAGGTCTTTGGGACATAAGCCTTCCCAGCACCCCTTTTATCCTCAAGTTCTGTGACTCTCCTAAGTCAAGAGTCTCTTGCTGTAGGAATCTGTCCCCATCTCTTAGCAGAAAATGCTCATGGTACATCCAGGCTGACCATCAGTCCCCAGCCCAGAAACCCAAAGAGATATCCGGTCTTAGTTCTTTGGGTCTCTTTTCTGAACTTGTTCCTCTGGGCTCTGAACCCTATAGCTGTAATAAGCTTTAGTGGGAAGTTCTTCCTTCCCAACTTAAGTGTATACACTTAGCAAAATGAGTTCTCATGCAATTTTCCTTTGGATCAGTCGTCCCGAATCCTGAGCACAGGGGCAGGGACAAAGCAACCACATGTTGGGGCTTCACGTGAAGCCTTGATGATCAGCTGGCGAGAAGGAGGACGGAAAGGAAAGGAGGGGAGTTTAACCAAAGTGGACCTCGTGGAGTCTTTCCTAAACACCCCCATGTGTAGAGTCCTGTTCGTCTGCTCCTAAGGAGTAAAGTTTCTGTTCCACTTATTTCTTCATGTAGTAAGTCATTACGAGCATGAACTCTGGGAAATGGGTTGGCCACCAGTTTATCACTGTTGAAGCTGAGCAAGAGGGGTTCATAACATGATTCTTTCTACTTTTATACATGTTTGGGGAAGTTCTATAATTAAAAGGATGAAAAAAAAATCGTGAAATCTGGGATGAAAGAATCTTGAGCTGAAACTCCAGCACAATCACTTTCTTGCTTTGTTTTCCCGAGCCAGTGCTTTAAACTTTCTGAGCTTTTATTTTCTTATCAATAGAATGGAGTTAATATCTATGTGAAAGGAGTACTGTGGAAATTAAATGAAGTGATGAAATAACGAGCTTAGCACAGGCCCAACATCAGCGCTCAGTGAATGATAGCTGTCGTTATTGTTGTTCTTGTTGTTTATCTCTGTCATTGGTGTCATCCTGTGAGTTCCTCACAGCAGGTACTGTAACTCCCTGAACGTCATCTTCATTGTATCTAACTCAATTAGTAACTCATATAATAGCAAACATTTGAGTTCCTCCAGGGTGTCAGTCACTTTCTAGGAGCTAGAGATAGTGCAGTGAACAAAGCAGGCAAAAATTAAAATCCCTGCCCTTATAGAGCTTATATTTTTGTGGGAGAGACAAAAAAAAAAAAAAAAAACCCTCAATGATCATAATGAATTGGCAAGTTTGTTTTTTTGTTAGCAAGTAGTAAGCGCTATGGGGAAAAATCTAGCAGGGGAGAGATGGGAACACTTGAGAACGGTTGCGAGATTAAATGGGATGGTCAGGGTCGGACTCAATGAAGAGGTAACATTTAATCAATGACTACAAGAAGGTGGGGAAGCGAGCCATGTGAACGGCTGGAAAACCTCCCCCGTGGGGGCAAATGAATATATTTTGCCTAGTAACTCTTTGATACCTATTTAACTCTTATATTCCCTCTCAGCTTCCAAGACATGCTTGTCTTATCCCCAGGCAGCCACCTTGATTGCCTCGCGCATGCGTTTCTACTTTACATTTGTGCCGGTTCACAGAGCTCCCTACTCAGTACAGTGCGTCGGTTAAGAACTCGGTGCTTGTTTATAGAAAACAAGCCCACGCTTACCTTTCCTGAGAATTTTTTTTTAAGAGCAAAACTGCATTGTATAGGTTTACCATCAAACAGATCCCTTTCATCTCTGCCTTTATAAAACACACATCTTTTCTAAGTTTGGTTAGCTTGATGGTTTTAATTATGCTAACTCAGGACAAAGCACGACTTAATTGTAAGGAAGTCTGTAGCACAGGAGAATTCTTAGGTGAAAAAAGCCAGGGTACAGGATCAAGGAGAAACATGACTGATGTCTTGAATGCAGTCTTAATTTTAAAAAGTCTTATTGCATACTGAGAATTGCAGTTATACATTATGTGACCTTGGTTGAAAGCAGTGGTTCCAGTTAAATTTGATTCCAGAAATCCAAACAAGTGACCAAAGGCTTGTATTAAGGAAGCTGAAAAAGAGATAACCTGTTTATAAAAAAAAAATTCTTATGACACAGTGAGCAGGATTTTCTGCCATGGAGTTATCTGACAGGTGAGAGAGATCTCTTTGTCCACAGGATCCATTTAGTAATTAGGTTCAGTAATCGAACCTCCCAGAATAGGGCCAAGACAGCCACACCTCCATCCAAGTCCCTGTCTCATGGGGTTAGAGAGATAGCGGGGTGAGTCTTTTTGTTGCCCCTGATCTCTTCTAGAGAAGAACCATGGCCAACACAGGTAAATTACCTGCAGGCGGTAACTTACCTTCAGGCTTGTTACAGATCCACCCAGTCCGAGGTTCTTCTCTGTCCTTTTTTTAACACAGATCTACCCTGTCTGGTGCTGATGAATCTTTTGATTTTTTTTTTTTTTAATTCAAGCAACTACATCAATATCAACGCTTTCCAACTTGGGACCCGTGTGACATTGATCATTATTTTAAACAGAGGCCTCCACGTTGAGATGCTTTGTCCTCATAGAGCCTGATGGAGTAACACATTGCACAGCTGCCAGTCTCCAGAGAGACCCTCATGAGAGCAGGTTGTCCATCTCCTGTCTCCTAAGGCACCCTCATGAATAAACCATCTTCATGTTAAAGTTGAGCATAAATAATTCAAGCTGGGCTTGGGAGGGAAAAGGAAAGGTGAGTGTGGGGGATACTGATCCCGCCCCTAGGATCTGTCAGCCAAGATTTGAGAGGGTCCTGGGAGCCTGGTGACAGGTGGCACTTCCATAAGGTTCAGTTGAGCAGCAATTCCATTTCATCTTATTGCCCCCTTTCTGGAACTCAGTTGACAATGGACGTGCCCCGAATGTTTCCACCTTCTGCTCTTCCACGAGGCTAACTCCAAACTAGAATGACTAGGGCAAGTTTCCTTTGGATGTGAATTTGTTTCCTCAACTTGTAGGGGGAGCACCAATCACAGGTCTTTCAAATCTTTCTATTGGGAAACTGCAGAAACAATATGAAGAGAAACTTGCTTCTCGTTTCTGAGTGTGTATTCTCACTCACTTTTCCATCCTAGACTGGAGTTAGATGGCATTTAAGAAATGTTCTCTCAAGTGTATTTACCCATCTGTCTCCTAGATCATCCCCATCCCTCAATCTTCTTCTCTTCCACGTATATTTCAAGTTTAGCTCTTTCTGCTTATGTCACACTTTCCTCCAGTCTCTTTCCCTTGTTCTTTGTCAGCCAGCAAAAATCTCTCTCTTCCCATCTCCAAATCAGCCTACACACCATCTGTCGGGGTTGGCAGTCTCCTGTTCTCGCCTCTCTTTCTTCCCCTGGTGGGAGTCAGTCAAGAAAAGCATGTAGATCCCTTGTGAAGCAGCTATAGGCAAACTGGACCCATCCGATGGTTCCTTCTTCTCGAACCGACTGCAGTTTCATGGGATTGGAAGTGAGCCTGGGTCCCAGTCTGTCTCCTTGGACCCAGGCAAAGAGATAGGAACAGGGTGTGGTTGGGAGGGTGGACTTCAGGGTCAGACAGTTTCGGTTTCAGTTCTGGGCTCTGCTAGTTCTGTGCTCATGGCTGAGTCACTTAACACATCTCCGCAGCCTTGTCTAGAAAATGTACATGTACCTTCCTCGTACATCTTACGGTGAGGAGTGAATGAGATCATTCAGAACTTAGCACAGTTGGCTGGCCCATACATGTTAGCTCTTACTACTGTGTCATCCCAAACGGATGCCCAGTATTTCCCCCAATAGTTAAGAGAATTCAACACTCACATGGCAGAGGACCCTGGCTGTGTCCATTATCTATCCAGAGAGCACCACCTCTCCAGGAAACTACGTCTCCATTGGCTTTTTAGCCACAGAGCACTCTTTTACAGGTCCAAGATCTCATCCCCAAAATGCCCTATCAGAGTGTGTATTGCAGTTGAACAAGTAGACATTTGCACTTAAAGCATTTCTGGGGCTAAATTTCAAAGATCAGTGAAGGCCTGTGTCATCAAGAAGACTTTCTAATGGCAAGCTCAGTTACCCAGACCTTTCCCTTTGGGAAATGCGTTGCTAAGTTGCTTAAGGCATTTTATTTTAAATTTTATTTTTTGTTGAATGTGTGTGTGTGTGTTGCCTTTTTTTTTTTTTTTTTTTTTTTTTTTTTTTTTTTTTTTTTTTTTTTTTTTTTTTTTTTTTTTTTTTTTTTTTTCGGTCATGCCCATGGCATGTGGAAGTTCCCTGGCCAGGGACTGAACCTGTGCCATAGTTGTGACCTGCACCACAGCTGTGGCGACACCAGATCCTTAGCCTGCTGCGTCACGTGGGAACTTCCAAGACATTTTAAATTAAATGGGCTAAAATTCTAGAGAGCACGAGGCTGGGAAAAGATACAGTACCTCTTAGGGACTAAGGTTTAGCAGCCTGGTGGTCCCATTCCACATCTTGCTCTTTTGATTCATGTGTCTTTCACCTCAGATGTGTCCAGAAGACATCCAGACTGGAAACACCTAGCAGGTCTCTAGCTGCATGTTTTGAAGCTAAAAATTTACAGTGAATAACCCTTACAAAGATCAGGTCTATTTTCTATGTTATATAACATAAGTAGCTCTTCTTCTATATTCTTCAATGCATATCATGGTTTAATCTTGCATTAAAAAATAAAAGACTATAATGAAAGACCATATTTCTTTCAAATAGGTTTAAAAGTGGCATCGATCAATTGGAATAATGAAAATAATGGGGAAACAACGTTAAGTGTGGGATTCATGTTCACAGTGGAGCAATTATTCTAATAATTACTCTGCTATGAGCAGAGATAATAGGGTCTCCTGCAAACCTCATTTTCTCTCATTACTTCTCATCCTTGATGGAGATTCTTCACCAATCTTGCAAAGTTAAAGAATGTTCTGATTTGAACCCCTTTTAACCTGGAAAGGGTAACCTTTCTGCAGCTGAAACGAGAGACCTGGCTTCTTTAATTGACAGCCCCCTGCATTTATCAATACACCGCTCAGTATACTGGTGCTTGCCCACTTCAGTTGTGGGTGGATGGGCCTGGTAATTATCAAAGGATTAGTCTAAGAGGGAAGTGATTTGCAGAAATAGAGGTGAGATTAAAGAGACCCACTGTGAAAGCCTTCTGGTCCCAAACTCAGGTTCTGTCTTTGTTTCTTCTCTTACTATACTGCCTGGGTCTGTGCATATATGTTGCTTTGTGGGGAGGAAATGAGCCCATCCAGGCGCTGTTCTTATTAAGAACATCACTCATCTCCCTGGCACAACGGAGTTTCAGCTTTTATTACTACCACTGACCAGTGGCCAAACCTTATGTTCAACTTTGTATTATTTATAATGGTGGGTCAAGTAATGAGGAAATGCAATTCACACAGTTCTTAAAACCTATTTTACCCAAGCCTTCCTACAGATATCTCATTGGAGCAATGAACAAGGGCAAAAGAGATCAGTTTTTTACCTTACTCAGCCAATAATCAGAAATGAATAAGCGGTCAGGTAATTGGAAACCTAAGGTAGATAGGCAAAGACCCTGAATAACTTAAGAACCAATTAGATACAGGGATATCCAAGATTGGCTAGCCCAAGAATAACAAAGATTTGATTGACTGGTAGAAGCCAGCCTGGAAGGGCTGCAGGATGAGCCTGTTCCAGTGAACATTGCCACCCGGCGATAGCCAACCACTGCCCATGTGGGGTAGAAGAACCTGGGAAGAAAATACCCACCTGGGCTGTAAGACATAAACTGTTCATGAGACCAGTCTTGTATCCAGAGGCAGCGCACTGAGGACCGGGGCAGGCTTTGTCCACCCTTCTCCTTCCTCCCTGTAGGTTTCAGTGTGGGGAATCTCAGTACAAATGGTTCATTTCATCCCCCGGAAGATAAGCACATGTGATGGGTGAAGGGAAGGAGCCAAACCTCAATAATGCTGTCATGTTTCCAAAGCAGTTTTGATCAGCAATAATAAATGCCTGGATCTGAGCAATTGCAAGTGATTTCCCAGGCTGTGAGGGGGAGGGATTAGAGAGACAATTAGACAAAATCATCTGTGTTATCTTATTGAAAGCAAATCTCTGCCTTATGTTAACAGCATTTATAGGATCCACAGAGGTAATACTAATGGAATTATAGGCGACGTGGCCAGGAATGCCCAACAGGCGCCTATGGTAATTCAATTAGAAGAACCTTCAGCAGCCATATAATTGCATGAAATTCTTCGTTTCGCCTTTGTTGGGCAATTTAACAAAATCTTTATTTGTCAGTCTCTCTTTGCATGGAGAAGGGAATGAAAGCATGTGCTTTCTTGAACTTGAGCCATGCCACTCAAGCATCCCTCAGGTAGAATTAAACAGCAAGAGCCTCACCCTCACCGTGTCCAGCATGTGCCGTCAACATAGGCGAGGTCATTTTAGCAGACACTGTTGAGGCATTTACAGAATGAATTCTTCTATCCGCATCTTTTCCACCCCGTGGCAAAACTGTGTTTAAAAAGTCTTAGCCTGCCAGGGCTGGAAAGAAATTCAGCCGTTATCCACTCCAATCACCCTATTTTATTCAGGAGGCAAACAAAGGTCAGGAAAGAGCTTATTCAAGGTCACAGAGCTAGCTATTGGTAAAAGTTGCAACCAGAGCCCAGATCCCATTTCTTCCCAGTCTGGGACCCTGGACTTTTACATGCTACTATTATAATAGAAATGCTAGTGTTAGGACTAGACAGAGCTTGGCAGATGAAGAGGATACTGGTGATGTTTATGAGATGTTTAGCTGTATATCTTATTTTTTGTATGATGCAGAAAGGAATAGCACTGACGTTCTTTATGTCCCTTTATTATTCTATGGAAGGCACATGGGAGGGTTTTGTTTTCTGTTTTCTCCAATGACATTTCTAAGGTAACTTGTAGAAAGCAAATGTTCTACTTTTTTCAACCCCTTAAAAATCTGTCTCTTGGAGTTCCCTTCGTGGCTCAGTGGTTAACGAATCCAACTAAGAACCATGAGGTTGCAGGTTCGATCTTGGCCTTGCTCAGTGAGCTAAGGATCTGGCGTTGTCGTGAGCTGTGGTGTAGGTTGCAGACGCAGCTTGGATCCTGCATTGCTGTGGCTGTGGCGAAGGCAGGCAGCTACAGCTCCTGTTAGACCCCTAGCCTGGGAACCCCCATATGCCGCGGGTGCAGCTCTACGTAAAGGCAAAAAGACAAAAAAAAAAAAAAATCTGTCTCTATCATATGACTTGGTCTTGCTTCTTTCCATAAATAGGATATTTTACTTGTTTTACCCTCCACCATTCAAAGAGGAAATAAATGGGGTTTTCTCACCTAATACATTCCTGAGAACCCAGGTTGAGACTGAGGACATTGTGCTATGTCCTGAATCCACTTCACCAGGATACCCAAGGACAGGATCATAAAGAAGATGAGAAATAATCATATGCCTGGTGTCAGGCAGTACGGATGAGAAACATTCTTAATTTGCAGCAAAATCTTGTATCTAACCATTTAGTGTATCAAATCTCCTTTTATCCCCTTTTGATTTTAATAAGCCTTCATTTTCCCTTCTCTCCTGAACAGCTACCCATGACTAAGAAGATTTAACTCCCTTTCCATTCGTGCAGGGATGTCTTGTACATATTTGCGTATGGATAGAAAAGGCAGGACTGGAAAGTGACGAGGCTCTGTGTGCGCATGAGCGTGCATGAATGTGAATGGAGCATCTACATCAGGACTGGTGTTGTCCAATCAGAGTTGGCCCTCAAGTAGCCACTAGTTCTGCTGTGAGGTTCATCCCTCTTTTCAATGATACTCTACTGACTTGAATATCTTGGGTATCCTTTTTAAGATACCACCTGTGGTGCTCACTCCAGAATATTTTCTACTCATTCATTAATATATTCATTTCATTAAATACCTATTGCTCACTTATTGTATGCCAAGCAATATGGCAGAGCCTGCGGGTATAAAACAAAAGAATGACATGCCCACCGTTCTTGAGGAGTTTATGGTCCCGGGTTTTCCCAAGCCTACCCCACTCATCTTCACTGTCTTCTTTTTTATCCATTGTATTTGGCTTTAAGTGACTTTTTTATTCAAACATAAAATATTTCCTCAAAGGACAAATATTTGCCACCACTAATTATATTTACAAGGATGCGCTTCAGGTTTTGGAAGCACTTCCAAAAATATTTTGGGTCATTGCCACATCCCTGACATCCCTGTAATAAAACAGCGTACCTAAGGGACTTCTTTGATGAGCCGAATATTCTTTTTTGGGTGTTAAATCCTAGCATATTTAGCAAACTATTGTTAGAATTTTATCTAATTTTTTAAATTCTATTCAATTAGTTAATTGATAGATTTTTTAAATTTTTTAGACCACGCCTGCGACATGTGGAAGTTCCCAAGCCAGGGATCGAATTTATGCTGCATTTGCACCTTGGCACCACTGGGAACTTCTGCAGTTACACTGCTGCACCACACAAGAACGTCTATTGCATATCTTTAAGTATTTATTGACGCCATTGGTTTTCATGCTGTTTTGACTCTTGCCACTGTGTGCAATGAGCTTCAGGTGTTGACAGTGCACGCGTGCACGCGCACACACACACACACACACACACACACAACTAACCCCAGTGGGTCATGAAACAACACCAGCCCTCACAAGGAGGGAAGCTCCCTAATATTTTCCTTCTCTCTCTTTTTTTTAAGCCCTCATATACCCACTAACTCAGTTCATGAGCCATGAAGGGGCTTTGACTATGATGTAGAATACTCGGGCTAACCCTCTCATTTGATTATTTTTATTACGTATATTTAAACACTTCCTTAAATACAGTACAGAACTATCACATTTATTTCCCCCCCCAAATTACTATCTTCCAAAGTATCCTGCAAGTACTACTTAAAAGAAAAAAAAAGCTTTATTACACATTTGTACTATTTATTTATTATCTATTTATTTATCTATTGCTACTTTCCTTGTTCTTACCCTATTCTTCATTCCTAGGTGGAAAAAAAAGTGCTGCCAGCTCACCACGATGACCTTTTCTTTCTGGGTTAGCCCCGTCTCTGTGCTGTATTTATTTCCAGGACAACGGCATTTTCTTATGCGCTGAACAGCTACATCAAAATAAGCATTTAGTAAAGTTAGGTTTACTACTACATTGTAATTCTTTTTTTATGCCAGATGACAAACTAATTGACATCTTTTAGCCTTCTGGCCCCCTTCACCCCTTTAATGATAGTATTGTTACTCTTTTTGTAGTTGAATCTTGTGTGCAGACTCAGAAATGGCCCCAGGCAGCCCTGTGCAGGACAGAACTTGCGTTTGATACCCTCCCTTTCCTTGCAGACCCTCTCCTCTCCTGTGCACATTTCTTCTTGCAAAGCACTGCATCCGCCTGAGTTGTTTCCTGCTTGATCAGGGTCTGTGTCCCAGTCCTGCCTCTCACGGGCTTTTGTGCCTCTAAGCAAGTCGTTTAACTCCCCTCAACCGAAGGTTCTTCGACCATAAGATTGGGAAAACTGTGGGTTGCCAATTGTGGTCAGAGTGAAGTCAGTTCAACACTAACACCTGCAAGCCCGGGAGGGCGTCAATTCCTGAAAAGCATCTGGCAGGGAGCCAGGCCAGCCTAGTGACAACAAAGGGCAGAGGAGATGACACTGGCCAGCCTTGGCACAAAGTATCTCCAAAGTCGAGTGGAGAAAAATATTTGGAACCCAAGTCCTAGATGAGCAGCAAAGATGGCCTGTAGGTAGCATTATCAGTAACAGATCGGCCAAGAGCAAACAAAAAAAAAAAACACAACAAAAAAAAAACCTGGCAGATGGCGTTTTGCTGATTTGTTGCTTCTTTTAAAAGGGTTTGCTGTGTGCCCCCTCCTCCCCAGGCTGTTGCCTCAATGCATTTGTAAAGAATAATGATACCTTCCTCACTGGGTTATTTTAAGATTTTGATGACACACTGAGTATGAAAGTGCTTTGAAAACTGTAAAGTGCTCTACAAATGCTAATTTCTCTATTTACCCCTTTTCAAAACTGTTCAAAGCTGGCAATTTATATTGGGATAAGAGAAACAAATTCATGGTCAGGAGTAGAAGACTGATCTTGTTGAATGAAATGCAGATTTTAATAGAGTGCATTTTCCTAGCTCAGTATTTCCACTCCGAGTCATCCATTAGAATCACCTAATGAACTTTGAAGACTTACCAGCGCCCAGGCTCTTTACTGAGAGATTCTATACTGCTTGGTCTGGGGAGGGACTCGGGTAGCAGCTTTGTGGAACAGGTGATTCTAATGTGTTGTCAGAATTGAGAACCACCATCAAAAGAGGAAATCTCGTATGTGAGAATGGAAGGGAAAACCAAATTGATAAGCAGACAAGTGCTTGTACTGAGTCCAGGCAACACTCACAGATGTACGGGGCTCCCTGCATTAATTTCTTCCATCAAAATATATTCAGTGGGCAGCTGCTCTGTGTCAGGCATATTCTGGGAAATCAAAGATAAATAATACAAAATTCCCATCCTTAAGCAGTTGAGTCCATGGAAGACACAGGTTTTTGTATAAGTTATAAGCAGTTAGGATTCCATCTGGTAAGTTCTATAACGGGATAAGGTATAAAACTATACAATAGTAGGTATAAAACTATACCGTTTTATACATTCAACCAAGGAATATCTCGAAAGCATTTTAGCAAATGTGAAATTTAAGCTGAGTGATGACAAACATGTACAGTTTTGCCAGGCAGAGAATAATTATGATAGCTAACATTCATTGGGCAATTAGCATAACCAGTCACTGCTCTGAAGACTTTACCCTATAACTCATCTAATCATTCCAATGACAAACTTGGGAGGTAGGTGCTAGTACTAGCCCCATTGTATTATAGGGAAGTAGTTCTTCAAATGTGTTTCCAGCAGCAGTGGCAGCATTGCTGGGGACCTTGTTAGAAACGAAGATTCTCAGTCCCCACCTCAGACCTACTGAGTGGAAAACTTTTTGGGTGGGTTTCAGTAACCCATGTTTTAGTAAGCTGTCCAGTTGATTCTGGTGATGCACGTGCTGGAGAAGCACTGCACTAGGGAAACTAAAACACAGAAAGGGTAAGTAACCTGCTCAGAGTCACTCAGAGACTAAATGGTGGAAGGATTCAAAGCCAGGTGAGAGGGGGTTTGGCTCTGTGTTGAGAAGGAAAAATCCTTAACCCTACTGTGGACTCAGATGCATTCTCCCCAGATTGCTGTGTTGAAACCCTAACTCCCAATGTGACTGTCTCTGGACGTGGAACCCTTAGGAGGAAATTAAGGTTAAATGAGGTCATAAGGCTGGAGATCCAATATCGTAGGACTATGCCTTATAAGAGGAAGAGAGGAAAATCCCTCCCGCCCCCACCTCTCTACCTCTCTGTCTCCCTCCTGTGTGAGGACACAGCAAGAAGGTGGGCATCTGCAAGCCAGGAAGGGATCTCTCAACAGAGCCCAACTATGCAGGAACTCTGATCTTAGACTTAAGTTTCTTTTGTTTTAACCTTTCAGTCTACGATATTTTGTTATAGCAGCCCAAGCTGACTAATTCATACCTCCACCCGGGAAGAGGGAGGATCAGATGCAGAGGAGCAGAGACAAGGGAAAGCATGGGTATACCTGAAACATAGATGAATAGAGTTAGGGATAAGGTGTGCATGTGGATGAGGGGCACATAAATGGTGGAGTATGAGGTGTGATGAAAACTAAAGGGTGAGAGATTGAAGGCCCTTATATGCAAGGGAAATGGGTTTGAACTTTTTCATAAGAGCAATGAGGAGTCACTGAAAGATCTTAAGCAGATCAGATTTGCATTTTAGAATAATAACTTAAAAAATTTTATTTTACTGAAGTATAGTTCATTTACAATGTTGTGCTAATTTCTGCTACACAGCAAACTCACTCAGATATATATATATGTGTGTGTATATATATATATATATATATATATATATATATGCATTCTTTTGTATATTCTTTTCTATCCTCCCAGGAGATTGAGTATGGTTCCCTGAGCTATGCAGTAGGACTTTGTTGTTTATCCATCCTAAATGGAATAGTTTGCATCTGCTCACCCCAAACGCCCACTTCATCCCTCCCGCATGACAACCACAAGTCTGTTTTCTGTGTCTGTGAGCCTGTTTCTGTTTTGTGGAAAGGTTCATTTGTGTCCTATTTTAGGTTCCACATACAAGTGATATCATATGGTATTTGTCTTTCTCTTGCTGACTTACTTCACTTAGTATGAGAATCTCTAGTTGCATCCATATTGCCGCAAATGGCAACAATAACTATTAAGGGAGAAACATGGCTATACATATGGTGATTTGAGGGGTAGATTGAAGTGTTAGGAAACTCTTGAATGATTCCAGGTTCAAAGCAGGGAAAACATGAACTAAATTCATAGAAGTTTGGGTCTAAAGTTCAAATGTAAGATGCACTGAGATTAAGAACATGTGTATTAAAAATGTAAGTAGAAATATACATGTAACAAAGAGAAATGTGTATAGATTTATGTGAGTATTGGTGTGTCGCTTAAAGACACACTAAGCTCTTGGTATTTCTTATTTAGAGTAGAGAAATTGGAGAGAAGGAAGAAACAGCGTTTCCTTATGCCTCTGTATTATAGTTGTTGCAGTGAGCATGCAGTACCTAGTTAATTTCTTAACCAACCCAATAATGATCCCATAAATACTCTCACGCACGCAATTCTGGAGCTCAGGTGTAAGAGCTCGGCTTGAGGTGTGAATTTGGGTGACACTGCTGTGTGGGTAGCAGTGAAAACTGTGGGAGATCAGAAACACTGGGAGTGAGGAAAATAGTTCTCCAAGGATGGGGCGGGGAGGCTACCCTACGCTGTTTAACGATGGGCAAGGAAAGCATAGGAGCCTAGAGGGACTAGCCCGTGAAGGGATGGCAGAAGAGAGCCCATGATCCCAAGGAAGCCGACTCACCATCCCTGGTGTCCCCCAGGCCTTCTTGACACATAGCAGGTGCTCAGTCAGCCATCCAACAGCTCATCCATCAAAGAGTATGTTTTAGCAAGGGGCACAGCATCCATGTCACAGGCTGCTAGGAGAGTCAGATTAGCCCGTGAAATATGTCATTTAGATGATGTCTGAGTTAAGGAGTTCCCGTCATGGCTCAGCATGTTAATAACCTGATTCGTATCTGTGAGAATGTGGGTTCGATCCCAGGACTCATTCAGTGGGTTAAGGATCTGGCGTTCCTGTGACTGTGGCCTAGGATGGCAGCTGTAGCTCCAATTTGACCCATAATTTGGGAACTTCCATGTGCCACAGATGCAGCCCTAAAAAGAAGAAGAAAAAAAGATTCAGAGTGAAAAGCCATTTTTATTTTTATTTTCTTCTGTCATTTCCCATAGCTGATATACCCTTGCCTAATCTTGAAAAAAATACAAACTCATAGATAAACACACGTGCTCACATGGATTCACATGGATGTGACATCCTATTTTTGTCCCTAAGGTAATATTTTAGGAAAGAAAAAAAAAAAACTACCCTTAGATATTTTTCTCATTGCAAGATAAGAGTAGGGGTTGGAATGAGTATATATAAAGATCTTTCACTCTTACTATACTGTTTTGCTCCCAAACATTTGAAGTCATAAACTTTTAACCTTGGCAGTATGATAATTCTCTTAGAGGCAGGAGGAAACGTGAGGAAAATCAGTGATGCATTAGCAGCAGGGTGGTGGTTTGGGATCCTAACTTTGGCCACCCACACTTTTTGTTTGCCTTTTTTTCTTTATTAAAGTATAGTTGATTTACAGTGTTGTACCAATTTCTGCTGTACAGCAAAGTGACCCAGGAATATATATATATATTCCTTTTCTTAGATTATCTTCCAGCATGGTCTGTCCCAAGAGAATGGATTTAGTTCCCTGTGCTGTACAGTAGGACCTCATTGCTTATCCATTCTAAATGTAATGGTTTGCATCTACTAACCCCAAACTCCCAGTCCATCCCACTTCTCCACCCCTTGGCAACCACAGGTCTGTTCTCTATATCTGTGAGTCTGTTTCTGTTTTGTAGATAGTTTCATTTGTGCCGTTTTTTAGATTCCACCTCTAAGTGATATCATATGGCATTTGTCTTTCTCTTTCTGACTTCACTTAATAGGAGAATCTCTAGTTGCATCCATGTTGCTGCAAATGGCATGACTTCATTCTTTTTTATGGCTGAGTACTAGTCCAGGGCAACTTTGCATGGTTTGAGACCAGCAGCAAGGAAGATTATCTTGACCATCAGCTCCTTCTGAGGCCCACGTCACAGAGCTGGGAGGAGACTGGAGGACGGCCAGGTTTCCCCCAGATGTCCCAGGCAGATTGAACTGAGGGCTGTTTTAAGGACTCATTCCCAGATTTCATCACTCGCAGCATCCAATGTGGATTTCCTTGTATGCAAGGGTTCTCCATTGCTCTCCAGCTGAAGCCCTTTCCCTCATCTTTTTTTGGTGGAGATACCAAAAAGACAGAATTTTCAGGGTAGAAAGTGCTTCTTAGCATTCTAATTTTTTTTTTTTGGGGGGGGGTTGCACCTGAGGCATATGGAAGTTCCCAGGCTAGGGGTCAAATCCGAGCTACGGCTGCTAGTCAGGTTCATTTCTGCTCAGCCACAACAGGAACTCCAGCATTCTAATTTTTAAATTTTTGTTTGGATTGAAAAATTTGGGGTGCAGGCATGTCCTAAGGTTGTTTTGTTGATGTTGTTGCATGAAAGCAGGGTAGAAAAGAGATTGAGGGATGTCTTATTTTTTAAAAAATGCACTGAATTTTAGAGCATGGCTAGACCCCTCTCTTTCACTTATTCTTCCAACCAGTCAATACATCTGTAGATACCCATGGCTCTACCTGTGAAATATATAGAAAATCTGACCAATCTCATCATCTCCCCAGCTACCACCTTAGTGCAAGTCACCATCATGTTTTACCTGGTCCATCGTTCTGACCTCTTAGCTGCTCTCTACTCCACTAAGGGCATCCTAGGGGCAATTCTCAACAGATCAGCATGAGCAAGGCTGATACAACATTATGTTGCACTCAGATTGCAGCCCGGGTCCTTACAGGTCTTACAGAATCTGGGTGTCTGCAAGCTCTCTGATCTTACTTCCTCCTGCTCTCTCACTGCCTCTCTGCCCTGTGACCACTCCAGCCTCTTTGTCATTCTTCTAGCCTGCAAAGCCAGCTCCTGCCTGCACTTCCTCCTGCTTCGACCTGGCATTCTATCCACCAAATGCCTTCTTACTTGCTTTGAGTCTTGGCTCAAGTACCCAATTACTTGAATACCTGATGTAAAATAGCAACCCTCAGTGTTGCCCCGTTTCCCATTGCTCTGCTTTATCCTTCATGGAGCCATTAGCACCTGATACCTTACATATTTGTTTGTTGATAGGCTTATTGAGTGTGCCCTCCCCCACTGGAATGCAAATTAAGGAAGTAGTTGATTAGTGCTTTGCATGTAGCAATTAGTCAATATTTTGTAGGATAAATATAAAATGTGCAAATAATATTTATTGTGCCTCATAGTGTGTAAAACAGTTCTTGAATAGAATTCCAACATCCAAGTGTTCTCAAAGCCTAAACTTATGGTGCCTCTATATGTTTAGTTTATTTTCTCCTAACTTGTCCCTCATGTAATTAGGGCAGACTTGAACAGAAGTCTTCTGGCCACTTAAACTTCACCAACTGGATCACAAAAGACTGTTTTTTTTTTTTCATAAATTTTTTTTTTTCATAAAAGAGAAGTGTAGTGTTTCTTCACTTTGCTTTTGATACCCTAAAATGGGTCCTTGCTTGTCAATGGAAGTCAGAGATTTTGCACTGGACCCCTTGGCGGTCCACACGATAACTAACACATTGCCTTATGTGTAGTTCCTTGTTGTTGAAAATTGTTTGCTTGAGGAGTAAAAACTGTTGGATCTTTGTCTGGTTGTAATTGGTCTACCCCAAAGTCTAGGCCACGTCTGGAATTCTCATAGCTGAATCTGGACTGAGGGTCAGCTTTACAAATGCTGATCTACTCAGGATCCATTGAGATGAGAGGAGATCCAGTGCTCTAACGAAAAGCCATATCCAGCTCACGTCTCCTTGACTCAAGGACATTTAAAGTGCTATTATGTGTTAGGTAATATGTCAGCCGGGGGGGAGGGGTAAATGTTGAGTCCAAACAAGTCACATTTCCACCTTCATGGAACTGACAGGCTAGTAGGGAAGACAGAACTTGATGAAACTATGATCCAAACAGGTGGGTGAACTCATAGTCGGCAAGTGCAATGAGTAGAAGAGACATGATGTTACAGTTAGCTGTGATCAGGAGTTTGACCTTGACAGGGAGATTCAAGGAAGGCTTCCTTAAAGAAGCAAATTGAGTAAGAGACAACTAGGTGAACTGAGCCCTCAGGGCAGAGGTGACACGAGGAACAAATGCCCTGTGGTTGAAGGGTGTTAAGCAGGTCTGGGGTCCTTAAAGAAGGTCTGCATGGCTGCAGGTGCACAGAGCAAGAGGGGGTGTACAGGCTGGAGATTCGGGTGACACCATGTCTTTCATTAGCTTCGTAGGCAATTTTGATAGTTCTTTAAATGTATATCTGAAGAGTGATGGGAAGCCATGGAATGATGGATGTGTTCTGGAGTTGAGAATGGGGAGGCACATTTGTCTTCTATAGCTGCATAACAAATGACCACAAATCTGGCAACTTAAGCCGACTCACATTAATTATTCCACAGTCTGCACGAGTCTGGGACGTGAGCATGACTTCACCACATCTGCTGCTCAGGGTCTCAGGAGCCTGCAGTCAAGGTGTTGCCCAGGCTGCATTGTCACCTGGAAGCTCACCTAGGGACTGACTTCCAAGCTCCTTCAGCTTGTTGGCAGGATTCATTTCCTTGCATTCAAGGGTCTGGGGGCCCCAGAGTCTGACTGGCTGTCACCTGGAGGCTGACCACAGATCCCTGCCCCCATGGCCCTGCAGAGGCAGTTCACTGCATGGCTGTTTGCTTCTCCAAGGCCACAGGAGAGTCTCTCTCTCCATTGTGCTAAAATAGAGTCTCACATAATGTACCGTCATCTTGACAGTGACGGCCTTTGCTGCATTCTATTGGCTGGAAGCACCGAAGGGGAGGGAATTAAGGAGCATCTGACTGACTGGAGGCCTCGTGAGGGTGTGTCCACTGCAGATGGGAAAAAGCAAGCACAGGTTCGGATCTGATGCTTTATGCAGAATGCGTTGAAAGTACAGATGAGACACTAGAGTTTCAATGAGGGTGGCAGAAGTGAAGACCATGACGTTTAACTTCGAGAATTATTTTAGAGGTCAGATTGATGGAGCTTAGTGATGACTTGCACTAAGGCAAGGGAGGGGAAGGTGTCAAAAATGACTGCCAGGCTTTTACTGAATAAGTAGATCAGTGGCACCTACCACTGGCTGTTCATTTAACTTCATGGGGAGGCTTTAAAAAAAAAAAACACTGCACAAATGAACATCTCAACAGAAAAGAAAATCACCAACTTGGGGAACAGACTTGTGGTTGCCAAGGGGGCGGGGGAGGGG
>PVHT020000175.1:11276462-11324999 GCA_004024745.2 Catagonus wagneri
GTACCCAAATCATATGAGCTCAGGAGGTAGGCCTGGACCAGAGGTGTGAACTTCACATGATCTGTGGGTAACCACCTTGTGGAGCCATGAATGGCAGTGAGGTTACCTAATTGTGAAGTACATAATGAGAAAAGCTGAGCTTTGAGAAACTCCAGCATTTAATGACTTGGTATAGGAGGGTGAGTCTACAAGGAGTGGCTATGAAGAAAACAGGAAAAGCAGAGAGTGGGGTGGGGGGTGTCAAAGAAGCCAAGAGAAGAGAATATTTACAAAAGAGGCAATGGCTAATGATATCATTGTACTTACGGAAGTGCTAGAAGCCACTTAAATGCCTGACTTTCTCCCCAAAAGAGGAGGTTAGTTAGAAAGCTTTAGTAACTTGTAATTGAATCCCCAAACTAACATCTGCAAACTTTTTCTTTTTTTCCTCATTACAAAGGTAATAAGTATAAAATGCAGGAAACATAGGAAAAATAGATGAGCCCAAATGAAGAAAATTTTAACTACCCGTAAGCCTATGAACCAGTGATAACTATAGTTGGTATATATCTATCTCCTTGGAGTTCTTTTTAAAGCAGATATACATTATTTTTAACAGAATAATAACTTGCATTTATCACTTACTATATCCTATACAATTTTCCATATCATTAAATATTCTTACATAGCATACTTTCAAACGGTTACATTATACTGAGTTGAATGGATATGCCAAGCTTTGCTCAAGCCATCTATTATTGCCGTTTAGGTTGTTTTGATTTGTCCACTATTAAAGATTTCATTATAAAATATAAGACATAGTTGTGAATGCTAGGGGTCAACAGAGCGCTCAAAAGTTGGGGCCCAGTTGAGGAATAAGACACAGACAAAGACCAGCTTCATTTCTGAAAGAGATGAGTAGAGAATGTGATCTAGATCTGGAACTAAATCAGACTTTGGCAATAGAAGCCTTCCCATCACTACCCCTATAAATGGACCATAGTGCAACACAAGCAGAGCCTGCTCTGCTAAACTTGTTAGATGACAGAAGAGTTGGAATATACATCTACTGCAGGCAGACGGTTGGCAAAGAGAAAAAAGTGTAGAACTAATGGCTCTGTTCTCTCAAATTCACAATACAAAGAATTCCCGGTGAGTTCTCCCACTATGTGGTAGCCAGCCTTCAAGATGGTCTTCAGTGATTCTCAGTTCTGGTACCCACACCGTTGGTTATCAGGGTTGGTCTCCATGAGCAATTGGCACAGCAGAAATGATGGTGTGTGTCTTCTAAGGCACGGTCATGGAAGTCATTATGGTCTTTGCCTTGCTTGCTTTTGGATCACTTGCTCTAAAGGAAGTCAGCATCCACATTGTAAGGATGTGTTAGATTCTTACATGATGTGTTCGATAGAAAGACATTCATAGGTGGGCATTCTGTCCATGGAGAGACTCCAACCAAAGTCAAGAGCAGCCAACCCACCAACCTTGAAAATGACCCAACTTAGCCATGCAGCCTCTATCCCCAGTCAAACCTTCAGATACCTGTAGCCCTAGCTGATGTTATGACTACAACCTCGCAAGAGACCCAGAACCAGAATCTCCCAAATTCTTGACCCACAAAAACTATGTAAGATAGTAAATGTTTTTTTTTATTGCTTTCAGGCACTAAGTTTTGATAATTTATTACACAGTGATAGATAATTAACTTAAATGGCATGTTCTCTCTCTCCCAGTTGCCATCAAGTCAGCATCTTTATAGCTGAATCTTTGTGCTTATCTTCAAAATAACTGTCCAGGTGTAGACTTGCTAGATCAAAGGAAATGCAGAATTCCAGTGTTACATGGTTGTGTTGTAAATGTGTCCATTTAGACCTGATGACATTGGCCTTAGAGTGTGTGGTCATACCATCACTACTCTTGTCCTGGTCACACACTTGCAGAAGTGTGTCTTTTTTTTTCTGCAGGGAGAGGGTGGGACTGGAACAGGAGGAAGGACAGAACAATGATAGAAGGCCCCAAAGCTTGATAGGAGTCTCAGGGCCTGTGCTGACTTCCGGAGGATCACTTTTGTAGATATAGCAGAAAGATGTGTGTTTATGAATGCTAAATGAGGCAACATTGTCACATGAGGTCTGATGCACCAGCGGAAATATTTGATGTGTAAGATAGAAAGATGTTCATAGCTGGGCATTTAGAAATTCCTGGAGAGAAGGAAAAGGACAGACGCAGAGATCAGGAAAGAGATACTTGGAGAGAAAAGAGAGGAGGCAAGAATAAAAGAAGGAGCCCCAAAGCAACAGATAACACATATGGTGTTCGAGTTTGAGGAAGACGTAAGTACTGCAGGAGAGGGAGATTTCAGCTAATGATTCCACCCCTAGCAAGCTGCTCCTGTTTATGGGCAGGAAGCTATAAAGTTCCAACGGTAGCAGCCTCATGCTTTTCAAAGGCCTAATTTTAGAATACTCCTGATAATGCCCCAGGAGTTGCTAGATAGATCTGAATTAAAAACTCCAGATCTCTCCCTCCTCCTTTTCTAAATAAAGGGTTATTGATTTACTAATGGTCTTTATACCCTGCTGAACACAACCCTGTAGAAGAAGAAAGATGTTGCCTAGAGCCAGAGTGGCTCACAGCTTGGAAAAACTAGGATCGCAGCTGGGCAGGTAGACAGAAGACAAGCCCTGAGAAAACCTCAGTGCCTGAGACAATAGGAGGGAAGAAGACCCACGAGGGAGGGGGAGGCTTTGAACTGGGGGAGTGGGGCTGCTGGAAAGAAGCATTCCCCTAGGCTCCAGATTCGTCAGACAGGCAAGTGGAGGTCCTGTGTGGATAACGATGTCCCTCTGGGGTTTGTTGGAACCAGAGATTTGTCAGTAGAGTTGAGTATGATGAAGGATTTCTGGGCCTAGTGGGCAAAGACCTGCCTTGATTCTGATCTCAGATCTCCCCCCAGTGGGTTCCATAAGCCCATACTTGTCACCACACCCTGGGCTCTGGTACTCCCTCTATGAAACAAGGGGGCCTTTCTTTCTACAAGTCTAGAATTCCAGATGTGGGAATTCATCTGGATGTGGTAGCCATCTTGCTGGGATTTTTCTCTACCGGTATCATTTAGAATTTTTTGTTTTGTGTTTTTTTTTTTGTGTGTGTGTGTGATTGGCTCCTTTCCCCCACTCCCTAAAGAAAGCTAATTTCCAGGGCCGAGAGTTAGGACAGGCCCACACAGAATGGATGGAGGATGATGGGAAGCGAGGAGGATGATGGGAAGTGAGGAGGGTGGTTCAGGAAACCGGATTTGGAGGAAGAGGCAGGAAAAGCAAGAGGAGACAGAATACGGAGGCACAGGGACAGAGGAATCAGGTGGAGGGGTGGCCGGTGCCAAGAAGTGCAGAAAAATCAGGGCCATGAGGGAGAAACAGGCTGAGGAGGGTAGAACCAAGGGGTTGCAAGCTGGACTCTGGATCCAGACAGCCCACCCAGTCATAAAACGCTGGCACCTTGAGAAATTACTTCATCTCTTCAGCTGCTAATTTCCTCATCCATAAAAAGAAAAATAATGGGAGGACACAATGCTATTTATTTTCCTGCAGATCAAATGAGACAGTGTCTGTAACGCAGTGAGCCCAACATCTGGCACTCGGTTATGATTCAGTAAATCACGGCCACAGGTACTAAGCAGTCTCTCCCGTTCAGACACTGGAAAGTCGCGATGGGTGGGCAGAAGTCTCGCCTGGTGATGTTGGTGGAATGGGTTTGGGGGCTGGTGTGCGTGTGGGTTCAAGAACTGTGTGTTGAGAGCATTTGAAGAGGGATAGTTTGGGGTCTCTGAACACATAGAAATGGGAGGATAAGCGTTTTTAAGAAATGTGCTTTTACCATCTGCTCTTCTCAGAGTGGCAGCAGGTAGGACCACTCACTGCTGCTGACTGCCCTTCTGAGAAGTACCTCCCAGCCACTGAACCTCTAAACCACGTGCCTTTCGCTGGGGCCCTCCTCCATAACATTCTGTGTTTACATCGGAGCTGCAGGTGTTCTGGCCTTGGCAAGCCGCCTCAGCGGGCTTTACTCTTGGGGTGTGTCCAGTGGCATCTAGAAATGCCCTTTACTGATGGTCAGGCACGTTTACCTTCTTTTCTTCTTTGCCCTTTGAGTCTTTCCTTGCGTGTGTTCCCTACACCCAGGCTGCACCTGCAGAGCGGGTGGCTTAATTGTCATTCTGGAGGTTAAGCGGAAACACAGGACCTGGCAGGGCCCCAGATGTGACTGACCGCACAGGTTGTGTTCCGCTCAACAGTGCAGGATGCCGTTCCCTTAGACGACAGTGTGAATGGTGCCCCCTTGGCGTTGTGCAAAGACCGCCTGAACCCCATAGTATGGGGTGGCCCTGTGACGGCGGGGAGGCTGCCACGTCAGGATGAAAAAACCAACCAAAACCCCAAAACCGGGAGTATCTTTAATTGAAACTTCAGGGGACAGCGAGCACAGAGTATATGGGTAGTTGCTCCCGAGGCCCTCCACGTCAGCTGCGATGTCAGGAGGGCAGTTTCGGCCTCTGGGCAGCTCATTAGGGCAGAGAGTGAGGATGGATGGGGTGAGACAGAGAGGCCTGTTCTGCTGAATCACAGCGCGGGTTCCAGGAGCCGCTGGGGCCACCCCCCCGCCGAGGACCCAGCCAGCACGTGCCTGTAGAGTTGGCAGAGTGTCAAGGGTGGTGGGGCCAGTGGAGAGCTGAAGGAGCGACATTTGTGAATGAGTGTAATGAGTCGTTTCTGTTTGCGTGGACCGAACCCCAGCTGCACTGGGGCAACCACGTGTGAGGCACCGAGAGGGCTGGGAAGGAGAGGATTGTCTGACCAGCTATTCTAACTGGTGGTTGAAGCCCTCGAGTCAGAACTCAGGTCTCAATCAGGTAGATGATGAGAAAAAAGGAGATGGAAGAATTCTCCCAATGACTTACCTGTACGTGTGTGTGTGGGTGTGTGTGTTTCTGATAGAAAAACGGTTTTATTCTGATTGGAAAAAATAATGCACCATTTTGTAGAAAATTTTGAAGTACATAAGATCATAACAGATAATAACACGTACCCATCATTTTATCACTTGGCAATAATTACCAATATAAATTCACTTGCAGCACTTTTCTCTTGGGAGAGCAAGCCATTGCAAATTGCAAAAAGTATTGCAAATATTTTCTAATTCATTCTGTAGTGCGGGTGTGTGAGGGTTGGTTGGAAGTGGGGAGTGCCCCCTTTTATTATCATTCTGGACGCATCAAAATAGCAAATTCACTGACTCATTCCAAGTCTTTGAGATGGCAGTGTCTCCTGTCCACTGGTTCTGGCCTCTGACAGAAATAATCTGAACAGTTAACATTTGTTGCGTGCTTTTCATTGTAAAGAACTTCCCCCTGCAGTACCATTCTGTTATGGGCCTTCCCCATTTATTCATCTGCATTCTATTTCTTTGGCAACTATGATTTAAAGGAGATCGACTTAATAGTTTGGGGCAGAAAACCGGGAGCCAAGACTTCTGACCCCTTCAGTTGTGTAGAACCATGCTTCACTCACAATCTTCATGCTTAAGGCAGCAAAATGCAAAGAGTATACCCTCGTAAAGCTGTGGTGTGTCTGTGCATATGGGAGTGGTGTAAGGCAGTGTGCATGTACAGGGGTATATGGCACATGAATTACGGACCTCTCCAGCTGGGTGCGGTCCAGTAGGGTGGCCAATAGCCACACCGAGCTCCTGAGCACCACTGAACATGTAGTTCCTGCCACTAACAAACTGTTTTTAGATTGTATTTAATTTTAATGGTAAAACTTATACTCTCTTCAGTTATTAGAAAGAAATTTAGCAGCTTTGAAATAACATGAATGTGAATTATTTTCAACTGTAAGTTATTTCGAATCAGAATCGAGCATTTCTGATGAAAAATTAGTGTCTACGTTGAGATGTGCTGTAAGTGTAAAATATACCCCAAATTCAGACTTGATGTGGAAAAAAACCCCAAATATCTTGCTAATAATTAGTTACATGTTCATATGAAAATATTTTAGATTCATTAGGCTAAATGAAATGTGTTATTAAAGCTAATTGCATCTGTGTTATTTTGTCTTTTGAACGTACCTGCTAATACATTTTAAATATGTGGTTTGCAGTGTATTTTTATTGGATGGCACTGGATACATTCACCAGTTACGTCTTCTAAGCTATGAACAAGGATCTGTCTTAAAACTATAAAATAGACATTCATCCTTTAGTTCAATGGACAAATATATTTTAGAATCACGGATTGGTAAGTGGCGGAGGTGTCAAAAATGAGAACAGCCAGAGTTTTAATGTTGGCTGCATGGGCAATGTAACAGCGTACGACTTTTTCTGTTTTCCTTTATAAGTTATAGTCCTTTTAATCTCATAGAAAAGAGAGAGATACAAGCATAGAAAAAACTCCCATATGCCCTTTACCCAAAAACCCCATTCAAGGGTTGCAACTGACCCAATAAAGTCTTTACAACAGAAGATCCAACAGAAGATTGCACATTACACGCAGTGGTCACCTCTCTTCAGGGCCCTGCAATCTGGAACAATTAGTTTCTCAGTCCTCCAACGACCTTCACAACCATAGTATCTTCGAGGATCACAGGCTTGTTATTTGTAAGACGTCCCGTAGGTTTGTCTAGCGTTTCCTCATGTTGAATTCAGGTTATGAGTTTTTGGCCAGAATATCATGGAAGTGATGTTGTGAGCGTGCTGGCTCCTGTCAGGTGGATGTAATTTCTGTGTCTAATTGTTGGTGAGGTGAACTTGGATCCCGTACGATGGGGGCTGTCAAGGGTGTCCACTATAAAGTAATTTTTTCCTTTGTATAATTAACAAGTATTTCAAGAGAGATAATTTTGAGACGATGAAACACCCCATTCTTCACCACATTTTACCTCCTTGTTTAGCAATGACTTATATTTCTTGCCTGAATGGATTATAATTGTGATAATTCCTGAAATATACTTTTCCAACTCCATCACTTTTCTACATTCATTAGAAAGTATTATTCTAAATTGTTTAATTATATCTTCAGTTATAAATTATGTTAATCACTACTTTTCAAAGATAATTATCATTTATCATTTATAATCATAATTATTTTTCTATATTTTCTACGTGTAGAAATGACTTTCTGAATTCTGTGCTACATTTATGGGAAATTTTATTCTGAATTATTCCTTGATTAATATATAATCAAATACAAACTGTTTTTTCTACATAGATTAGATTAGATTATATATAGATTCTATTATGTTCTATTAGATTCCTCTTGGATTCCTGTTTTATTCAAAGGAATCCGATCCATTGCTTTTGTGCTTTATTCTGACCTTCAAATTACCTCAGGATTCGTGAGAGGAAGGCTTTCAGTGGCCTGAATCCATGTGAGGTAGGTGGTTGAAAGCCCCAGTTAGGAAATTGATTACACACTGGGGGACCTGCCAATAAGCAAGTATGTTGAGGACAGTAGTAGCTATGCATCCCATGGTCAAGGAAGTTATAAACGTGGAGAATACAAAAGCTAGAATAAACCCCGTGTTGTCCTCCTCACACAGGCTTGCCTGTTGGCCTTTCGACTGAACTGGGAAAGAAGGAAGGAAGGCAGGAAGTTGTACTCGTTTCTTCATCTGGTAGAATCTCATTTTCCTTATATTAATTGCTCAGAAATCTATAATACCTACCTTGTTGCAAGTAAAATGCTTAGCACAGCAGCCAGTAGGAAATAAGCACTCAATAAATAGGACTTTGTCCTGCTTGATTGTTGTTATTATCATCAAGGACCAATTAAGCATGAAGCAGGAGTCCTGGAAGGACGGACGGTGAGGGTGAGTGATTTTGGTCTTGGCCACCATGACCAGCGGTGGCAAATTAGAAATGCATGAAAAACGTACCCCAAATGTTGGTCTTCTGTTATTCGGAGATACCTTGCGAGTCTGGGTTCATTAGAATTTGTTGGCATAAGGTAGATCTTCTCAACCTCAATCATACTGATGTTCAGGCTCAGAATTATTTGCTGTGGGGAACTGTCCTGGGCATTATAGGATGTTTGACAGTTGCCTGGCTTTAACCCCCTAGAAGTAGCACCCCTTGCCAAATTGTTAAAACCAAAAATTTCCCTAGAAATTGACAAAGGTCTCTTGCGGTCAAAATCACACGTGTGTGCGTGCACGTGCACACACACACACACACACACACACCAGCTGAGACTCACTTAAGTAAATGGTTGGCTTTTCCTTTTTTTTTTGTCTTAACTATATTCTCTGTTACTATGGTTGAGAAATGGAATGCTTGATTTAATTTTAAATATTTTAAACAGAGTTACTTTATAGTCTTTCTCCAAAAATGGAAACTGGAAATCAATATCATTATACAAAATTAGGCTGAAAACAGTTTAATCTCAGTTTTGACTTGGAAGTTGCTGATTTGAGCCTTGGTTATCACTGAGTTGTGGATGTATGCAAATCCTGGACAGCACAGAGTCCATGCAATATGACCTGGGCTAATAAGAGTTGCCCTAAGAAAATTAGAACAAGGGTTTGCACTCACCTTCCTTTCAAAGAAATCCAAGCACTACCTTCTCGTCTTTTCTTCCACAGTCCACTTCATGCATTTTATGTCCCCACTAAATGGAATGTTCTTTGTCCAATAAACATTAGTTGGAATAGTGAGTAGATACTTATTAACTTTCCTAAAAGGAAGGAAGTGGGAAACTTCTTACCACATCTTACAAAGTGTTCAATTTGTCAAAAGTAGTTCAGGTCACCTGTAGCAATGTGACCTGGAGTGAACTGAGTTAAGATTTTTTTTTTTTTTTAAGGGTTACTCTAGTTCTTCCACTGAAGTCTCTGAGTCTCTGAAAGCTTTTCGCACAAGGATCCCCAGACAGTGCCCCAGTCACTGAGGTCTGCCTAAGTCAAACTTTTAGTGGAGAAAGTATTATTCCTTAGAAAGTATTATTCGAAATTATTAATTCTATATCTTCAGTTATATTATTCCTGCTGGTAAAGAACTGGAGAGGAACACAAAAAACAAAATCGGCAACATAGCAATGACATAAATTAAAATGGTCAACACACGTGAAAACGTTAACTCCTCAGGATGACACTGACAAGGCCCTAAATGCAAAGCAACCTTCGTTTTGCCTCCTAGAGTGACACTTTTCAGTGACCTCAGCAGCGCAGAACAAGATTTGCATCAGTACAAAGAATTAACTGGCAATAAGCCTTCGCAGCTGAAGACTGAAAGAGAGAGAGGATCGTGGAAACTCTTGCAGGCTGTCGATTTTTAGTGTAGGAGCCCCAGCTTCTGGTAACCTGTCATTATTTTTTTTTTAGCTTTTTTTTTCATTTTTTTCCCCTAGGGCTGCACCTGTGGCATATGGAGGTTCCCAGGCTAGGGGTCTAATCAGAGCTGTTGCCACTGGCCTACGCCAGAGCCACAGCAATGCCAGATCCGAGCTGCATCTGCGACCTGCACCACAGCTCATGGCAACGCCGGATCCTGAACCCACTGAGCGAGGCCAGGGATCGAACCCGCAACCTCATGGTTGGCCTAGTCGGATTCATTTCCTCTGCGCCACGATGGGAACTCCACCTGTCAGTATTACTTTAAGAGGTAGGTAATAAACCTTTGCAATCCGTAGAAATCAGTGCAAGGGAAAGCGAGTCATTTGGCTCAAGAAATGAAGAGGGGACTCACCGTGGTGGATAATAAGCTTGTCCTCCATCAGTCTTTCCAAACCAACAGTGGGCCTTGGACCAAATGTTTAGAAATGGTACCCTGAGGTTATCCGTTCCCAAAAGATTGACAGCAGTTTCCTAGTCTACCTGGTAACCTCCAAGTTGGCCACCACTGCATGCACACTACACCCAACACAGCAAACTGACCGACGGCACCCCCTTTACCTCCTCCTGCTCCCCCTCGCCCGACCCCCCCCCCCGCCGCCCCCTTCACAGCTGCCTGCCAGGACCAGTCAAAAGCCTATGGGACCTGCTGTAGAGCACTGGGAACTGTGGTCACTTGCGATGGAGCATGATAATGTGAGAAAAAAGAAAGCATACACGCATGCGTGACTGGGTCACCTTGCGGTACAGCAGAAAATTGACAGAACACTGTAAATCAGCTATAATGGAAGAAATAAAAATCATTATAAAAAGCAACACAAAACAAAAGCCTATGGGAGAAAAAGTCGCCTTCACCAAAAACTAAGCAACCAGAATCCATTTAGGGCCAGGTTCCTTGGACCTTGCTGCAGAAAGGGGTAATGACTCTTTCTCAGTGTACTTATTGACATTCATTGAGCAGCATATAGTTTATTTTAGCTAGCGTTTGTAATGTAGCATCTATATTTAATTCCACAAGCTGTCGGGCAGCTCATATGTTTACAAACACCATCCCGGAAACAATGTCATTTGCTGGTCCCAGCTGCATCTGTAACATCTCCGGAGCTCTGTGCTTGTTTGGCAGAGCTCAGGGCATTCTCATTTTACATTCTGGTCTGTGCCAAGGGCCCAGGAGGGCAGAGCTTGGGCCGAAAGTTCAGATTTGGTGACAGGCGTGGCAGAAAGCCAAGAGGAAGAAGAACCGTGAGGGCTGCGGGTCAGGCTGGAGCGTTCCTTGTCAGCCCCACCCCGTTGCAGCAGCCTGCGCCGGGCCGAGCGATTTCCATGCACTTGGCTGAGGTTTATTTTGGCTTCGCAGACCCGAGAGAAACACTTCAACCCTCCTATGAATACAGAGGCGAGCTCTGCTGGGAAATGAGCCGGGGCTTCAGCAATGGAAGCCAGATATGGGGGGAGGCGACAGGAACGGAGAAGGTCTCCTCGCTGGAGGATGGAACCAGCTGTCCATGCCAGGGGTGCAGAAGGGATAACTAAGCCGGTTCCTGGAGCTGGACGTGGGGACAGTGGCTGGGCATGACCAGGGACAGGACCGTAGGGCATGATTCAGGCAGGCTTGGTAGCAGAACCCATCCAAAGGGATGCATCGCAAGCCGGTGGGACAATTGAGAATTAGGCAAAGGGACAGGCCGTTCTTGGAGGTCCGCCTCCTGCAACAGAGAGTAGGGAGCTGAGAGCAGGGGTGCAGGAGCCAGCCAGGGTGCAAGCCCCTTACACCTTAGTAAGGACACTCTGAGACTGGCCATAAGGAGGGGAATGGGGAACTTGGGTGCAAGCTCAATAGGGGTTTGGGGGTTTGTAACTCAGGGGCACACAGGACACCAATAATTGTGGGCCATCCACCAGGGCCTGGGTATGGAGGACATGCCTGACTTTATGGTTTTTGAGACATGCAAAGGGAGATCTGACAGCTTTCTCCTAAGGCCATACTGACAGGCCACCATCAAAGCCAGAGCCACACAGGCTTAGGCACCCTTGACCAAGGCAGGAAATTGACTTTAGGTGAATCTAGCTTTTGTGCTCCAAGATTTTAGACTTTTCATCAATCCATGGACATTTTTAAAAATAAGAGTGACCTAACGGAATCTGGGATGACCTTCCCCAACTACAGCTCCCTTACCAGAGTAAAGTCTGTGGATCTTAGGTTCATCAGTCATTTAGACTATTTAGGACTTTTTTACAAGAACGTCATGGGCTTCTCTGAGTTTCCTCCTCTGCAACCTCAGAAGGTTTTGCGAGAATTAAACGAGCCAACGAATGGAAAGATTTTAGACCAGGGTCTGGCACGTCATAACTGATATCAAGACATAATTGGTGATGATGGCGGTAGCTCTGAACTCCTGGGTTCCGGCCTCAGAAAATTTCACTTTACCTCGGACACGTGGGCAATAAAGATGGAATGAGCTGCAGGCTTAGCACTGAACAAGGTTCCAGTCCCGCCTTGGCCCCAGATCTTGAATAATTCGCCATCACTCACTGCACTCCCGTGGCCCTGCGTTTTCTCATCTGTCAAACAGTGTGAAGGCGAGTCCATCACTGGCTCACACTGGAGAGTCTTATCAAGATCTCCTTGAGGGGTTTTCAAAATATTCCAAAATACAGAAATGTACCCCAACCCAAGAGAGCAGCCATCCCTCTCTTTCCCTCTGCTTTCTCTCCATCGCTCTCCTCCCTTCACCGACACAGGGACCGCCCTCACTCCCGGCTGCGGAGAACCCCTGGGCCAGCTCATCTCTAGGATCTCACCCCTGCTCCCCACTTCCACCATCTGAGCAGGTAGAAATTAATCAGGGAGCAAAGTAACCAAGTAATCAACACAGAGACTGGCTTTGAAAGGCTTCTTGGATGGAGTTCCTGTCCTGGGGCAGTGTAAACGAATCCGACTAGGGACCGTGAGGTTGTGGGTTCGATCCCTGGCCTCGCTTACTGGGTTAAGGATCCGGCGTAGGTCACAGACGCAGCTCGGATCTGGCGATGCTGTGGCTGAGGTGTAGGCTGGCAGCTGTAGCTCCGATTAGACCCCCAGCCTGGGAGCCTCCATATGCCTTGGTGTGGCCCTAAAAAGTGAAAAAAAAAAAAAAAAAGAAGGAAGGCTTCTTGGAGAAAGTGAGTCTCAAAGATATGATAGATATGGTCTCAGAGAAAAGGGAGGTAGGAATGAGTATATGGCAAGGCCCACGTAGCCAGACTACCATGGGTCAAGTGATAGGGGCCGCAGGTGCAGCCCTAAAAAAGAAAGAAAAGAAAAAAAGAAAGGCAAAGGGACGCCCACCTCTGCAGTCATTAAATTATGGCAGTCTGGGGGAGGAGGACCAGTGAGGTCACTTAGAGTGACCTGTACAGACCCCTGAGGCTAATGAGGACACATTGTTAGCAGAGACTTACCTTCTCAGGCCTCTTACCTATAAACAGCAACAGCAAAACAAACATAAAACCCGTATTGAATAAAGTGGTGCATCTGGATCCTTTTTGGCTTCAATAACCTATGTCGATGCATTGGAAGAAAAACAACAGTGAACACACACGGCCCAGGAACTTTTTAGGGGCTTCACAAATATGATCCCATTGAACACTTCCCAAACCTATGAAGAGGCCCTATTATTACTGTCCCGTTTTTTAGCAGATGATGAGGAAGCTGAGACAAGGGAGGCGGAGCCAGCTTGCGAAGCCAGGCGTTCTGGCTCCGTGGTCTAGGCTTGCGGTCCCTCCACAGCCGAGTGGCTGATGGGGCTCAGTGTCTGGCAGGGGAAGGAAGGCAGATTTGTTCTTGGGGCCACAAGGCATTAATTGCTGGGCTTTCCTGAGGAAGGGGTCTAATGGAAATGGTTTTGAGGAGGGTTAATCTGCATGGAGATCAGGTTTTAAGGCTTTGAAATATGCAGCTTTTCATTCGGAGTTTCCGTTTGATCGGCAGTGCTTTCTTTCTCTATTCTGGAGACCCCTGTGACCTGCAGGGACGCTCTGGGCCAGAGGGGCCACCCCGGTCTGCACGTGGTGACCCGGGGCTTCCTTGCATGAGGCTCTGGGAAAGCCTGATAGTGAGCTTGTCTCCCCAGGGAAAGTGCCAAGGACACCCGGCGGGCAAGTCTGAAGCCTCTGCAACTGACAGATGACTCTGTCCTTGATGAGTGAAGGGCTGGTTATCACGCAGCAGGAACCGTAAATCGGGGGCCCTGGGGAGTTGAAGTCTATGAGGTCTAATGCCACAAAGCTCCGTGTGTGGGGAGCGGGGCGGGGGGGGAAATGGGAGATATATTATTTTTTTAAGCTCATTACAGGATCCTCAAGCCTATGGGGGCAAGTGTTGGGTCTTTTCCTTTTTTTTTTTTTTTTAATCTTGTTCATCAGATTTACCACCATCACCTCGTACAATCCTTGTGCATAGAAAGTGCTTAATAACTGATTGACTATTCGATGGAGAGAGGCGAGGGAGGGCCAGGAAAGCCTGATTACAAGTTTTGAAGTCACGATGTCCAAGTTTCATTTCTGACACCTTATGGAATGGTCTCTAGCTAAAGTCCCTTCGCCTCTCGCGGTCTCTCCTCTGAAAGGTCCCAGATGAATCCGAGAGCATTTAGCAAAGAGTTGTCATGATCACCTCTTACCTTTGCACTCTGTACAGGGAGGGTGTCCACATGCCTCACCTCTTTTCAGTCCAGCAGTGAAATGCACCTGTTCTGCCTTGCAGTTCCATGCCAGTCCCGGGGCTGACACCGAAGGTCATAACCCAGAGCCTGGAGAGGACAGTAGCTGTCTGGGTGTAACATCTGCCTGGGTGTACCACGGGACGATGGCACTGCTGAAGCTCTCCAGAGTGCCATCAGGAGCATATAACAGGGACAAAAACATGGTTAGGGTCTGTTGAGGCTGGCAGGTCATCCCAGTAAGAGAGAAGAATAAAAGTCATTAACCTGAACTGATAATGGCGCCCATCCACCCTCCCCTTTAGGAATCTCCACCCCGGAATAGCCTGTCATCTGTCCTGTCTTCCCTCCCTTTCTAGTCAAAACAGGAGGTTTTGCATCAAGATGTTGTGGATGCTAAGAGCAAACAGTACTTTCTGTGAGATTTTTTTGGTTTTTTTTTTTTTTTTTTTTTTTTACCACCAACACCCTCCAATTTATTCGAGAAAACATCTCTTCAATAGAGTTGGCCAATTAAGCACTCAAATGGCTTGAAAACTTATTTAATGTCACTGCCTAATCACTTTATTAAATGTCACTGCTCCAACAGGCAAGAATTTCTGCTTCATCCCTCACTTCTCTTATGCTTCACTCCCCTTCTAAAACACCGAGCTTCTTCCCCAAAGAGACCAAAATCTCAGCACCTCCCGCCTTATATTTTTGCCCCTGTTATTTGCATAGAATTAAGGGATGTCAGCATCTAGCTGGACCATAGGGATCATCTTACCTCTTAAATCATTTTCCTGACGGCTAAAGGGAAGATCCCAGAAGGAGGTGGCGTGCCCCCAAGGGCACCAACTTGTGAGTGGCAAAGCCTGCATGTCTTTGTAATTGTGAATCATGTAGGTGGTGCACTGAAGTGTAAATTCTGTGGGAGCTAGAATGGGTAGACCTTGATCTGCCACCAATGTCCACGACCTTGTGCCCTTGTGCAACTCTCTAGCCTCAGTGTTTTTATCTGTTGAAAAGGGAACCTAAAATCTGCGAGACAAGGTTCATGCATCATTTTATTATCCGTGCTTCGTAACTAACAATGACCACACAGATATAAACTGAGCATGCTGCTATTTATCAGTGATAATTGTTAACAGCCTTAACAATTTGTTATAATACTCATTTCACACCTATTTCTCCTTTTCTCCTGGCGTCTTAACAACAGCTCAGCCATCTCCTTCACTCCTCCAACGTGTGACCCCTCGTCCACTTCTGTCTCACTTGCCAGGGTTAAGTACCTGAGCAGCTGATGCCCCAGCTCCTAGTTGCTCTCCTGACACATTTAGCACACATGGAGACGGAGACCAAGAGAAGGACACAAAAGCATCCCCAGAAGTCCCCAGCTGGGTGACAATCTCAGCACGGTGGAGACGTGATTCGTACACGCCCCTCCCACATTGAAGACGGCCCTGCCTGCTTCTCACGTGACTTAGTCTCTGCTTGACTTCTCATCGAGAAAAACGGGAACCCATCCCAGTCGTGGCTTAGAGAACAGATTCAGGCTAACATAAACTCACAAAGGAAAAGCCATAACTTATTTTACTTGTATTTTCGGGCCAAAGCTACCTTATTATTTGCATGAGTGGAAAACTCTGTCTTGAGTATGGTCTAAGTAAATGAAATTATTTGGCTTTTCACAAGTAAATTTGTTTTTCTGTTTTTTTTTTTCCTTCAAGAAGCCAACTTATCCATAACTGGAATATCCTCATGTGTAACATGAAGGTTTATTCTCACAGCCAGTTTTAGGACAAAACAGATGGCTGGAAGCATCACGGGAATGGTGCTAATTGTTTTAACCTGCCGAATATTCGTGGTACCAGCAGAAGTCATGAGAACATAAATGGTTAAAATTTTAAAATGTTGGACAGGTGTCTGTTAGAGAGCTTCTGGTGATATTATTTGTGGAGCATAAACAGGAAATGGCCAAAAGCTAGTCTCCTTAAAAAGCCTAATTTCTACACAACTGTCGATGCTGCAATTATTTTGTCTTTTGTCTTTTTTTTTTTTTTAAGGTAAAGGAACATGTTCTGGGTTCCTTTTAATTTTTTTAAGAAAAAATTGAAACCTGTTTAAAACTTTTCTTTCTTAAAAAGAGATTCTTAGTCAAAATGTCTTTAGATCCCCGAGAAAAACCAGTGAAATGGAAACCATCTGATTCTGAGGCTGGGTTTTTCAGAGGAGCCCTCGGAAATTTCAGCACTGAATTCAGGCGTTCTTGCTGTGCTCAGCAGACCCGGCCCTGCAATCAAAACCGTTTGATTCTAAAGCTGATGCTCCTGGACCCAGGCAGGTTCCAGCACATTGTGAGAGCCCCGAAAAAGCATAATTACAAACAAAGACGGCCAGAAGCACACGTTGACTTAATATAGCTCACTGCTTTCAAAGAGCACCCAGCTATGCACACGCATGCGCTCACCTGTCCTTAGAAAACCTTCGATTAGCGGGGAAGGGGGCGGCCAGCACCCCCGTGTTACAGCAAGGGCCACCAAGAAGGCCAGTAGCCAGGCCACGGCCACACATTTTTATAGGTTCCCAGTGATGCTTCCAGGAAATGCGTGGAATTGACTCATCATGTATTTTTGAAAACTGCTATGTGTGTTTGACCTGCCCTCTGACCTTGAGGAGTCCTTTAACCTGGGAAGGGGTGATGTACTGTGACTCAGCGGAGATGCTCAGACTTAGGGGAGAGGATCCTCATCACTTTGCTCAAGGAATCGCCATGCTAGCTTTTTCTCATGCCAAGAAGAGCCGCTTGTCTTCCCCAGAAAGCACCACGAGCCCTCACCACGCCAGACCTTGGCAGAGTGGAAGTACACTGCCGCTTACGTGGTCATCATTTTTCGATTGCTCTCTAAGGAATTACCACAAACTTGGTGACATAAATTCACTGTCTTGCAGTTTCTGCGGGTCAGGAGTCCAGGTACAGGTTAGCTGGCCCCTCTGCTCACGGTCCCACCAGCCTGAAGTCAAGGCATCCGCCAGAGAAGCAGTTCTCACGTGGCACCCAGGGTTCTCTTCTGGGCTGGTGTGGTTGGAGGCAAAATTGGCTTTCTTGCAGTGGTACAACTGAGGCTCCCATTTTCTTACTGGCTGGTGACTGAGAACTGCATTCGGGTCCTATGGGCCACCTACAACACCTGGCTGCCTGGCCCCCATAGGCTGTACACAGCATGGCTGTTTGTTTTCTTCCGGGCCAGCAGAAGCCTGTCTCCCAGACACTTCACTGTCTTTTAGAGGTCCACCTGATCAGGCCAGGCCCACCCACAATACTTTTCCTTTTGATTAACTCAATTGATTAGTAACCTGATCCTGGGAGGAGTATCCCATCATGCTCCCCGTGCCTGTACTCATGGGAAGGAGATTATATAGGGCATACCCCGTAGGACTCAGGAATCCTGGGGACTGTTTTAGAAACCTGCATTCCACAGTGTCCTTCCACCTGCGTCAGCGCTGGTCCACCTTCTTGTGTTTGCTGCCTTGGCTGGCTGTGTCAATCAGCCACAGTCTCCAAAATGTGCCGCTCTTGCTATGCTTTTAAAAACAATGATATTTTGGGAGTTTCCGTCGTGGCTCAGTGGTTAACGAATCCGACTAAGAACCATGAGGTTGCGGGTTCGATCCCTGGCCTTGCTCAGTGGGTTAAGGATCCGGCGTTGTCGTGAGCTGTGGTGTAGGTTGCAGACGCGGCTCGGATCCCGCGTTGCTGTGGCTGTGGCGAAGCCCGGCGGCTACAGCTCCTGTTAGACCCCTAGCCTGGGAACCTCCATATGCTGCGGCTGTGGCTCTAGATAGGGCAAAAAGACAGAAAAAAATGATATTTTATAAGAGGAATCAATCACTGATGGTAGGTAAAATTTCAGATAACGTAGCGAGCACTCGTTTTCGTATTTTCAGTGCTTAGCAGAGTGTCTGGGCACTCAGGAGTCCTCAGTTTATGTTTCTCGAGCAATGAATGCACGGATGATTAAATGAGAAATATTCTGGGCATCCTCATCAGATTACATCCCATAAAAAGAAATGCCTACCCCGCATGCACAAGGCCGATTCCTCCTTTTCGTTTATAGCACTTCCCCCACCCCCCGCCCGGTTTAAAAGTAATGCCTGCTTATTCTAAAAACACTTGGAAATATTTCTTCCTTCTATGGTTTTTACTTTTCTATATTTAACATTTTAATCCAGCTGGAACTAATTTTCCAATATTGTGTATAAAATAGCCCACCCCCTACCCATTTTGTCAGTGATGCTTCTTTTTAAAATATATATACTGAATTCTTACGTGGAATAAGAACGTAATAATATTTCCGAGCCAGCTGTTCTCTTCCATTGACCTGCCGACCTGCTTTGTGTGCCAGTATCACCCAGTTAGTTACTGGAATTTTATAATATGTTGTAAGATCTGGTAGGGCGGACATGGCCTCATTATTCTTCGTTCAAACCCGTCTCTCCACCAGTTCGTTATGCATGGGTCTATCTGCCTGCTCTAGTGCCTTAGGCAGCAGAGTGTTCTTTGGCAGAGTCTGGACCTGTAGCCAGATCTCGGTTCATAGGCTACCTTTGCCTTCTCCTAAATGAATGCCTCTTGTGTCTCAGAGAAATGGAAACTTATAATATACCTACTGTGAGCATTAACTGGGGAAGCTTCCACGAATCACCCAGTGCATAGTGGGTGGTTAATACCTACTAACCGGAGTGGAGGAGTGACCCTGCAGATCGAGGCACTTGTGCTTCTCTCCTTCCATTCTTACCAGCAGGCACCGCAGCTCTTTGGAAAGCCTCTTGTACAAATGCCGAGGCTTTGGAGCTTTCAGACCCTGGCCAGCATTGAGGCTGAGCATATCCAGGATAAAGACTTGGCCTGGCCTCTGGGCAGGTCCCCTTCAGAGTCCGCATTGGCCCCCCGGGAAGTCTGGTGGGTTTGTTGAGCTGGAGCCATTCTAGAGTGAACTTGGGGTCCTGGGAAGTGAGTGTGAGTCAGATGCTGAAACCTACCTGGCCTGACCTCAGGAGGGGCTGGACGTGCCAGGGAACTGACACCCCTTGCTTCATCCCCAGGGAACTCGTACCTGGGCTTTGGCAGCCAGAGGAAGTCCTTATCGCCACGCACTGCAGGTGTCGGGGAGAGGGGACAGGTGGTGCTGGTGAGGGGAGGTGGGCCAGGACCTGACAGCATGTACCAGACATTGAAGGCTGAAGAAACGAAGATGATGGCAAGAACCTGCCCAGTATTGAGTCGGTCCCGTGCCTCTGCCCAGAGGTTTATAAAGGCGCTGGGTTATCTTGAGACAAGTGCAGGCACGGGGGAGCAAAGGCCTGTGGTGGGGCACAGGCAGCCAGGAGTTCGGAAGGCCCAAATCTCCCTTCATGCCTGGCGCCTTCCCTCCAACTCAGAGAAGGCAGGGCAGGAGCGCACCCATTCATTCCTTCAAGAAGCATCTCTGAGGGCCTACTGTGTGCTCTCAGGAGCTAGGACAGGAGGACACACAGCCCTGTCCTCAGAGAGCTTCCATACTGCAGAGCTAGGGGAAGGGAAGGGCAGGCCGTCCTTGTGTTCCTGGATCGGCCCTTCGATGACAGCAGTGGGGCAATCGGGTTTCTCATTCTAATGCCATCCCTGTGTGGCTTTTTGTAAAAGAACAGATCAGATGTTCAAAGCTGGAAATCAAAAGCTTGACTGTTATCTGGTCAAGCCTCTCTTCCTTTTTTTTTTTTTTAAACATAGTATAATCCTACCTTTGTTTTTTTAATTGAAATATAGGTGATTTACAGTGTTGCATTAGTTTCAGCTGTACAGCAAAGTGATTCAGAGAATATATATATATATATGATCTTTTTCAGATTTCCTTACAGGTTGTTATATTATCAAATATTAAGTTCCCTGAGCTATACAGTAGCAGGTCCTTGTTGCATACCTATTTTATATATAGCAGTGTGTACATGTTAATTCCAAATTCCTAATTTATTCCCCCCCCCATCCCTCACCTTTCCCTTTTGGTAACCACAAGTTTGTTTTCTATGTCTGTGGATCTATTTCTGCCTTGGTAATAAGTTCATTTGTATCTTCTAAAATTTTTTTAATTTTAATTTTTAATTTTTTGTATCTTTTCTTAGATTCCACATATAAGCAATATCATATATTTGTCTTTGGCTTACTTCACTCTCTATGATAATCTCTAGGTCCATCCATGTTGCTGCAAATGGCATTCATTATCCATTCTTTTTTATGCCTGAATAGTATTCCACATCTTCTTTAACCATTCATCTGTCGATGGACATTAGGTTGCTTCCGTGTCTTGGCTATTATGTATGGTGCTGCAATGAACATTGGGGTCCAGTTTTCTCTGGATATATGTCCAGGAATGGGATTTTTGGATCATATGGTAACCCTGTTTTTAAGCTTTTTAAGGAACCTCCGTGCTGTTGTCCAAGTAAGCCTCTTTAGCAGATAAAAAACCCAGAGAAGGGAAATGATTTGCCCAAGTTCACCCAGCTTCATCACAGTGCGGGGATGGGTTACTTGCTGCCCACAATTAACCATCAGAAGAACAGGGTTGCTGTTTGCTTTCCATCAAGCCTCTAGAGGCAGCGTGCAATCCAAGGCTGTTACTGAAACATAGTGGACATTTCTGAGAGAGGAAGACAGATGCAGATGATGTTGAGTCTGCTTAGGAAACGAAAAGCCCACACACTCTACGGGGTTAGAGTCAGACCACCTGAGATCAGAGTTCTGGTGTCTTCACTTAAAAGTGGCGTGAACTTTAGCAACTTTCTTCATCTCATCTTCTCACCTGTAAAGTGATGACAGTGGTGCTCCCTGCAGGACTGTTGGAAGAATTAAATGAAGTGTACATCCACACTCAGCTAAAAGCCTAGGAGGAGGATGTGTTGCTAGGATAAAGGGTTCCTAGGATGAGCCCTGCCCAAGGAGGTTTGATGCTCACAGGCCCTCGAGGGTTGGACCAGGGCGTGCGTCTGACATCTCCGTGTTGTGCTTGTCCAGTTCCAGGAGCCCTGGAGGAGCGGCACAGAGCGGGGGAGTGTGGCGAGAGAATGAAGACACCAACTGCCCGGGAGAAGCATGAGGTGGCAGAGTGGCGCTCTGTTTAGAGGGCTTCGGCCAGCGGTGGCGGCGGCGGCGGCGGCTCCATGGGCGACTCTGCTGGCACTGGGCCTCCCCGGTTGGGTGCTGGCTGTCTCGGCCACGGCAGCCGCTGTGGTCCCCGAGCATCATGCCTCCTCGGCAGGCCAGCCGCCCCTGGACTGGCTGCTCACAGACCGGGGCCCGTTCCACCGCGCGCAGGAGTACACGGACTTCGTGGAGCGCTACCGCCAGGGCTTCACCACCAGGTACCGGATCTACAGGTGAGTGGGGCTGGGCGGGGCGCCCACCGCCGAGCCAGCTGGCGGGCCACAGATGGCACGGGCACCAGGAGAGAGCCCACCCGGAGGAGCAGCAGGCAGGGAGAACAGGCCTGCCATGTTGGTTTAAAAAAAAAGAAAGAAAGAAAGGAAGAAGAAAACACATACGAGCTGGAAAACCTGCTGATGCCTCCTGGGGAACTTAGCAAAAGGGTTTCTATTTATAGGTTGTGCTGCTTATAAATTGAGGACAAATCAGGCGGCGTGGAGTCAGCATGTGGCCCGCGCTGCTGCAGGAGGTCAGAGTCAAATGCTGGGGCCGGGTTTTAACTAATGGGCGAGATACTTTTATGAGTTGTAATTACCTCGACGTGCAAATGAAGCAAGGGCAGCTCCAGCTCCTGCCCTGAGAGGTGGGGGAGCCCTGCAGGGGCAGGGACGGGCTGCCCTCGCCCTCGTCAGCACCACAGCCTCGCTTGCGCAAGGAAGTGGGCTGTATCTTCCCCGCCCCTCGGGCACCTCTTTGCAGCCTCAGAGCTGAAAGTCAAACACGTGACCTGTCTGGTGCATCTGACAAGGGATGAATGAGCACAAATTCCTGGCCGCTGGACCAGCACTTCCAATGCACAAGGCTCCTCGAAATGCTCACCTCGGGTGACCCAGCGAACCTCAGGGCTCCCTCGAACGCATCCCAGAATTCAGGCCCCCCCCCTTTCATCCCTATGCTCCATTTCACCCTTAGCAATGCCCCCTTTTCCTCTTCACCTTGACCATAGTCTTCAGACAACCCTGGGAGCTTTGCTGGAATTTTTTTCTTTTATCAAGACAGTTATTTTCCAATTATAGAATAGCTTCTAATGAGAGAGAGGGAGAGAGAGAAACCAAAGCCGTAAAATCGCCTATTCTTTTAGTGTCTAGAGGTTGCTGTCGGTAATTTTGGGCACACAACATTCCTGGTCACATGAACGCACTAAAGATTCTCGCCCCCTTGCTAGATCCTGCACTTTCCATGCCTTATGTACATGAACTTATTTAAGCCTTTTTACAACCCTCTATTGGAAGCATAATTATTCTTCCCTTTTTACAGACGAGGAAATTAAGGTCGAGAGAATTTAAGGAACTTGCCAAGGGGCACACAGCTAGCAAATGGTGAAGCCACTTAGCTCCCAAGTAGTCAGACTCCAGAGTCGGGGTTCTTAAATTATATTTAAAGAAATTATATTTTTTCTGTTTGAGAGTTTTTTTTTTTTTTTTAACTTCCGCAATAACCGTGCAGTCTATTTAGGTTACAGTGGTGTCTCAGAAATAAGGTTCTAAGGCATTCAGCACTGGGAGAGTCCCAAAGGGTAAGACAGCCATTTACAGGGGCCGTTCTCCTGGTGCATGGTTTCCACATCCAGATGCAGACCAAGGGACGAGATGAGGTTTTTGAGGGGCAGGTGTTTATGTGCACAGAGGTCTATAGAAACAAAAGCTCTTCCTCTTCCCAGCTTGTCTTAGAAGGGACTGTAGTTCATGCTCTCTGCTTCAGCAGCTCTGGTCCTTGCCATCCTCCAAAGACTGGTGCAAATTCACCCAGGGCCACGGAGGCAGAGAGCAGCCAGCTGGGGTGGATGAGCAGAAAAGGTTAATTTGACTCAGTAAATACGTAAGAAATTAGACCTGTTCTTCCCCCTGCCCCCCACCACAATTTTCTGTAAGGTAAATTCAGGGTGATGCTTCTCTATCAAAGAATGTCTTTTTTCATCCCTCCAAAAAAAAAAAAAAGGAAGAAGGAAAGAAAAGAAAAAAAGAAAATCCACCCCTAGAATGTGTTTAAGTAGCAGATCCCTCCAGTCCAGGAAAACAAGATTTAATTTACCTCAGGCTTTTCAGTTTATCCCAAATCTTTCAAAAGCACTGTTGTCACCAACTATATGTGTGTGTGTGTGTGTGCGTGTGTGTGTGTGTGTGTATACACATACATATATATATATACATGCGCATATATATATATATATATATTTTTTTTTTTTTTTTTTAAAGTATGTTGGGACAGAAATGTCTGGCTGGGAATCCCAACACTACCATTGGCTTCAAAGGGTTATAGGAACTACAGGGAATAAAGCACCAGTTTCCTTTCCCGTCCACAGATTTTTCTTGTCATCAAGCCCCAGCCCCAAGGCTGGCAGCCCCTGAATGCCTGGGTGGCAGCTCAGAGCTGGCCCGTGGGGAGTGTCTGCAATCACTTCTGCACCGTCAACCATTCTATCAGTTGGTAATGGTTTTCTGATCATTTAATGTGACAGGCTTTTACACTGTGCCATTCTCTTTCTCTGGGGTCAGTTATTGCACATGAACCTGTACTTGGGGAAACAGTAACCAGTCATTCTGACGGGAATACAGCGTTGTGATTTGCGACCCTGTGGCGTGGCGACCGAGGAGCATCTTGGGAGCTCTGCCTGTAGTTATTAAGCAAAATGGTGGATCCATGGATACTTGCTCTTCATTATCCCCACGGGAGCTCATGCTTATCCCTTCTCCCTTGTTCTCTAGTGGTAATTCCCTCTGGTAAATCCAAGAGCTTGCTTGCTGTGACTAGAGCAGATCACAGGAAACCAGTGAAACATCACACGGAGGCTCAGCCCCCAAGACTGGAAGGGCATTTTGTATGGAAGTGCCGAGGGTGAAAAGAACTGGCAGAGGACATCAGAAATGCTCTGTGGTGAAATACTGGGTATCAAACAGAATTTAGCCTTCTATTCAGTTCTTCAAGAAAGCTTTTGGTACATAGAAATCAGGTAGTATCCATATGTACTTTCCCTATAAGAAAGGAGGTGAACTGTGATGAGGAGAAGAAGGAGCCTTTCCAGTGGGGCTGGAATATTTGGTGCCGAACTACATGACGCGCCTGCCCAGCAGAAGAGAGACCCTCCTCCTCTTCTAGCTGTGGGTGAATGGAACCTAACAGTCACACAACCAGCCACTAACACAAGGCTCCGAATCCCACCTGTCTTTACTGGGAAATCATTTTATCATCTCACCTGGAGGAGATGACTGGTCCTTCTGGAATAGCTCTGGCCTCTCTAACCCCAGGTCCCCAGAGACTGTCGCTCTTCCCATCCAGGTGTACATTTGTGTAGCCACAGGCGCTTCGGAGTGAAGGTTCTGGAGCCAAATGACCTAGGCTCTTCTCCTGAGGCTGTAGCTTACTAGCTGTGTAATGTTGGGTGACTCATTTGATGTCTTTCTTTGCCAATTTCCTTATTCGTTAAACGAGGACAGTAATAGTGCCCCCCCAATGGATTTATGTGAAAATTAAATGAGTTAATTGATATAAAACACTTAGAACAGTACTTAATAAATGTTACCAATTATTAGAATATTCTCAAAAAATATTAACCAATGCAAAAATTATAATGAGATCTGATCCATGGGTACTATCTCTGCGATAACATCTACTGAGGGCTTAGCATTCGACAGCGTATATTAGGAGAAAAAAAAGATTATTTCTTGCTTTCTTTTTCAAAGCATATTAACCTTAACTCCTCAGTCTCTCCCCTCTCTTCTCATGAAGCTGGAGAATGAATGAAGCTTCTCTGTGACGCACTCTTACCGGTCTTGTAGACTACCAGCTGGATTGTTTCCAGCACGTTTTAGAGTCACCACAGGGAAAGACCCCTAAAGTCAAGTGTTGCCAACTGAGCAGGCTTACCTTGAGCTGTCCTCCTGAGGCCAGTCCCTGCTCACTGTTGGCCCCTTGGCCCAGGAATGACATGGACACTCTTGGGAAGGCACCGTTACAAAAGGGAGGCAATATGCATTCTTGTTCAAGCTTCCTAAATACCAGGATGGGCTTGGCCATCTCACCCAACCTTTTGGCAAGCTTTTAGATTTCATTAGCCAACCTCTCAGCATCTCCTCAAGCCCTGCCAGACCAAGATCTGAGCAACTGGCCCACTTCTCAGACACTTTCTCTGAATAGGCTGGTGGTAAGAGCTATCGGAGCAGAGACTCTGTCTCCAAATCCATTTGTGACCCCCCCGCAAATGCCCACCTTTGCTCCAGTCTGTGACCTGCACCGCAGCAAACACTTCAGTGATCACCTCTCACAGCAGCCCTGTGAGGCAGGTGGGGGGCTATTAGGGTTCAAGGCAGTGAGACGGACTTGTTCAAGGTCAGAGAGGTAGCCAGTGCCAGCCAGAAATAGCACTCCGAGCTCCTGACTCGAAGTCTCCAGCTCGTTACTTTAGACCATGCCACTTCCCTTTGACTGGTAAGTGCATCTTCATCATAACACGCAGCCTAATCAGGCACCTAAATTGAGCTGATGCAAATGTAAATATGGTTTCTCGAAACACTCTAGCGGTAATGTTCCATTCTCTCTTTGCTACAAATCAAAGTAATGAGCAGTCTGGTTTTTTTAAAATTTCTTTTTGTATTAAGGCTTTAATAGAGAGATAATCATGGGATTGGAAAAAATCCAAGGCACTATGATGAAACACTTAAAACTCGGAAAGAATAAATTAAGAGAAAGTTAGAAATCATATAGAACAGTGAACATAATACAGCGATTGGGAGAAAAGCAAGGCCAGGTAAGGTTGAAAATTTTGACCTTAGTAGTTCCCCTTGTAACTCGGTGATAACAAACCCGACCAGTATCCATGAGGACACAGATTTGATCCCTGGCCTCAAGTGGGTTAAGGACCCGTCGTTGCCGTGAGGTGTGGTGTAGGTTGTAGATGTGGCTCAGATCCCGTGGGGCTGTGGCTGTGGCTGTGGCATAGGCCAGTAGCTGTAGGTCAGATTCAACCCGCAGCCTGGGAATCTCCATATGCCACCACAGGTGTGGCTCTAAAAAGATTAAAAAAAAAAAATGTTGTTGACCTTAGTCATTAATACCTCCATTTCTATCTGCCTCTCTTTTAGAAAGGAGGGGTCTGGGGATATGTTGGAAGTCTTTGGGGAGGAAAACAAACCAAAAAATAAGTAGTGATCTTCATTGAAAAAAAGACCATTATAGGAGTTCCCGTCGTGGCTCTGTGGTTAATGAATCTGACTAGGAACCATGAGGTTGCAGGTTTGATCCCTGGCCTTGCTCAGTGAGTTAAGGACCCAGCATTGCTGTGAGCTGTGGTTTAGGTTGCAGATGCGGCTTGGATCCCGCATTGCTGTGGCTGTGGCGTAGGCCGGCCGCTACAGCTCCGATTAGACCGCTAGCCTGGGAACCTCCATGTGCCGTGAGCGCGGCCCTAGAAAAGGCAAAAAGACAAAAAAAAAAAAAAAAGAAGAAAGAAAAGAAAAAAAAGACCGTTATATTCTGATTCTGTTCTGGGCAAAGTTTGCAAATTTTGAGGAAGTATAGCAAAACTTAAAACCAAAAAACCAGCAACAACCAAGAGGTTGGAGTGGTACCCAAAGGTCGGCAGTGTTGAAGCAGGGATGTGTTTTAGCAGGTGCATCTGGAAGCATCCAAAGGGACAAACAGGGATAGAATCAGATGAGGTGCTAAATGAGGGCAGTTAAGGCAAAAGAACTTTTCAGCGGGCACCAGAGCAATGACCCTAAGGAAAGATAATCCGTTTGTAATTCATCAGGATGGAGAGAGAATAAGATTTGGCAGTAGTTTACATGTGAAGGAAGTGAGAGGCAGGCAAAACCAGATGGTTTATGCATACTGCTCCTAGTGTGGTCTGTGAACCAGCAGCATCGACACTACCTGAGAGTGTGTGAAAATTAGAGCGCCTCAATCCTCGCCCCATTACCAAATCAGAATCCGTGTTTTAGCAGGAGCCGCGGATGAGTAGTATGGCATTAAAGCCTGATTACATTGAGTGCTTGGGAGATGGTGAGGAGAGCAAGGGGGGACCAGAGTGGAGAGGGACAGAACGCTTCATGGTCCCGCAGCAGCCCCCAGGATGCATTTGAGGTAGTGAGCATGCTTACACATGAAAGAGATGAGCAGTCAGCGAGGTTAAATTTAGGAATTGTTAGTGCCAAGGCACATAATAAACTCATGAGAGCAGGTCCGGCAGCTGGGAGAGAAGTTTCAAAGCAGAAAAGGCTGGAGGGCCTCGAAGCAGCCCATGGGGGCCTCCGGGGAGATGGGGAGGTGAGGAAGCAGAGAGCAGCCGTGGAAGCAGTCACGGGAGGTGCCCCAGAGCTGATTTATCATCCGGACCACGTCTCCCAGACGAGCAAACACTGATCTGAATAAACAGCGAACCCTGGGAGAGGCACCGTCTCCAATTAAGAGATCACAATCCACGTAAATAAATGGCAACCAAAGGCAACCTCGGGTCTGCCTGGGTAAATCCCGGAGATTTCCTGGGTGTTCATCGCGGCTGCGGAGGTGGGGAAAGGTGGTGTTATCACGCGGCTGCAGGGACCAAGAGGGAAGCCAGGTTCTCGGGCGGGCGGGACAAGGCGGGGAAGAGGCGAGCTCTGCTGGAGAAACGCCCATCGCCCGAGCAGACAGGTTGATCTCTGACCCCCGTCACCGGGTTTATATTTTGACAGGGGAGTCTGTTGGGATGGAAGGAATAGGACACAATGAGAGCAAAATGGGGCGATGCGGAGGGATGCGCTGCAGTCTGGTCACCGGTCCTGTTTTTCAGTTCATAGGAGAAGGAGGTAGCCCAGGGCCAGAATGAAACTTCTAGAATTTGATTTCCTCAAGCGTTCACTGTCTGCTAAGTGTACAGCCGCATATCTGGCATAGACTAGCTGCCCTAGGCCGCAGACCCAGCAGAGGGTCTTGGCCCAGGGAGCTTTGTCCCAGAAATGCCTGGATGATGAACCCCACAAGGGTCCCTGAATCAGGCCTTGCGGATCCTCATCCTCGTGCACAACCTGTTTCCATAGCTGACACCGAAACACACGGCCGCCAGAGCAACCCCTGGGTGATGAGGAAGCGTGCTGCCCACTTGGAGGAAAGAGAGAGCAGGAGGAAACACACAACTGCGAGTCAAGCGTGTGGGAAGAGCACTATCCATGCAATCATTTTATTGAAGGCCAAGTCTGTGCTTATCCTTCTAGAAGATTCTGCTAATAAACCAGGAAGTGGGAGGGCATGGTTTTTGATCTGGCAGAACTCACAGAGCAGTGCCTTTGGAGAAAGTGCTAGATCCTTCTGCACAGAAAGGCCAGGGAAAGTTGGAATTCCAAGAGGGGCTGCAGAGGCCAGACTTGGCTGGCACACGCCAGGTGGAGAGCTTGGAATGGTGCTGCAGACACAGGAGCGGTATAGGCAAAGGTTGGAAGCTCCAGGGGTGCTTGAGAAACCGAGCAGCCGGTCCCACGAGTCCAGCGCAAATGCCAAGAAGCATATGACTCTGTCCCTGTTCTACCTGCTTTGTCCCCCTGTGTTATTTCTGCATATCTTGTCCCTGTGTAATGCCAAAAGGGTTCCCTAGACACCAACCTCTCTCAGGGTGCTATTGTAATTCTTTTTTTTTTTCTTTTTAGGGCAGCACCCGTGGCATATGGAGGTTCCCAGGTTAGGGGTTGAATCAGAGCTACAGCTGCCAGCCTATGCCACAGCCATAGCAACGTGAGATCTGAGCCGCGTCTGTCACCTACCCCACAGCTCATGGCACTGCTGGATCCTTAACCCACTGAGTGAGGCCAGGGATTGAACCCATGGTCCTCATGGATCCTAGTTGGGTTCATTAACCACCGAGCCATGAAGGGAGCGCCAGGGTGCAGTTTTAAAAACCTCTCACCTGGAGGGGCATGTCGTTTTCCCGTATTAGCGATGAAGCAAAATGAAGTAAAGATAATTGCGTATCTGGAGAAATTAGGAGCACAGGCAATTTTTTGCGTTTTTTTTTAACCTTGGAAAAATAGAGTGTGAATACGCTCTTGGTGAGAAAATTGTAAGCAGTGCTTTAAGGTCTTAGAAAGCCACTAGTTAACTGAAAATCCAGCATCATGTCTGTTTAAAACATTGAATTTGGAGTAAGCTTCCCACACCGTGTGCGTGCTCAGTTGGTCCTCCTGCAGATATTTATGGAGCATCTACTTTGCTCAAAGCATCATTCCAGGCACCCACAGCAGGCTACACAAGATAGAGGAAACAGGGCTCTACCGATTTCCAGGAGTCAGCTGTTCAGTGTGAGTGACAGCGCACACGTGGAAAAACATGCTTGAATTTAGCATCTCCAGCTCCAGGGAGAAGAAGATATTTAGCGCGTTCTCAGTGATTGATGGATAGGCTTGGTCCAGGGGTGCTGTATCAGGATGAATTCTCGGGCTCTCAGTCCCACGTTCCCCCAGGACAGAATGACCTCTGCCCCTGACGTTCCCATCTTTGGGGGCTATTTCCGGGTCATCCACCTGGCTTGAAATAGATTTGCAAAGATGATCTGTGAAGAAGAAATGCCAAAATAAAAACATGCAAGAAATGCAAGGAAGATCCAGGAAGGCCAAGAGGAGACAGCCAGATCAGTTTGGTTTTCAGGTGAGATTGAGTAGAGAGATCTCGCGTCAGTCAGGCAGAAAAAAAGAGGATTAATTTTTGCTTTGAGAAATAATTAATTTTATTCATGAATGAGTTGCTACTTAGAGACGTGTACATGGAGAAGGCAGGAGCGAGGTAAGCTTCATTTAGAAACCGTCACGACACAGATGCAGGCAGACACGGCCACTGGCTTGCCACGTGGTCTTTTCTTTCTTCTTTTTTTTCTTCTCCTCAAGAGAAGAGCTTTTTCTAGGTCAGGGATTCTGATTTTTTTTTTTTTTTTTGGGCTATTCAGCTTCTGCCACATTTATCCCACCTCAGGGCTTCCCACGTCTCCCACAAGAAAATGATTTCAGTCCAAGTTGCTTAGAACAGTGAGTGGCACGAGGTGGGGCATTTATTCAGTCCACCTAGATTTATTTACACATGCGCGCCACTCCCTGGAGTGCTGGGGACACTGGCATGAGCGAGACACAGCCCCGGCCTCGAGGAAGACAGGCCCACGGGAGCACGCAGTGGCCGGAAGGGGGCTGAGGTCTATGAAGCCATCCCAAGCGCTGTGTGCGACTTTGGCTCCCATGCCCAGCCTCAGCCTTCAGCTCTGGCATTAGAAGCAGGTGAGAATGCTCACTGGACGCTTGAAGCAAGTGGAACGGATTTATGACCATACAGCTGGGCTAGAGATGAGGGTTGGGACCTGAGTCCGAGACAGGGATCTCTATCCCCACGATCCGTCCCCAAGTTACATCAAAGGCGACTGGAGCCCGCTGGTCTGTCGCCCACTTGCCCAGTCCTACGTGAAGCCACTGGAGAAGGCACTGGTGGCCGCCGCGGGTGGGCTGGCAGGTGGGTTCGGATGGAGCGCCATCAGTGGAGCAGGAGGAAACCCATGGGAGGGCGTGGGTGTCCACGAGGCAAAAGCAGGGATCCCGAGGCATTGACTGCACAGTATCGAAGTGTGGACCACAGGACAGCAGGCTCTCCCCAGTCTCCAGTTACTCCATGAGATGAAAGGAGTAAGGGGGCAAACGCGTACCTTAGGAGCTGAAAGCAAAGTGTTCCCTCCGAACTATGAATTATTATTAACAATGGTCATAGCTCTACCTATTGAGTGTTCATAATATACCCAACATTTTATTAAGTGCGTAATAGAATGTACACATAGAGGCTAAAGTAATTCTTAGGAGGAAGTTACAAGGGAGATGCTCTTTGTGTACATGTTTTATAGATGAAGACACCACATTTTAGAGGGTATCGCACAACTCGTAAGAGGAAGAGCCATACAGTAGAGGAGCCGACCAGTAAATGATTATTCTTGAATCAAACACATAACCTGAGCATAGGATTCCCTTTTTTTTTTTTTAGGTCCACACATGCGGCATATGGAAGTTCCCAGGCTAAGGTTAAATCAGAGTTCCAGCTGCCAGCCACAGCTACAGCCACAGCAGTGCTGGAGCCGAGCTGTGTCTGTGACCTACGCCACAGCTCGTAGCGATGCCTGATCCTTAATCCTCTGAGAGAGGCCAGGGATCGAATCCGCATCCTCGCTGACGCTAGTCGGGTTCATTACCGCCGATCCATGATGGGAACCCCAGAGCCTGGGATTCTTAATGCTCGGAGAGAAATGGTGCCCCCTGCTCGTAACCGCCTGTGCTCTCTGCCCCGCCTACTCTTCCGTCTGGCATCCTAGCAGATCCCTGGGATGAGAAGCTGAGTCTCGGGGGGCTGGCAGGTGTCTCATCCCACTCAAAAACCCTGCGTTCCTCTGTTCCCACCAGAGTTCTCCATCTGCACTTGGACTCTGGGGATCCCTTAGTGGGAGGAAGCTACAGAGAAACCTTCCTGAAGCGGTTCACCTACAGAAAATTTTGCAAGTGTTGGCTTTGCCCTGCTGGTGTGTTTTTATAAAGGTGCAGTGTCTATTGAATTTCTGTAAATTGAATCCCCTACTAGAGGGACACTTAATGGCATTTCCAAAACGCAGTGTCTTATTTTTTTGCCTAGCAGTTGCTTATAAAAATTCAGTGCTAAGTCGATCTCTAGCCCATGACTTTAGGCTCAGGCAACTACTGATTTATAAATACACATATCCACTTGGAGAGTTCTTTTATTTCAAGGAATCTTTTTAAAATTTTTTCTCCATTTTATGTGGAGTTTTTTAAAGCTTTATCGAAGTATAGTTGATTTTAATGTTGCAGTAATTTCTGCTTTACAGCAAAGTGATTCAGTTATCCATGTGCATACATCCATTTTCTTTCAGATTCTTTTCCCACATAGATTATCCCAGAATGTTGGGTAGAGTTCTCTGTGCCAGACAGCAGGTCCTCATCGGCCAGTCATTCCATATACCTCAGGGTGCATGTGCCAGTCCTAAACCCCCAGTCCATCCCTCCCCTTCCTCCCACCACCTAGCCCCTTTGGTAACCATAAGTTTTTCAAAGTCTGTGAGTCTTTTTCTGTTTAGCAAATAGTTCATTTGTAGCCTTTTTAAAGATTTCACATGTAAGTGATATATGTTGTTTGTTTTTAACTTAGTATGGTAATTTCTAGGTCTATCCTGATTGCTGCAAATGGCATGATTTCATTCCTTTTTATGGCTGAGTAATATTCCACTGCATGTATGTAGCACATCTTCTTTATCCATTCCTCTATTGACATTTAGGTTGTTTCCATGCCTTAGCTAATGTAAAGAATGCCTCATTGCACATAGGGATACATGTATCTTTTTGAATTATGGTTTTCTCTGGATATATGCCCAGGAGTGGAGTTGCTGGATCATATGGTAGTTCTATTTTTAGTTTTTTGAGGGACTTCCATACTGTTTACCATAGCGATTATACCGGTCTACTTTCCCACCAACAGTATTAGAGGGCTCCCTTTTCTTCACATCCTCTCCAGTACAACCAGAAGAAACCACTGGTCATGCAAACAACCTCTGCTTAGTGGGCTACTTTGTAAATGTGGAGTTTCTTATAATGACAAGCTCGGTACATGCTCTGGGTCATTCGCACTTACCCTTTGCATCCAAAGCCCATCATGGTATCAGATGGAGCCACGAAGGAGACCTAGCTGCTGAGACTCCCAAGTCAGCTTTCGGATTTGTAGGTAGAGATATGGGCAGATCAGAGATGCAATGCCTGGGACATGGCTTGGGGAGGGATGCAGGAATCTGGCAGAACTCCCTCTGCCGGCCATGTTTTCCCCTCTGCACGTGTTTAATGCTCCCTGATCCTACCACCACGCCCAGCTCTCCCCTGAGCCCCCAAATGTGCCTCCTCCCTCCACCTCTGCAAAGAACAAACAAGCTCTGGATGTCAGAATGAGTCAGAGTGCATAAGAAGTCTCACTGGCTAGGCAAGAGGCCCCGGTGGGAGAAAAATGAGGCAGCCAGAAGCAGTGTTGCACCAAGCCCTTCGTTACCAGCCCCAGGGCCTGGGAGAATTCTCATTTTCCTTGTGGGCCAGGAGAGTCTGTGCCTCACCTGGGGACATGCTGGTGACGGAGGAAGAACAGGAAGGAAGGCTCTTTGGGGAGTGAGTTCTCCTGGATCCATAGAGGCATGTAAACACCTAATGATCCCTCGACAGGGGTCACATAGTTGGTTTACTAGTAACAGAGGTAAACTAGAGCGTGGCTGAGACAGCCTTTGCTTAACTGGGTTCTATTTATGTCCTAAAGTGTGAGTCTGATGAAGACCACGTGGAGAGGAAAGAGAAGCCATGCACGTCCTTGAATGTCAGCCTCAATCATCTGGCAACTCATGCTCATCTGGGTCTTGATAGAAGCAGTGTGGCTCCAGAGGCTGATAACACAATTCTTTGGCTTCTGTAATCACTAAATACGACGGTGTCCATTTTGGTGCCTGCAGGCCAGGAGACTAAGTCAGGGAACCACAGGAGCGAGAGGCTGGAGCTGCGCGGACAGTGTCTGAAGAGGCAGGAAAGCTTAATGACGTGGGGCAGCAGGACAGAACCAGGATGCTCAGATCTGTGGCTTAGAAGGAAATTTTATTTTCTTATTGAAGTGTAGTCGATTTACAATGTTGTGTTAGTTTCAGGCGTACAGCAAAGTAATTCAAATATATATATTTTTTCAGATTCTTTTCTATTGTGGTTTATTGCAAGATATTGAATATAGTTCAATACAATGTGCTATACAGTAGGTTCTTATTCTTAATGTATTTTATACATAGTAGTTTGTGTCTGCTAATCCCAAACTCCTAATTTATCCCTCCCCACCTTTCCCCTTTAGTAACCATAAGTTTGTTCTCTATGTCTCTGAGTCTGATTCCATTTTGTAAATCAGTTCCTTTTTTTAAAAAAATCTCTTTAGGGCCACACCCACAGCATATGGAGTTTCCCAGGCTAGGGGTCGAATCAGAGCTACAGCTACTAGCCTATGGCACAGCCACAGCAACGTAGGATCCGTGCCGCGTCTGCAGTCTACACCACGGCTCACAGCAATGCCAGATCCTTAACCCACCAAGTGAGGCCAGGGATCGAACCCACATCCTCATGGATCCTAGTCGGGATTGTCAACCACTGGGCCACAAAGGGAACTCCCCATTTTGTAAATAAGTTCATTTGTGTCATGTTTTAGATTTCACATATAAATTATATCATATATTTGTCTTTCTCTGGCTGACTTTCACTTAGTATAATAATCTCTAGGTCCATCCATGTTGCTACAAATGACATGATTTCATTCTTTTTAATGGCTGAGTAGTATTCCACGCTTTCTTTATCCATTCATCTGTCGATGGACATTTAGGTCATTTCCACATCTTGGCTGTTGTAAATAGTGCTGCTAGGATCATTGGGGTGCCTGTATCTTTTCGAATTAGAGTTTTCTCTGGATAGATGCCCAAGAGTGGGATTACTGGATCATACGGTAGTTCCATTTTTAGTTTTTTTAAGGAACCTCCATGCTGTTCTCCATAGCGGCTGCACCAGTTTACATTCCCACCAGCCATGTGGGAGGGTTCCCAAAGGGAACTTTAAGGTCATTTATTTCCTCCCCAACGCAGACAGCCGCTCCACAAATCCCCAGGAACATGGACAACCAGTCTTGGCTTGTGACAGGTCTAGTCCTGTGTGTCCTCTGAAGCCAATTTCCATTGAACAGCCCAAAATACTAATAAGTCCTTATGACGTCTTTCTTTCCATAATTCCATTTATTGGTCCTGACTCTGCTTTCTCCTATTCCTCTAGAGTCATTCCTCTAGTCTCTTCTTCACTAAAAGGTCTCCAGGTATTTGAAGACAATTATTATTCTCTGCTTTTTCGACTTGTTCGCAGATCGTGACATCCCTCCAGAAGTCCTTTTCTCTCTCTTTCCCCTCCCCTCACATTCTATCTCTCTCTGACTGTCCTTGTTTCCTTTTTTCCCAGCGCTCCCTTTTCCATCTTTCCTCGTCCTGAAATCATTCAAGACCAAAACTCCCATCAAGTCACTGTGTCGTTACCTAGGGCCTTGGTGTTCTTCTCTCGTTCCTGGCAAACAAGAGAAGAGATAATAAATAAGAAATGGGTGTTGACATAAGATTTTCTTCCTGAACCAATTCTGGCTGCTGGAGAGCTTGCTTGCTTGCTCACCTTTTAAAACCCTCAAGAATTTTGTCGTGGATCAGTATCAGTTCAGCATCCTGCAGTTTCTCAGACCAGGCATTTTCCTCTCCACAGCTTTCTTTAACTTCTTGCATTCTGTGCAGTTCTTGAAAATTCGTGATGGTAGGTCTAGGTCATGGGCACACCTCAGAGAATCTGGTGACTCTGCTCTGGATCTGAACCATCGATTCTACAAGAAAAGTGGGAAATATGTTCTGGATTTACAGTGAGAGACTATGGGGTTTTCATTCAAGTGACATGTAGGGGGAAAATATTAAATTTTTCTCATTTTCTCAAAGAATTTCACTTCCAGTTGTTTGGTTTTATACACCTAGTTGGTTTGTAGTAAAATCATAGGCAGAACTGCACTTATCATGTTTTCTGGTACATTTATTATCTCTCTGCTGTGCTTCCTAGCATCACCGGCCACCTGGCCGCTGTGACTCCTGCCTCTTCTCCATCCCCATCTCTCATTTGAGCTGTGCGGCTTCCATTTCGGATCTGTCTTTCAAAGACAGCCTCTCCTCTCTTGTGCTAGCTTCATCATTTCCCACTAGGCCTCTTCTCCCTTCTCCAGTCCAACTTGCCCCAAATCCTCTCTTGGCCCATCTGTACTCAAAGGATCCAACCCAGATGTGTTTTCTTAGCATGGAAGTCTCTTCTAAATCCATCCATTCACTATCTCAACAAATATTCCATGAATACTGACTCTGCCACTGATTATACCCCCATCCGTTTTTCTGCTTCCCCTCCCTTCCAGTCTCAGTGAACGTCTCTAGACCTGCCCAGACACAGAAGGCTTCTTCCGACCCCATGTGCCTTCCCATGTCCCATTCCCTCTTCCGACAAAGCTCTTTCCATTTTCTCTGCCAGCTGAGCTCCTACTCACCTTGCAAACCCATTTAAATATCACCTCCCTAGGAAGTCTCTTTGGCTCCTGCAGACAAGTTAGTTCTTCCTACTTACGGTTCTCCATCAGTCTGTTCCTGTCTCTGCTATAGAACTTAATTTGTGCATTAAATTATTTGCCTAGTTCTATTTGCTCTTCATTAGGCTCTGAGCTCCTCCAGGCAAAAAAACACATTTATTTCCTCTTTGTATTTCCAGATCCCGGTTCCGTTTCTGCCACATGTAAGGATATGATAAGAGAAGGAAGTCACTCTTTTTTTTTTTTTTTTAGAGCCGCACCTGTGGCAGATGGAGGTTCCCAGTTCAGGGGTTGAATCAGAGCTACAGCTGCTGTCCTACGCCACAGACACAGCAACACAGGATCCAGACCACATCTGCGACCTGCACCACAGCTCTCGGCAATGCCAGATCCTTAACCCACTGAGCGAGGCCAGGGATCACCATCCTCATGGATACTCGTCGAGTTTGTTACTAGTGAGCCTCAGTGGGAATTCCAGGAAATCACTCGTGAAGAGTAAGATGTTCTGGGGCTGAATTAGATAAAGCAGAAAGCAAGTGGATGAGGTCCCAGGTCCCAGAGTCCTTCTATATGTTTTGTTTTTGTTTTTGTTTGGCTGCAAATGCGGCATATGGAAATTCCCAGGCTAGGGGTCGAATCGTAGCTACAGCTGCCAGCCTATACCGCAGCCACAGCAAAGCCAGATCCAAGAAGCGTCTGCAATCTATACCATAGCTCGCGGCAACACCAGATCCTTAACCCACTGGGTAAGGCCAGGGATCGAACCTGCATCCTCACGGATACTAGTTGGGTTCATTTTTGCTGAGCCAAACCCCCTCTATAAAGGCTTTAAATTGAAGTTCAGCTTGTACAAGTTATTTTGTGAGTGTTATGTGAACTTGTACAAGTTATTTTGTGTCTGAGCCTCCATTTTTCTCATTAGTCAAGTGGGTAGAATAGGACTTTCTTTAAAGGATTATTTGGCGATAACTAAAAGATAAATTTGGTTTATTTAAAGACAAGTGCTTATTCTTCTTGTGAGAGGTCTCCCAAGAATAAATATGGAACATCATAGGGTGGAAAGTCTTAAGAGAAAGGAAGAGAAAATGCAGAGTTTTATGGATAAAGAAAAAAAAGGATGTCTTACTCTATCAGACTTTCTACCGCACTCTTCATGCGTTAATCAAATTTATCATTTAAAATCTACATATGCTCTGTAGCCTGAGTGAATCTATTCATTGATTTTTATAAATAGTCCCCAATAAATCCTTAACAGTGACAGGTGCTTTCCTCGCAGAACCCAACTTGCACACCACAGTCCTGTGGTGTGAAAAGTCAAGGCCTCAAGGCCAATACCATTTCCATCTAGGTTCACAAAGCAATGAAGAGACCCCGTATGGGAATGTTACTGAACTGAGGAGATAGGGAGCATGGATGTTTGACCACATAGGCAATAAAATCAGATAATTGAAAGGGACCCTTATCCAGAGAGGCAATCATATCAAGAGTGAAAATTATTTTACCAGGCTGCAGCAGGAGATTGACAGGATCAAGGCGGAATCAGAGTAGGCTGGCTAACTGCTGGAACAAAGTCCCCAGATCTCAGTGACTTAATACAAGTTTATTTATTTATTTTTTTGTTCGTGTCCAGCACAATTCATGGTAGGGTTAAAAGAGACGGTTGAATGAAATCATTCAGAACCAAGACTCCTTCTGTTTATCCAGTCAGTCTGTCATCACCCAGGGCCCCAGGGTTCTTCTCTGTCCTGGGAAACAAGTAAAAGGGAGTGAGCAGGAAAGATTCCATGGGAAGTCTTAATGGGCTGGGCCTGGGTTCGCATTCCACTGGCCAGAACTCAGTCATATGGCTACATCGAAATGCAGAGGAAGCTGAAGAAAAAAGAAAAAAAAAAGTGTCACTCTGTGAGCCCAGGAGGATAATGAAATAGCTTAGAGAATAAGTTTCCAGTCTCTGCCACGAGGGGTGGAATGCAAGAAAAAGGTGAAATGTAAAGCCGGAAATTTAAGTTTCAAAATGTCAGCTTCACAAATATGGGGTATAGAAGTCTTGGATTAGCTGTGGGAGGGAAAAAAAAATATCTGGGGTTTGGAAAAAATGTGGAATTCTGGCTGAGCATAAGATTACTGTCAGCTGGACTTCCCTCATGCCTCAGTGGGTTAAAGACCCAGCGTTGTCACCGCTGTGGCTCCGGTCACTTCTGTGGCGCAGAAACTTCTGTGGCTCGGAAACGCCTGCGTGCCGTGGGCGTGGGGGGTGGGGAGGTTACCGTTAGCCAAGAATATTTTCGCCTCAGAAAAAAAAAAAAAGACCTGCAGCATTGAGGTGCCTAGGCAAAGGAAATATGTGTAGTAGAAAGATCACAGACTTCCTTCACTTTGGGTTGGTTGGTTGTCGTTGACTAAGATCCTTACATTATCTGTGTCTCAGCTAAGCTATAAGACTTAAGCTTGTGGTGTATATCAGTCAATCACTGTGGCAATTATGGAGATAAAGAATCCCCCAGATCCAATAGCTTCAAACAATAATCACCTCCCTCACTCAGCCTCTGGAGGTTGGCTGAGTGAGCGATGCTTCAGGCTGTGGGCCTGCGAGGGGGCCGCTAGGTCTTTACTCCAGTAATGCTTAGTACGAGTCTCAGGCTGAAAGGGCAGCATTTTGCAGCTACACGGAGGGAGCGATTCTCATGGTGAGGATGCAGGAAAGAGAGTGGAAACGTGCAACTTTGGGACCCAGAATTGGCACATGTCAAATGGTGAGGATGCAGGAAAGAATGGAAACGTGCAATTTTGGGACCCAGAATTGGCACCTGTCACTTCTGCCCATATTCCTCTGTCCAAAGTGAAGTCCCATGGCCAAGCTCTGTATCAACGGGGGAGGGAAATAAGCTCCATCCGCATGAGGGAGCGATGCCGCAAAGTTACATGTCCCAAGGGCATTCATTCTAATGCAGACGAGGATGAGGGTTCCATCTGCCACACCAGCATGTTCAAGATTGTGGTGATGATGTAAAAATACGTAAAGCATCCAGTCCCGTGACTGGCAACACAGGAGCTCAGTCAGTGGACACACTATGATGATGGTTATAATGATGATGATAATGATGTGGTAAAATACCATATCCTCGTGTACTCTGAGTAGCTCAGAGCACATCTACTGGGTCACATTTAGTTTTGGTGCCATCTTTCAAAAGAAACACACTGGCAGGTGGGATGGCAAGCAGAGGTTAAAGCCTAAGGGCCTAGGGGTCTGGAAACTATATTGAAGGAACTAAAAATGGTGGGTCTCAAGGAGAGTGGCCCAGATTCCAGATTTGGGTGAAGCCTCTCTCACTGCAAAAGGAACAAGCTTGTAGAATGGGGCCAGTCAGGGGGAACTGTCTTGGGGTGAAGGAGATAATAGGAAGCCCGTGGACGTTTGCTGGGGAAAAGCCTGGCGTGGGCTTACTGGGCAAAGACAACAGGAGGCCAAAAGTGGTGAACAAAGCCGTTTTCTCCACAGTCAACCAGATGAGCTTTGGGGAGCAGACTGGCAAGCAGGGCAGCGCCGGGGGTTTAGTGTCTTGGAAAACACAGGTCTTAGCTCCCTTTCCAGTTGCTTCTGGTCTCAGAGATAAACCAGTCCTTCATTCCAGGGTGTCTGCTGTACATCACTGTTGAGTCTGCAGACATGCCACTCTCAGTGCCCTCGCTGAGCCCCTGGGCCCCAGCCGGGCAGTGTGAGATTTCGCCAAACAGCAGTCTCCTCCTCCTTGAAGCTTGAGTCTCCCCCTCCCCAGTTCGCCCAATCAGCCTTAATTAAACTGTTTGAAAGCTACAGCTTGATTTTAATTAGAGCAAAATTGGGAAGATTGGAATAAAATTGGCCAATCATTGTTTATGGGCCGTTGTTTGAGAACACAGCAGGCTGCAGAATTACCTCCATGCCAGGCTTCTTGAATTCTTCCAGTGGGAAGGACCGGGGCCTGGACACCGGGACACTGGCGAAGGGCTAGCCTCATTTCTGCCCTGTGAACTTCCTAGAGTTGCAGGGGCCAAGATGCTATTTAACCAATTGCTCCTGGATTGAAGCCTTTCCTAGCCACAGGTAAAGGAGGCAAAAAGAATCTAATAAAAGATGGTAGAAAAAAACTCATTCACAAGACAGACTCAAAGATTGTGAAATCAAACTTAGGGTTACCAAATGGGAAACACTGGGAGGCTGGGACTGACATATACACACTACCACACATGGAGTGTGGCAGTGACAAGGACCTACTGTATCGCACAAGGAAATCTACACAATATTCCTATAAAGGAGAATAATCTAAAAAGGAATGGCTATATGTAAGTGTATAACTGATTCACTTTGCTGTACACCTGAAACTAACAAAACATGAAGTTAACTATACTCCAGTAAAATTAAAACAAATACATTATACCTTAAAAAAAGAAAAATTTCTGGAGTTCCCGTCATGGTGCAGCAGAAATGAATCTGACCAGGAACCATGAGGTTTTGGGCTCAATCCCTGGCCTTGCTCAGTAGGTTAAGGATCCGGCATTGTCGTGAGCTGTGGTGTAGGCTGGAAGCTGTATCTCCAATTTGACCCCTAGCCTGGGAACCTCCATATGCCGCGGGTGTGGCCCTAAAAAGCAAAAAGAAAAATTTCCTGTGAATATGATGAAGGTGTACAGTGGTCTCTGAACTTGAGCACAGGTCACAGAGCAAAGCAGAAAATCGTTTGTAGCATGGTGTAAATTCTCATCAAACTCTACCACTGATCGAGCTCCCACTGCGGCTCAGCAGGTTAAGAACATAACTAGTATCCATGAGGATGCAGGCTTGATCCCTGGCCTCGCTCAGTGGGTTAAGGATCCAGCGTTGCTGTTAGCTATGGTTTAGGTGGCAGATGTGGCTAGGGTCTGGTATTGCTGTGGCTGTGGTGTAGGCTGGTGGCTACAGCTCCAATTCGACCCCTAGCCTGGGAACTTCTATATGCTGCAGGTGTGGTCCTAAAGAAACAACATATGGATATAAAATTTTTTTTTAAATTCAGCTCTACCACTGATCAATGGAGACTTGGTCGCTTTTCTCTGTCTCATTTTTTTTTTTTTTTGTTAACCTCTAAAAGATTCATAGCTACATAATGATCATTCTACTTCCTCTTTCTTGAGATCCTTATATTGGTAAAATTATTAAGCTCTTGTAAAAATTGCGTACAACTTTTTTTTTTATATATATACTAAAGAAGAGCTCTCCACCAGTATAAGAGATTGTGGTTTTTATTATAATTTCTTTTTAAAGCTCAGATTAATCATGCTTTATTCATTATAGCACATAAGTCTCTAATAGGCAAGTACATTATAGTAATCTGTTGTTGAGACAGAAGTCTCTTGATGATGTATCTAGAAATACTGCCTTCTGTACAGGAGCCAAAGCATGATCTATCCCTCAGCCACTAAAATATCCAGCTCATAGAATTCCCATAGTAGCACAGCGGTAAAACGAACCTGACTAGTAGCCATAGGATGTGGTTTTGATTCCTGGCCTCACTCAGTGGGTTAAAGATCTTGTGTCGCCATGAGCTGTGGTGTAGGTCGCAGATGTGGCCCAGATCCCAGTTTGCTGTGGCTGTGGTATAGATCGCAGACTAGGCTTGGATCCGACGTGGCTGTGGCTGTGGCGTAGGCCAGCAGCTGTAGCTCCAATTCTACTCCTAGCCTTGGAACTTCCATAGGCTGTGGGTGTGGCCCTAAAAAGCAAATAAAATAAGTAAAATAAAATATCCAGCTCAAGAACATGAAACCATCTTGGCTGAGTCGCTGAGGTAGAACTGACATTCCTCAGTGCGTATGTTGGCTACGGTCCTTCATGTGAGTTTCCTAAGATGAAGACTATGAGCCCTACAAAAAAGACAAAATGGTAATGCCTTAGCGTGACGGATTAAGTTCTGTGAAGACAGCAGCAGCCCAAAAGCGAGTGTGTCGATAGAAGGATGAAGAAAGGGAAGACTTCCTTGTGTCTGAAACTCTTGAGGGAGCTCCCATTGTGGCGCAGCAGAAACGAATCCAACTAGGAACTATGAGGTTGCGGGTTCGATCCCTGGCCTCGCTCAGTGGGTTAAGGATCTGGCGTTGCTGTGAGCTGTGGTGCAGGTTGCAGACACAGCTCGGATCCTGCATTGCCGTGGCTGTGGTGTAGGCCGGCAGCTGTAGCTCTGATTAGACCCCTAGCCTGGGAACCTCCACATGCTGTGGGTGTGGCCCTATAAACATCAAAAAAAGGCAAAAAAAGCAAAAAGCAAAAAAAAAAAAATAAGCTTTAGGAACATCAGCAGTCTGATACTCAGTGGTGGCTACTGAGACACTCGTGTCAAATTGGCAGATGTCCAGCTAGTCGGAAAAGGGCGACTCTTCAAGAGAGAGGTGGCCTCTGAGAACAAAGACATTTGCATTTATCTAGAACTGCTTGATGTGTGGGAAATTTTCCCATAGTTATTGGTTGGCAGTCTACATTGACCAAGTCAAGTCAGAGAAAAAAATGACAAGAAACCTATTTTTGTCTTTGGCTTAAGGCCAATCCATCTTTTTTGCTCCAGAGTTCTTAAATATTTTATTTAATGACCTGTCCCGTGTCTGTCTTCATTTTTTTTCAAGGAAAATCAGTCACATTTTCTTCTTACAAGTATGGTTCTTAAGAAAACACTCTTCCAGAGAATAATAGCTCTGTCCCTTTCGGCACTTCAGCCCCATTGCACACTACAGATTGGAGGAGGGTACCCCACAAAGGGAGATTTTTGGAAGTTGATCAAGAGGGCTAAAGACGGAGTTCTGGTTGTGGCTCAGTGGTTAACGAATACAACTAGGAACCATGAGGTTGCGGGTTCGATCCCTGGCCTTTCTCAGTGGGTTAAGGATCCGGCATTGCCGTGAGCTGTGGTGTAGGTTGCAGACATGGCTCGGATCCCGCATTGCTGTGGCTGTGGTGTAGGATGGTGGCTACAGCTCCTGTTAGACCCCCAGCCTGGGAACCTGCATATGCCGCAAGTGCGGCTCTAGAAAAGGCAAAAAGACAAAAAAAAAAAAAAAAAAGAGGGCTAAAGCCAAGAGCGACATCCCCGACCACAAGAGCCTACTCTTTCTGCCTTTGTTTCCAAAGCGATGCCTGGAGCTCAGCATCCTGGGCTCAGTGGCGGCCTCACGCCTTCTCCCTAGCCTCCCTGGGAGTCACCGAACCTCTTCTTAGAACTGTTGCCTGAGTGAGCAGGTGATGATGGCTGGCTCTGCTGGAAAGAGCAGTGAATCCCTCCCCAGTAAACCCAAGCCGCGTTCTAACTCAGGGGGAACAAATGGGGCTCCTGGCACACAGGGGCGTGCTGACACTGGTTCAGGATGCTGCGGGGCTGTGGCAGCAGAGGGGGGTGGGCAGAGCTGCACACTCAGGATACAGGAAATGTGATTTTCCAAATGACAGCCCCATCGGTGGTCTTGGAAATGGGCCTAACTGCGCTTCCCACGCAGAGAGGGAATAGACATGCCTATTGGAAAACTGGTAACGGTAATCGGGCTGTTAGCACGGGGTCTCAGCACAACCACCCGTCTTGTAGGCTGCAGAGTTCATTACGACTAGGTTTCAGCCTCGTTGAGGTATAGTTTTTGTTGTTAAACTATAGATTTAAAAAAACAAAACAAAACTCTCTCCTTTAAGGCTTCAGAGAGAGGGAAGCTTCAGAGGTCCAGATCAATGTTCTCAGTGTACAAGCCCGACACGTGGTGCTTCAGTAACTGACTGCTGGAAACAGCACCCGAGATGGAAGAGCCCGTCTGTGTTCTTTCTGTCTTTTATAGCTAAGAGTGCAAGACTCTAGGCGAGGACTCCTGCCGGAGGTCCTCGTTGGCCTTGTACATGGGCTGGGGGCACGGTGCTGCAGGGGGGTTGGTGACATTAGCATCAGCAGCTACGACTTGGAGGCATCACTCACTGCTTTTCGTTTACATCTTTCAAATTGGAACACCTCGTAGCCATTCAGTATTCTCACTGGACTCTTTGGCTTCAGACCCAGAGCTGGCCCAGTCCCCAAGCCCTGCTGAAGCTCCCGTTCCCTGAGGCTTGGCACGGGGCTGTAGAACAGCTCTCCTATTGCAGGCCCCTTTAGGTTCTGAAAAAATCCCTAAACTCCAGTACAACCAGAAGCATCAGGTATTGGCAATCTGGACCATTAGCATTAAGTAGTTTGGGGCAGAGATAACTGTAATCTCTTAGAATATAGATTTTTTTTTTTGTTATGTCTCCAATATTCTCAGTGTTGGTGTGTACGCTCCCGTGACAAATCAGATTTTGCCCTCCATTCTGGATTACACCTTTCCTGAACTTTGTTTTGGTTATTAACGATTTTATGGGTATGTTACTCCTTTGACAGACATATAACGTGCTGTTCACACTAAGCTAATCTAAAGTGCAATGGAAAATGAACTAAAATTTTGTTAATTATCGCACTTAACTGAAGCACCGTACGAACACCTTTGCAGGCAGAGTCTATATTGGAGAGCTCTCTGTCACCCTTGGTTTAACCTGTGAACCCTTTGTAGTGGCCTCTGTGGCTTTAAAGGCCCTTTCCAAGTGGGCTTTGCTAGTGTTTGAAATGTTTGCTTTCTCAGACTGTTGACTGTGAAACAAACACAGTGGGGGACGATTTTAAGAGAAATGGCTAAATTGAAATGGAAATTTACTTGATGTCTTAATTGAAACAAAGATGATGGCTTAATTGAAGTAGTATGTGTTAATATAATTGATATATAGAAAACATCCTTTTCCTTGGGAAAAAAAGAGCCTTGATTATTTTATTACTTAAAAAAAAACTGCTAAATGAAAAATCAGAAATGAACATTTATTCTTTGAATAGCTCAGGCTGCCTTCCAGGATTGCCTTCTGAGGTTTTTCAGATGCTGGAAAGAACCAGGTTAATAAGTTGTTTAAGCACATTTTTTTTCACCAGTCTGACTCAAATTTCATTCACAGATGTTTCCCCCGTTATTTTGATTCAGTGAAGGGCCCCAAAGGGCAGGCAGGAAACAGCCAAGTAGGAAAGAAAACCACTAGGTGCCCTCAGAGCCTGAACCTCCCTGCAGCCAGCTGAGGCCTTATGCCTAGTTCTAAATTGACACCTTGCTATTTTTTTGGTAGCGGGATTTATTATTTGGGGTGGGTGTTTTTTTCTCCAGTGAAATTTCCTACCCCCTCGCTTAAACACATACTCCTCCACTCACAAAATCACGACTGCCCCTTTGAGTTTCATGGGGGTAAGTGCCATAACATGTTGGTCATCCTGTGGATGGTGGGTCCAGACAGCCTATATTTAAATCCTGACTCTGCCACCTATCAGGTATTACCTACTGGGCAAATTAACTTATCTGTGCCTCGATTTCCTCACCCACAGAAAGAGGATAATGACATTCGCCCCCTTATAAGGGTGTTTTGAATATTATATTGGTTAACGCTCATAAGATACTTGGCATGCCTGGCACAGACTAAGAATTCATTAAATGTTAACCATTAGTTTTTATTATTGGCTCATAAAAATCTTCCTAAGTCAGTATCATTCATTTTCGAAGTCGTTTGTTATTCTGTGTTATGATTTCCAGAGCAGCATAGGAGCTGGAAACAGGCCTTTATCTCTGATTGCTCACGGGTGCTTCGTGTCTGGGCTTGATTTTTTTCTAAGTCTCAGTTTCTCCTCCTGCAAATGGGTACATTGAAACTACCTTCATCGACAAAAAGGCTTTGCTTTGAAGTGTATGTTGCACAATGTTTGGGATATACAGTAAATTCCAGTTTCGCGCAGACAATTAAAGGATTTAAGGGTTCTGGGTAATGAAAATAGAATATCTTTGTTAAAAGATAGTAAACACTTAAAAGCATTAGAATGAAATAAAATATACCTAACTGAATGTATACAAAGGGAAATCATGATATAGAAACAGCAATATGGTACTGACCTGAGTTTTAAGCTCAGCTCTGTCACTTACTTTGTGACTTTGTGCAAGTTACTTTCTTGATTTCTCTCATTGTTGCTCTCATTGTTGTCTCATCGTTGCTGTTGTCACCATTATCAGAGCGGCTGTTAATAGCATTGGGGGAGGGTCAGGCTTAGATTTTGTTCTGTTTCTGGTGTTAAAAGGTTATATTGCTTTAGGCAAACCACTTCCCTCCCTGTCTCATTGTTTTCTCCTAACAAATGGAATGGAATAGGTGTTCTTAACTGCTAGCTGCTCTGCTTGCCGGCACAGGGTAGTGCTGCATGTGGATTGCAGGTGTGGACATATATTGGTCCCTCAGCCCTTGGGGCAATTGGGCTGGCGTTGCAGGACTCCTTGTGCTTGTCAGCTCAGGCCTGGGGAAACCTCATTCACTGATCCCAGTGCATCACATACAGAGAACTTTCAGTGTGCATGGTTACACGAAAAAGGTTGGCAAATAGTGTTCAAATGTTTTCTATAATTCAAATAGCCCCAATTTCCTTCTCTTTTTTTTTCTTTTTTTTGATTTTTAGGACCACACCCCTGACATATGGAAGTTCCCAGGCTAGGGGTCGAGATCAGAGCTGCAACTGCCGGCCTACGCCACAGCCACAGCCACAGCAACACCGGATCCAAGCTGCATCTGCGACCTACACCACAGCTCATGGCACTGCCAGATCCTTAACCCACTGAGCAAGGCCAGGGATCTAACCTGAGTCTGCATGGATACTAGACGGGTTCATTACTGCTGAGCCATGACGGGAACTCCCCAAATTTCCCTCTTGATAGTGGTGTGACATCAGGTGAATCACTTAGCTTTCTGAGCTTCAATATATTCATTCACTTAAGTAAGATATACTCAAAACTTTGGTTTGGATAAAATATGTGATACAATAAAATATATCAAGTCCAGTGTTGAACCAAGGAAGATGTTGAACTAAGGAAAGGTGCAAAACTCCAAGGTCCTATTTCTTTGGAGTTTTTTTTTTTTTTTTAATGGCCATACTTGTGGCATTTGTAATTTCCTGGGCCAGGGGTTGAATCCAAGACGCGGCTGCTGGCAGCACCGGATCTTTAACCAGCTGCTTCAGGCCAGGGACCAAACTTGCACCTCTGCAGTGACCCGAGCCACTGCAGTCAGATTTTTAATCCATTGTGACACAGTGGGAACTCCATCTTTGGGGACCTTTAACACTATGAATGTGGCAGAGATTGTTGTGAGAACTCGTATCGAGGATTAGAGCTACTGATCATTAACAATGGTCGTAAAGCAAAGCAGAGTCTGAATGGGAGCTCTGTACCCCTGGACTGTGTAGCGTGTGGACTGTGGACAGTCACTGGAAGTTGTCCATGTTCACTGAAGACAGTGGAAGAGGACCCAGACTCAGCTTACTAAGCATAAGAAAATATCAGTACCTTGATTTATTTTTTGTTTTTATTAAAAAGTTTTTTAAAGTTAGAGATGATTTGCAATGTCTGTCAATCTCTGCTATACAGCAAAGTGACCCAGTTATACATATCTATCTATCTATCTTTCTTTCTATCTATCTATCTATTCTTTTTCTCATGTTATCCTCCATCCTGTTCCATCACAAGTGACTGGATATAGTTCCCAGTGAGATACAGCAGGATCTCATTGCCTATCCCCTCCAAATGCAATAGTTTGCAATTACCTACCCCAAACTCCCAGTCCATCCCACTCCCTCCCCCTGGGCAAGCACAAGTCCGTTCTCCATGTCCATGAGTTTGTTTCTTTTCTGTAGATAGGTTCATTTGTGCCATATATTAGATTCCAGATATAAGTAATGTTGTGTGGTTATCTTTCTCTTTCTGACTTACTTTACTTAGTATGAGAGTCTCTAGTTCCATCCATATTGCTGCAAATGGCATTATCTTGTTCTTTTGTGGCTGAGTAGTATTCCATTGTGTATATGTACCACATCTTAATCTGTTCACTTGTCGATGGACATTTAGGTTGTTTCCATATCTTGGCTACTGTGAATAGTGCTGCAGTGAACATAGGGGTGCATGTATCTTTTTCAATGGAAGTTTTATGTGGATACATGCCCAGGAGTAGGATTGCTGGATCATATGGTAGTTATATATTGAGTTTTCT
>PVHT020000175.1:11325999-11363241 GCA_004024745.2 Catagonus wagneri
AAATGGATATTCAGATCTTCTGCACACTTTTCAGTTGGGCTCTTTGTTTTTTTTCCTGTTGAGTTGTACAAGTTGTTTGTATGTTTTGGAGATTAAGCCCTTGTCAGTTGTATCATTTGCAACTATTTTCTTCCATTCCATAGATTGTCTTTTTTTTTTTATGGTTTCCTTTACTGTGCAAAAAGCTTATAAGTTTTATTAGGTTCCATTGGTTTATTTTGCTTTTATTTCTATTGCCTCGGGAGACTGACCCAAGAAAATATTTGTGCAGTTGATGGCAGAGAATGTTTTCCCTATGTTCTCTTCTAGTTTTATGGTGTTTTATCTTATGTTTAAGCCATTTTGAGTTTAGTTTTGTGCATGGTGTGAGGGTATGTTCTAGTTTCATTGATTTACATGCCTCTGTCCAGTTTTCCCAGAACCAGTTGGTGAAGAGACTGTCTTTTTCCCATTTTATATTCTTGTCTCCTTTGTCAAAGATTGACCATAGGTGTCTGGGCTTATTTCTGGGTTCTATATTGTGTTCTCTTGTTCTGTGTATCTGTTTTTGTACCAGTCCCACACTGTCTTGATTACTGTAGCTTTATAATACTGTCTGGGGGAGTTGTGCCTCCTGCCTCTTGGTTTTTTTTCCTTGGGATTGCTTTGGCAGTTCTGGGTCTTTCATGGTTCCATATAAATTTTTGGATTGTTTCCTTAATTTCTCCTTCTGATATTTCATTATTATGATATTCTTATATTTCATTATTATTATTATTCAACTGATTTTTGTATATTTATTTCATATCCTATATCTTCACTGAATTTTTTAGTCATAACAGTTTTTGGTGGTTTTTATAGTTATAGTTTTATAGTTACAGTTATAACAGGTATGGTGGTTTTCTATATATAATGTTTTGTCATCTGTAAACAGAAACAATTCTATTTTTTTCTTTCTAATTTGGATGACTTTTATTTCTTGCCTACCTGCTCAAGCTTGGACTTCCAGTGCTATGGTGGATAAGTGGTGAGAATGGGCAACACTGTCTTATTCCTGATCTTAGAAAAAAAGTTTTCAGCTCTTCATTGAGTACGATATTATCCATGAGCTTGTCACTTATGGCTCTTATTATGTTGAGGTATGTTCTCTCTAGACCTACCTTGTTGGGAATTAACATAAAGGAATTTTGAATTTTCTCAAATGATTTTTCTGCATCTACTGAGATTATCATATGATTTTTATCCTTTGTTTCCTTAATGTGGTGTAATATATGATTGATATGCTGATTCTGAACCATCTTTATATCCCTGGAATAAATCCCACTTTGATCGAGGTGTATGATCCTTTTAATGTGCTGTAGAATTCAGTTCCTAGTATTTTGTTGAGGATTTTTACATCTGTGTTTATTAGGGATATTGGTCCATACTTTTCTTATAATGTATTTATCTCGTTTTGGTATCAGGGTAGGGCTAGCCTCATAAAGTGAGTATGTAAGTTTTCCTCCTCCTGTTTTTTTTGGAAGAGTTTGAGAAGGACAGGTATTAATTCTTCTTTAAATGTTTGGTAGAATTTGATATTGAACCCATCTGGTTCTGGACTTTTGTTTATTGGGAGGTTTCTGATTATTAATTCAATCTCTTTACTAGTAATTAGGCTATTAAGATTTTCTATTTCTTCGTGATTCTATATATAGTAGAAGATGTTTCTAGAAATTTATCCATTCTCTCTAGGTTTTCCAATTTGTGTATAATTAATTGTTCATAGTAGTCTCTTATGATCCTTTGTGTGGTATAGGTTGTAATGTCTCTTCTTTCATTTCTAATTTTGAGTCTTCTTTCCTTTTTTCTTGGTTAGTCTAGCTAACAATTTGACTTTTTTTTTTAAACTTTCATAAAACAGCCTTGAGTTTCATTGGTCTTTTCTATTAGCTTTTGAGTCTCTATGCCATTCATTTCCACTCTAATCTGTTATTTTTTTTCCTTTTGCAAACTTTGGGCTTAGTTTGTTTTTTCTTTTCTAGTTCCTCGAGTTATAAAGTTAGGTTGTTTATATAAGATCTTTACTTTTTCTTAATGTAGGCATTTATTTCTATAAACTTCTCATTTAGAACTGCTTTTACTACAACCCATAGTTTTTGGTATTTGTGTTTCAATTTTCATTTGTCTCTGGATTTTTTTTATTTTTATTTTTTATTATAGTTGATTTACAACGTTCTGCCAATTTCTGCTGTACAGCAAAGTGATCCAGTTATATATATATATATATGTGTGTGTGTGTGTGTGTGCTCTTTTTATCACATTATCCTCCATCTTGTTCCATTAGAAGTGATGTATAGTTCCCCATGCTATACAGCAGAATCTCATTGTTTATCCACTCCAAATGCAATAGTTTGCATCTACTAAACCAAGCAATATGGATGGAACTAGAGATTCTCATACTGAGTGAGGTAAGTCAGAAAGACAAACACCATATGATATCACTTACATGTGGAGTCTAAAATATGGCACCAATGATCTATCAAGATATTTTGTGAATCTCCTTTGGTTATTCAGGATCATGCTGTTTAATATGCATGTATTTGTTAATTTTACAATTTTCTTATTGTAATTCAATTCTAGTTTCATACCACTGTAGTCAGAAAAGATGTCCTTTTAAACTTAAGATTTGTTTTGTGGCCTAACATATGATCTATTCTGGAGAATGTTCCATATGCATTTGAGAAGTGTGTTCTGCTGCTGGATGGAATGTTCTATAAATATACATTACGTCCAACTATAAAATCTAGTTGAAGGCCAGTGTTTCCTTGCTGATTTTGTCTGGATCTATCCTTTGTTGAAAGGTGGGTATTGAAGATGCCTTCTATTATTGTATTGCTGTCTGTTTTTCCCTTCATATCTGTTAATGTTTGCTTTCTAGTATTCAGTTGGTCCTATATTGGGTGCATAAATACTTATAAATGTTATATTTTCTTGATGAACTGATCCCTTTATTATTATATAATGACCTTCTTTGTCTCTTTTTCAGTCTTTTTATTAACATTTATCTTGTCTGAAATAAGTATAGCTACCTCAGCTTTCTTTTGGTTTCGTTTGCATGGCATATCTTTTTCCATCCCTTCAGTTTCAGTACATATGTCCTTAAAGCTAAAGTAAGTCTTGTATGCAGGCCATAGTTAGGTCTTATCAATTAAGCTCCTATATGTCTTTGATTGGTTATCCAGCCAATAAGAAATGAGCTCAAGTAACTTGTTATTGCCACTGCAGTAGGATCTGTGAAAGAAAACATTTTAGACAAATACCCTGTGTTTTAATTAAACTTCAGTATTTCCTGAGCAAAGAAACTAAAACATAATGTATTATTATGAACTTGTTTGCTTAGATAAATAAAGTCACACAATGGGACTTTTAAAAGACTTTTTTGGAAACATTCCTTTCCTTTGTTCCCCCGGTACTGTCTAGAATGCGACTCTCCTCTCTCTTGTGGTTTTTTTTTTTTTTTTTTTTTTTGGTCACACCCACAGCATGCAAAAGTTCCTGGGCCAGAGATCAAACCCAAGTCACAGCAATGACAATGCCTGATCTTTAACCCAGTGCACCACAAGAAAACTCCTTCTTTCTTATTTTCTAGAGTTAGATAGGGGGATGATATGACCTTAAATGGGCTTGGATTTTTATTTATTTAGTTTTAATTATTTTATTGTTTCTGTAGCTTTGTCATTTGTACTTCATGGATTTGGGAGGAAGATTCCACCAAGCTTTAGCACTGTCATGAAAAGCAGAACTGGGATGGGTGAGAAAGTGGACAACACTTTACATTTTGTGATTTTCTAAGGCAGTGGAGCTGATCCTTACTAGTATCATTTGGGAGGCAATGGAAACCCCCCCTTTTTTTTTTTTTTTACTAGTGGATGTGATCATTTACATTTCATTCTTTAAAATACAAGCATTTCAAGTGAGGAGAAAATCGTTGAGGTTAAAATTCCAGGTAGGACTAGAAAGGAACTTTGCCGTCTTCTAGAATACAGCTTCTCAAAATATGCATCCTCTTAATCCCTTTCAGGATGTCCATGCTGATATTTGCCCTAAAAGTACAAAGGCTGTGGTGGATGAAACTTCTGGCATCTTACTTTGAATAAGGGCAGTCTCACTAAATGACACTAGTAGTCATGTATTCATCATTGCGTACTTGCATCTGAACACACACAAGTACACGTACATATGCATGCATGCTAGCTTCGTGAGTGTCCTTGAAGCAAATTTATTATTTTTATTGGATCTTGACTTACAAGCATCTGCCTTTTTAATATTCTGTATGATGAAATGAGAAGTACACATCAAGTATGTTTCGGGTTCCTGACGAAGGAATGCTTGTCTCAAAAAATACTTTTGTGACTGATTGAGTTGTGAAATGAAGTAGCCACTTTTTTTCCTTGGACTGAATTTTTCTTGAAAGAACAACTAGCAGACAAACTATGGTTATTCATATTTTAGTGTTTGGCAGACATTTTCTCAAAAGTAAAAAACAAAAAAAAGAAGAAGAAGAATGAGCAAGCCTAACTCTTCAAGGGAAACAACTGACAGTATTTGCTACCAAGGATAAAATTTAAGCTTTCAAACAAAAATTGGAATTTGGGAAAACTTATATTTGTCATCATGAGCTTGACAGGTTTCCAATATTTAAAGACTTTTCTGAAGAGATTTGTGGTGATATTAACAAATAAGATGTTTTGATATTATATAATAGAAAGTGTCAAAATGTGGAAGATCTGAATAACTCAGTGGTCTCACATTTTCCAGATGGATGACCAATACATGATGTTATAAAATCATAAAGAGTAAAAAGATCCATTCAGAAAACAATGTAGAACTCTGGATTTTAACATAACTGAGTATGAACAGTTTATTGATATGGTTTCGGAATCCACTCTAACCTTTAAGAAGCTACATTTGTTGAGTTTCGTGTGGTACCAAAGAAGAATACCCACAATTATCATCAACAGATTGAAAGCAGAAGCAAATACAATTTGCAGCTCTCTTCTGCTAAGGCAGAAATTCAAGAGATTTGCCACAAGGCAAAGTGATACCACTCTTCTTACTAAATCTTTTTTGCTTCAGAACACGTAGCTATTGTCCATGCAGATGTGTTATTTGTTATGTATTTGTTATGTATGTATTTATGCAATGAATTTGTTATCTTTAAATAATTCAAATTTTTTCCGTTTTAATTTCTAATTTCTAAGGTTGTAGTTATCAGTAGATATAGGCCACATAAATATGGGGGACTCAGTCATGTCAAAGAGGGTGATAGCGTCCTGAGACCCCAGATTTTGAGACCTGCTGGTCTAAACCAACCTCCTGACTATAAAAATGGGTAACTGAGGCCATGATGGGACTCATCTACTGAGTGGCAATTCTGACTAGATCTTGTTTCTGCAAAGAACTTCCAAGATTTTCAGTGTTTGTTTCTTCCCCACTGCTCTCCTGCCATGACTACCTTCATATGAATAAGCCATTCTCCAAGGAGAAAGCTGGCTAGGACAGTATTCCGATAGAGGTCAACTGAGATAGGGCTTTCTTACAGCCTGGGCATGAGAGGCCAGGTGAGAGGCCAGAGGGCTCTTTCGGGCACTGGGTGCCTCCATCTGGAGAGATGTGCACTGAGAGGAGATGAGGGGGTGGGGTGCAGGTGGAGGAAGAGCATCACCTGCTTCCGATTTTCTGCCTCTTGTTCCAAAATACAATGAGCTTTTCCTTGTCCCTTGACTCTTCCTGCAGGGAGTTTGCCCGTTGGAAAGTGAACAACTTGGCTCTAGAAAGGAAGGACTTCTTTAGTTTGCCATTGCCTCTTGCCCCAGAGTTTATCCGGAACATCCGCCTCCTCGGAAGGAGACCCAACGTGCAACAGGTTACTGAAAACCTGATCAAAAAGTACGGCACTCATTTCTTACTTTCTGCCACCCTCGGAGGTAAGTAATCTCCTGAGCCTGCACTCACTGGTTGCCGGATCACTGAAAATAGCTTTAAGACTCATTGACTGGCTTCACTCTTCCTGGGTCTTTTATTCGTCCTGGCCCATTACTGACGGAGAAGTTTTTTCTCTCCGGTGCATTTGTGAAAAGTGTAATCTCTTAACATCTAAATTCACTTCAGTACTTTGCTCTTTGCTTCCCAGCATCCGTCTGGGAAGGGGATCTGGGGTAAGGACCTTGGGGACAGACAGGCTCCTTCTAAGCACTTGCCAGCAGGGGGCGCTCCCAGTTTTCTTTTGATTGGTCCATCGAACCCCCAGGTTTCTCCATATCCTAGTATTGGCTGTGTTTACAACTGTCAGACCCATAGGCAAAGAAGTAAATGCCCATTGAGTCCTTGGCCTTTCTGCTCCCACTCTATGAAAATTGGTACCCAACCAAACCAATTCCAGTGATTCTGGGCTGGATGGAGGTAAAGGGGGAGGGAGACAGTACAGCCTATGGCTGGGACCCACGGCAGAATCAGGAGCTCAGAAGAGGCAGAGTTCTCTCTGCCCTGGGGAGAAGAAAGCAGGATTTATTGTAGCATTTAGCTGTCTGGTGGACCAAAAGGAATTCTCCAAGGGTTCAGGCCAGCTGCTGGCATGTGGTGGGTGTTGAGGATTTGATGGGGAGGAGGGAGGTTGAGCTTCAAGGCTTTTGCCCTTTCTTAGGGAGCAGGAATATCCCCGGTGACTTCTTATAAACAACTTGAGCGAGAGAATTTTAACTTCCCCGTGGAGGAATGATGGCCTCGGACAGAGATCAATAGAGGATGTTAAATGGATAAGCTGGAGGGGCGGGGGATGAGCTCTGGGAGCTTATGGGAGCACGAGGAGAGAAGGAGGGCCACTCCAGCAGCGGTGCCATTATCCTGGGGCACATGCTGGTGAGATCTGAAGACGGGAAGAGGCTGTCCGCAGGGGCAGCAGGCTCCCTCTTAGCTCCATCTCCCTGCTAAAGGGCTTCCCCTTCCTGTTGGTAGGGGGGTCAGTCGGGGAGCCGAAGGCCTCACGGATGCGCCCATGTTGTTGGCTACAGGAGAGGAGTCCCTGACCATTTTTGTGGACAAGCGGAAACTGAGTCGGAAGTCGGAGACGGCAGGCGGTGCCGCTGCAGTCGGGGGCAGTGGGAACAGCTCGGCGGCCGTGTCCCTGGAGACCCTGCACCAGCTGGCAGCCTCCTACTTCATCGACAGAGAGAGCACCCTGCGACGGCTGCACCACATCCAGATAGCCACAGGGGCCATCAAGGTAACGGCCAGAGAAGTGTGGGAGAGGGAGGGCGGACAGGCAGAGAGAAGCCGGGGAGACCTGGGTCTTACGCGGCTCCGAGTCAGCCAGGCCTGACTGATGGAAGTGGGACCAGAACGTGCTCTGGGTCTTCCTTCTGCAGCAAGCAGTCATATGGCCTCTAACCCCAAGGCAGGCTTCAGGTGAGGGACTGCGGTGAAAGGTAGCCAAGGGCCCAGCTCTCCAAGGGTCACCTTCCAGTGGGGGAGGAAGGCCATAAACCCATAAAAATCAGGACAGTGATTCCAGATAATGATGTAAGGAAAAGACTGAGTTGTAGGCACACATTTCCTGCGGCGAGAGAGGGGAACCGCTAGACTGGTCAGGGGAGGGCCCCTCGGGCTTAGACTCGGAGGCTGAGATCTGAATGATCAGAAACCTGCTGTGTGGAGGTCTGAGGGAAGAGTGATCAGGCAGAGGGAACAGTAATGCTAAGACCCTGAGGCAGGAACCAGTGCGCTGCCTGGGTGGAACCCAGGAGAAGACTGCTGGGTCTGTGTGATGAGGTGAACGAGAAAGATGCTGGTTCAAGATGAGGTTCAGGAGCCGGCCGGAGCCAGACTGCATGGCCGTGATGAGGAATTTCAAGATAAGTTAAAGCATGATGGCCAACAAGCAGAGGAGTGATATGATCAAATGTTTAGTATTTTAGGTCTATAGTTACTGTAATTTTAATAACTGTAACCTCCATCCCATCTTCTCTACTGACAGCTTTCTAAGAAAGTTCAGGTTGTTTGAGGGAGGAGAAGACTAGTAAAGATACTTGAGAATGCCGGATAATCTAGCTCTAAATATAGAGTGAGGATGCTGAATAGAGGTCGGTGTTGTCTTGGGTCTTGCTTTTTGCCAACCAAGAGTCACAAGGAAGTTTTGTTCAGTTCTTTCTCTCTTTATTCAGTCAGTATTTACTGAACGGCTATTATGTGTCAGGCACTGTTCTGGGTACTGAGAATCCAAGAGAGAGCAAAGGAATCAAAGACCCTGCCCCATGAAGGTGAAATTCCAGTGGAGGAGATGTAATTAAATACATATATCAGGTCAACTGGGATTCATGGTATAAAGAAAGGAAGTCAGGGACGAGGGCAGAGGGTGATGGGGACATGGTGCTTTAGGGAAGACCAGACAGAGAGGGAGCGAGCCACACAGGCATCTTGGGAGGGGAGAGCAGAGAGCGAGCGCAGCTGCCCTGAAGTGGGCGTGTGCTTGGTGCGGTCCAGGAGCACCCAGTGGAGCTGGAGGGAATCAAAAGAGGGGTGAGGAAGGAGATGAGGCCACAGGAGCTGCAGGGGCTGGATCGTGAGGGCATCGCTGACTAGGGCAGAGAGAGGAAGGAGACCCAGGCAGTGACCACTGCAGTGGTCCAGGTGAGAAACAGTGGTTTGGACAAAGCCAGGGTCACAGAGGTAGCGAGAAGTTCTCCCACTCAGGTTATACCGTGCATGAGGAGCCTCTACAGGGTTAGCTAAGAAATTGGAAGGGAAGTTCCCATTGTGGTGCAGTGGAAATGAATCTGACCAGGCACCATGAGGTTGTGGGTTCGATCCCTGGCCTTGCTCAGTGGGTTAAGGATCTGGCATTGCCGTGAGCTGTGGTGTAGGTCACAGATGCGGCTCGGATCTGGTGTGGCTGTGGCTGTGGCCAGCAGCTGTAGCTCTGATTAGACCCCTAACCTGGGAACCTCCATATGCCAAGGGTGTGGCCCTGAGGAAAAAACAAAACAAAAACAAATTGGAAGAAGGGAGTCAAACCCTAAGATTTTTGGCCTGAGCAACCTGATGAACTGTGATTTCATTAACTGGGAGGGATCATACTGGGGGGTGGGGTGCAGATCTAAAAGAAAGAAATTGAGTGCAGTTTTACACATATTAGATTTGACATTCCTATTAGATATCTAACTAGAAATATCTAACAGGCGTTTGGAATATAAACACCAGGATTTCCAGAGAAAGGTCATGATGGGAGATAGAAAATTAGTGTACAAATATATAGTTGGTATTTAAAACTATGGGAAAGGATGAGATGAGATCACCTGAGGACTGAATGCAGCCAGTCAAGTGGCCCCAGGGTTTGGAGTCATGAAGCACATCGATATTCATAAGTGGGCTAAAGGAGGAGGATTCAGCAAAGGAGGCTGAGACAGAGCAGAAAGGTACAAAGAGAAACCAAAGCTGGGTCCCAAAGCCATGTGAAGAAAGGGTTTCTCAAAAGAAGGAGCAGCCAACTGTATTAAATGCTGCTGAGCTGTCAGATTGAGAACTGACCTTCAACTTGGCAACGAGGAGGTAACTGGAGCCCAGACAGGAGTAGTTTCAGTGGCATGAAGGGTGCAAAAGGCTGAGTGGAGAAGGTTCAAGGGAGGGAGCAGATGAGCAATCAGAGGAGTAGAGACAGTCTTAAAAGGTTTTGCTGTGAAGGCAAATAGGAAAATGGATGATACCTGGAGAGAGATGTGGGGCCAAGGGAGCTTGTGACTTTGTTTTTAAAGTGGGAGGTAGTCCAGAATATTGTATGTTGGTTAAAATGACTCAGTAGAGAGGGGGAAAGAGATGGTGCAGGAGAGGCGGGAGGTAGCCGCAGAAGCAACTGAGTAAGTGGGACAGGTAGTCCGTGCACAAGCGGAGAGGCGGGTCTCCTGGAGGACCGTAATCACTTCATCCTTTGTAGCAGATGGTAATACAGAGTCCACGGCACAGGTGCAGTGGGCAGCGGGTGGGGAGGGCACAGATGTGGCGGTGGGAAGATGCATTTGTTCTCTTCTGATTTTTTTCCATTTCTTTGATGAAACAAGCCAAGGCCATGGCTAAAAGGAAGGAATAATTGTTGAGAAAAGAATGTTTGAGATGGTCTTTCCAAGAGTTAAATTTATCCATTGACTAGATAAATGGTGTGGGTTGCTGAGCAGCACTGAGGGCCCATTTGAGACTCACGGTCGTAATTACAACACGAGGCCCGTCAGCAGAGTTGAGAGTTTTATCAGCTACGTTCAGCACTTCATGTTCAGACAGGTATGGAATAGATGAAGAGCTGGATTTAACCAAGGGGCATGTGAGTGTGTGTATGTGTGTGTGTGTGTGTGTGTAAAATATGCAAGAAAAATAGGCAAAGGAGTTGAGAATATATAGAAAGGAGAGATTACAGTGGTGGATCAAGGGATTTGAGACCATGAATGGATGACAGAAAGTGAAAAGTTGGCCAGGTCAAAAGACTGGAAGTCTCAGCAGGTTTGATAACTTGTTGGAGGGAAGAGAGTAGAGAAGGTGCAAGTGTGTGATGCTGAATATTGAGATTACAGCAGGTCAGGGTCTAGGACACAGCCATGGGTGTGGAAGGCTGAGACGGGCGTGGAGGACAAGATGAGGAGTGAGATGAAGATGCCAGGGGACTGGGAGGCTAGAGTATAAAAAGATTCATGGATGCCAAGGTCAGCGGGAATGATACAGACTTGGGGGTGGTAAGGGCGATGGCGGTAAGCAAGCTAAATCCTGAAAGACCCCAATGAGTGCAAGAGGGTAACAAGAAAAATAGACTGCAACGCGGAGGGGTAGTGGTTTAGAGCCCTTATGGTTCTGGCCTCAAAAGATCCAGGAATGGCTGCAGGGGAAGGAGGCACACTATTCAGGACCTCAGGGTGGCAGACCCACCTCACTTCATGCCAGTGTGAGGTGTGGGAAAGCGTACAGCCTCCACTAGAGAAGATCGTGGGGGGAGCCAGATCCCCAGGATCTGCTAGGTTGTGGTTAGAGCAAAAATTGAGGGTATAGATGTACTTGCTGAGGACTAATCATGAGATTCAGTGAGCCCGGTGGAGGTTCGCTGGAGCAGGGGTCAGATGAGGGGGTGGACAGTGTCTGGGTGAGCGTCTGTGAGAGGAGGAAGATAGCAGTTCATCCGGACTTAGCGTACGTTTGGGAGGCTGGTACCGTGGGCATCTTAAAATGATGAAAAAAAGCCTGTAGTAGCATGGAGGGGGCCTTACCAAGAACAGGGAACTCCGTGGAAGCCCCTCTCCACCTTCAGTCCTCTCCTGGGCTGTGCCAAAGGCGGAGAAGACTTGATTTCATTCATGAAAAGTAGGCCTGGACCAGTAACGCCTTGGTCTCGTTAATGTCTCTTCCTATCCTTTGACCTGGCCTACTTCTCACTTTCTAGCTCTCCTCCACGGCCCCTCGCACTCTTTGCCCAGCTCAGATCCCTTAGTCCAACACAGTAACCACTCCCTTGCATAAATCTCCAACTTGCCCTCTGCGTCCTCTTCATGCCCACAGCTGTTCCCATAATTCAGAACCTCATGCCTGTACCTGACTTTCCTGTATAATTAGTCGTCTTGTCTGCATTCTCACCTCTGCTCCCTAATTTACCATCTATGCCGCTCACATAAATGCAAATCATCCTATCGTATCATTTCCTTGCTTAAAATCCTTCTGTGACTCCTGTCCGTACGTGGGACAGAGCCCAAACCACTGCTTCCCAGTGGGGCGTGGCGGTGCGATGCAGTGGGAAGAACACAGGCTCAAACCCTAGACTGTGAGCTCGGCTACTGCTCTTGGCACAGCTTTGAACAAGTTACCAAACTTCTCCCATCCCCAGTTTGTTGCTTCTGAAACTGTTGAATAATTAGAAGAATTTCTACCTTAAGCGATTCTGGGAAGATCAAATAAGAAAATATACAGAAAGCGTGAGTCACAGTACAAATGGATCTTGAAATGGAATAATTCCTTTTTTTCTTAACAAAACACTAAGGCCATTGAAGATCTAGCCCTTCTGTCTTTTTAGTTTCAGCTCCAAACAATCCTTTTATACTCTTCTCAACCTCTCTTTCCCAACCTCCACACTTCACTTCCCATTTATACCATGAAGCCAGTCTTTACCTACCGGTCTATTCGAATATACCATGCTCTTGTGTCTCTCTTCCCTGGCACCTGCTATTTGGTTCGCTTGTGATGCTTGTCTGTTCACCTGACACCTTGTCTGTCTTGGCTCTTCCTGGCCCTGCTTTGCTTGGCTCAAAAAGGTAACTTCGGAAAAAAATTAATTTGTATTTACATTGGAGTATAGTTGATTTTCCATGCTGTGTTAGCTTCAGTTGTCTGGAAAAGTGGTTCAGTTATACATATATCCATTCTTTTTCAGATTCTTTTCCTATATAATTTATTACAGAATATGGAGTAGAGTTGTACAGTAATTTATTTTATATACAGTAGTGTATAAACGGTAATACCAAAACTTCTAATTCATCCCCCGTACATCTTTCCCCTTTGGTAACCGTAAGCTTGTTTTTGAAGTCTGAGTCTGTTTCTGTTTGCAAATAAGTTCATTTGTATCATTTTTTTTAGATTCCACAAAAGTGAAATCATATGATATTTGTCTTTCTCTGACTTCAGTTAGTATGATAATCTCCAGGTCAATCCATATTGCTGCAAATGATGTTATTTCATTCTTGTGACTGAGTAATAGTCCATCGTGTATTTGTACCACATCTTCTTTATCCATTCCTCTGCTGATGGACATTTAGGTTGCTTCCTAAATGTCTCGACTGTTGTAAAAAGTGCTACAGTGAACACACTGGGGTGCATGTATCTTTTTGAATTATAGTTTCTCCAGAGAGATGCCCAGGAATGGGACTGCCACATCATATGGTAGTTCTAGATTTAGCTTTTAAAGGAATCTCCATCCTGTTATCCATAGTGGTTGTATCAGTTTACATTCCTACCTACAGAGCATGAGGGTCCCCTTTCTCCATACCCTCTCCAGCATTTATTATCTGTAGACTCTTTGATGATGGCAATTCTGAGCAGTGTGAGGAGTTACCTCATTGTATTTTTGATTTGCATTTCTCTAATAATTAGCATTGTTGAGCATCTTTTCATGTGCTTTTTGTCCATCTGTCCTCTTTGGAGAAATTTCTGTGTAGATCTTATGCCCATTTTTTGAGTTGTTTGTTTTCAAAAAGGTAACTCTTTCATGCAACCTTTCCTGACTCCCAAGGTAGTTAAATGCCTCTCTTCTGTGTTTCCAGCGCATGCCTTTTTGTAGGGATTATCACTTGAACTGTGATTTGTAGCTAATCTAGAATCTCTGAGACTATGTGGTCCTTGTGGGAGGGACTGGGTCTTTGGTTCTCGGTAAGAGTACAGAGCTTGCCCAATTAATGGGTAGTGAGTAAAGTTTTGTTGAATAAATGAATGAATGAGTCACCTCATTTTTCAAATGGGTTAGCTCTTCTCAGTGTGTGTGCAAGTACATGTAAGTGTGCTTAGTAGAGAGAAACAAGGTAGCTGGAGTATCAGGATGGATTTTTAAGAGGACTCTGGTGATGATGCTGTAACAGACCTCTAAGGACAAGACAGTGGATCCAGTCCAGCCACATGGGCCTCGTGAAAGGATGCTAACACTCCCAGCTTACTCTGTTTCTTGTTGGAACACGTCTCTACTTTTCTATCTCTACCTGCTTCATCTTCCTGCTTTTCTTGTTCAAGGTCTTTCCACTTTTTTCTAGACTTTCTTTACATCAGTGACTTTAGCCTACATTTGCCCGTGCCCTGCTCTCTGACTCTGGCCCTGACTGAACATTATCTTTCTGTTGTATCTCCCAGCCAGTGCCATCAGGACAAGGACCCCTCTCTTGTCCACTGTAGGATCCTCAGTTCCTGGTATACAGTAGGTATTTGATATTATTTGTTGTGAATTTTGTAGGTGCCCATAATCACCCCATAAGTTTTGTTTTTTCTTTTTCCCTCGGCATCACAGTTCTAAATTCCCCGGAGCAAGAATCTGGTTCAGGATCCACCTTTTCCAACATAAAGAGTAGGGGGTTATATAATCTCAAGCATGGCTTAGTGGACTCATCTCTTTAGCAAGGTCTGTGGGTGGCAGAGTGAGAGGTGGGCAGGCACTCAAAGCTACATCTGTTCTAGTGCTCGTAGATGCACATTCTAGAGCCTGAGCTCAAAAGAAGGGCTGCCATCCTTGGCAGTCTCTTCCTGGAGCTCCTCGGTTACACCTGGATGTGAGATGACTGTTGGCCTTCCACTGAGCTGGCCAACCCGGAGCTTCCCAGTTTAGAGAACAATGGGTTTTCCCCATGGGCTGCGGTTTAGCGAACCATGAGAAAACAAGGACCATTTAGTATTTTCTCCCATTTCCACTCTCAGGTCTTCGTGTCCACATGTCTTAATGACATCTGGAGACACGTATGACCTGTCCAAGGACACAGCCCTGGACTGAGGACCAAAGGGAGGAGCAGGCATCCCGCCCCCAAAGCTCTCTTTCTTGCTAGGGTTGACCTGACCGTGTTGTCCCGACAGCAGTGGTGTCCCATCACAGATCATGTCTTTGCTTTAACACATGGCATTTACAGATCCATTCAGCAAGGGCACCGTGAAGCACACCCTTTGTTAGCAACTTTGTACCCTTTGTTAGCAATTTCTTTTCACTAAGGTGGAGAAAGAGGCAGTTGTGCCCCCTTTTGTTTATGCAGTGCATGCCTCTGAGACCACCCCCCCCACTGGAATCCCCATCTTTTGCAAGGTTTACCCTGGTCAGCACATACCTCTGTTCGAGGATTATACTGCAGCTGTTTACATGCCCATCTCCCCCTCCCCACGTACAACAGGAGGACTCAGAGCAGTGGGGACATCGCAGGCGTATAGTTCCAGGTCCCATCACAGTGTCAGGCTCAGGTGAGACACTCGAGAAAATGCCTGATAGAGGAAGGCAGGTGACCTGTTTTAGCAGAGACAAACTTAGTCACGTGAGAAGACTAGGGATTGGATTTCAGCCCTGATACTATTTCTATGACCTTGAGAAGTTATTGAACTCCATCACATAGTGTTACCATGGTTGACTCACCTGTACCCAGGGCTTATGGTCAGCTGCTATGACCCATCTGTCATTAAAACACTTGCATACAAGCTGGCAAATGGGCTTCCCCAACCTGCCATGTGCCACCTTCATCCCTCTCCCGGAAACCCAGGCTCTCTCCACAGGTAACCAAAGACTAAAGCCATTAGGAGGCCTCCAGAATCTGACTTTGGCCCTACAGCTGGCACTTCTGATTCGTCTGCACGCTCCTGTCCTACTGCTGATGCATATTATATTGTCCCTTACTCTGCCACAGGATCGGGTTGACACCAAATGATATGGTTCACGAGGAAAACCCTTGCAGACTGTAAAGAGCTAAATGCATGTTCATCCCATCCACATACCTGGAAAGGGATCAGAGCCCTGAAGGAGGGGAGGGGCCCATTTCCTAGTTGCAGCTCACCCCCTGCTTAATGGAAGGCTGAGGAAGGACGTGGTGGGGTGGGTCTGAGCAGCTCAGGAGCTGCCTGCAGAGAGCTCACACTAAAGTTTATGTGGATCACAGGATGGTGAGACAGAGCGACTCTCCTCCTACACTGTTGGGGGGAATGTAAATTGATGGAGAACAGTATGGACGTTGAGTAAAAAACTAAAAATTGAGCTATTATGTGATCCAGAAATCCCACTCCTGGGCTTATATCCAGAGAAAGCCACATATAATTTAAAAAAAGATACATGCACCCCAACGTTTACAGCAACACTATTTACAATATCCAAGACATAAAGGCAACCTAAATGTCCATCGACAGATGAACGGATAGAGAAGATGAGGTATAATCTGTACAACAGAATATCACTCAGAGGTACATATATACAAGGGAGTATTACTTGGCTATTAAAAATGAAATAATGCCATTTGCAACAATATGGTTGGATCTAGTGATTATCATACTAAATGAAGAAAGACAAATAGCAAATAATTATCACTTTTTTTGTGGAGTCTAAAAAATGATACAAATGAACTTACAAAACAGTTCATAGACTTCAAATTCACAGACTCATAGACTTAAATTTAGGGTTAGCAAGGGGGAAAGGTTGTGGGGGATAAATTAGGAGTCTGGGATTAAAATATGCACACTACTATATTTAAAATAGGTAACTAACAAAGACCTACCTTACAGCACAGGGAATTATACCCAATATCTTGTAATAACCTATAATGGAAAAGAATGTGAAAACAGTTGTATATATATACATGTGTAACAATCACTTTACACTTGAAACTAACAACAATGTAAATTAAATATATCTCATTAATCATTTTGAAAAGGGAGCGGCTCTCACAAAGCATCAAGGGACTTGTCTGCATCCGTCCCTGCCGCAGCCTGGGATTCAATTTGCAGCGTTTGTAATCACACTCTCAGCCACTCTCCTGGCCGGCCCTATCGCTCACAATTAGAAGCCCATTTTAGGGCACTCAGCTCGCAGGTGCTCCCCTAGGTAGGACGAGAGCAGCCAGGGAGTGAAGGGCTGGGGAGGGGAGCAGACTCACCAGAATGAAGGTTGGCACAACCTGGTATGCATGGAAAATCGCATGTGCTAATGAACTTGCGCTCCATGAGGGCTTTCTGAAGGCAGGACAGTCTCTGTCAACAGACCAATTAGCACACGATTATTTTCTCTTTCTGAAAGCTTATCTGAGACCCTCTTTGAACGTGTGCGCCTGAGCGAACTGCACTTTCTGTTACCTCCGTGGGCTCTCTTGATAAGCTGCCCAAGCTGTCTGCCTCTTCTCTGGACCAACCCGCCAGCGACTCTGGGACTGGCAGCACTCGGTGGGAGGGGTCCCCAGCTCATCCTGCTTATCAGGCCAGTGCTAGGGGAATATTTGCAAGAGGACCCTCTCCGGCGCCCCTCCTCCTCCCCACCTCCTGGCTTCTCTAGGGAAGACAGAGGGGGTGCGGGGCAGAACAGTGGGAAGAGCCATGACTTCGGGGTCTAGTAAAACCCGAGCGAGGGAGTTCCCGTCGTGGCTCAGCGGTTAATGAACCCGAGTAGGATCCATGAGGATGTGGGGTTCGATCCCCGGCCTCGCTCAGTGGGTTAAGGATCCATCGTTGCCATGAGCTGTGGGTGCCTCGTAGACACAGCTCGGATCCCGCGTGGCTGTGGCTGTGGCGTTGGCCGGCAGCTGTAGCGCCGACTGGACCCCTAGCCTGGGAACTTCCATACGCTGGGGGTGCGGCCCTACAAACAAGCAAACAAACACAAACCCAAAAAACAAAGAAACCTGAGCGAGCCTGGCTAAAATCATTGCCTCTAACAGGAAGTGAGCAGGGGGATCTTGGTCTTTTTCTCTTCCTCATTCCCACTCTTGTGCCACAATTAACAAAGTGAAGCCACTCAGGCCCTTTCAGTGACCTACCTAGCTGTCCTCTTGTGGAACTGACCTTTGGAAGTAGCAAAGGAAAAGTCAGAAAAGAGCATCCGTGTCAGCCCTGGAATGTGAACGAGATGGCGGTGGGGGTCCCGGGGAGCAGGTGGTCGACAGGTGGGGATAAGGGCGGGATAAAGGAAAGGAAAGTGGCTGTGCTCTGCTCACCCCCGGGAGTCGCCCTACTTCGACATAAGGCATGTAGCTTTCTCCCTGCCGGGACCTGCTGCTGGTGAGTGTTCAACTCAAGAGTGGGTGGATGGAAGAGCCAGTGCAGAGCTCAGCGACAGTGCGGTGCGGTGGCCAGCTTGCCTCGAGGCAGTCTCCCCAGTACCATGCCCGCCGTCCCACTCTGCCCTGCAGCCCACACCATTCCAAGAGCGGCAGGCTTCCCCAGAACAGTAGGGCCGGTCCTTGACTGTGGTGGTTCTTATAGGGAGTTTTGCACAGTCTGAAGAAGACTTTACCTTGAAATGAGCCTGGCTTCGCCTTCCCACTGCAGTCTGGCACTTAGTGGATCACCAACTCACTCAATACAGAGGCTTAATTTCAGCACCTCGTGCCCACCTGTGGAGGGAGGCAAGACCATATGTAACACCAGGATTCTAGAAACACGTTTCCACCTGTCTGTAAACTCCTTATGGCAGGGACTGTGTCTTAGGCACTGTTGAGTTTTGGATTATTCTTGAATATTCGATAAATGAATAAATGAGTTGAAGAATGAATGAATGACAAGAGTCCTAGTCCTGCAGGTGACTAGCTGTGTGACCTTGAAGAAATCATCGAAGCAGGCTGACCTTGGTTTCCTCATCTGCAATGCAAGGATAATATCCCAAGTCCATAGTTTGTCTTACCCCACGTTCATGTTCGGAGGAGAGGGCAGATATTTTGGATGAACTGGTCTGTTTACACTTGTATTTAAGAGTGATGCCATCTATATGGGTTTGACCCACTTTAATTTTCTGGAGCCTGCTGACATGCCCTCAGGGGACACGGGGCATTGAACTGAAGCTGGAGGACTCCACAGTCAGGGTCCTGTCTCAGCTCCTCCACAGCTCTGTAACTCACTTGAACCTTGGCTTCCTTCTTTGAAGAGTGACCATGGTGAGATTTGTGTCAGTTAGTGTGAAGGTTAAATGGGATGATACTGGAGGATGAACTTGGAAACTGTGGAAAGGCTCTTCAGTCCGCCACGGCCTTGGTTCCGCTCCCCATCCAGGCTGGGTCTTGCTGTTGCTCACACATCGAGCCTGTTGCTGCCTCTTGATCTTCATCTGCAATTACCTCTTTTCTTCCCAGTGCTCCCCGCTCCCTCCCATCCCTACTCATCTTTCAAGACCAATTTATGAAGGACCTACTCCACGATGCCTTCTCAGACCACTCGAAGCTACAAGGATCTCTCTTTTCTCTTTACTGTGTTGTTAACATTGTACCATCCCTCTGTCCCGTGTGTATTTTTAAGATTGAGCGTAGTCAGTTCTCTTGAATGCTGTTGCTTACCCTTTGGTATTCACCGTGTTAACCAACAGCATGGCAGAGACACGTACCACACACTTTGGAAGCCGTGTGTTGTAGATCACGCCAGCCCTTCTTGTCTTCACAGCGCTTCCCCTCCCCTCCCATCCACTTTCTGGTCATCTTTAAGGACCAACTCAGTTGGTGTCTCCTCTGCAACTTCCTCCTCATTTAGAGTCGTGCTTTCCTCAGGGTTCATCATGACGTGTTGCTGCTTCTGCTCCATGCAGATATGTGTCTTTCGGCTGGGTGTACACCTGCCTCCCCCACAGGCTGTAACTGCCTGGAGGACACGCCACATAACTTGGACATCCTTGTGCCCACTCCTCCACCCCCCAGAGTCTGGAACAGGTTGCTCATGCATTCTCTAATTAACTGAGCACCTACCATGTGAAGAGACACTGTATTAATTTCTGCTGACAATATGGTGCGCAAAAGAACCATAAGCTTACCTCTGTGGAGCCTTTAGTGCGTGGAGGACCCAGGCTTTAACCAAATACTTGCAGGAAAGAATGGAAAACTGCGACTTGCACGCCTGCTGCAGAGCAGAGGTGCCTGGAACTAGGAGAGAAGGTCAGAGGTATCAGTGCCAACTTCCTTGAAGAACTTGAAAAAGTCACTCTATGAATGTTTGATAAATTGTATGGAATTGAACAGTGGCTGCTCAATAAATACCCCTTGATTGGTTGATTGATTGTTGGCAAAGCCTTCCGAGATCCTGAGAAGAAAGGGCCTCAGGTCCCCATCATTCTTATTACATAATTATTTCAGTGCATTTAAAGCTCCCCATTTTTCATCTTACACTTTACACATCAGGGAAAAACGGATAGGCCAACTTTATAATATTTTAAAATGACTCTTTGGTGTTTTGGAGTATTACATAGCTATAAGAGTTTATGTATATTTAATATACTTATTAAAATATGCAGTAAGCCCATGGCTGATTTTCTCAAAGGACGTCTCAGTGCCGAGGTGGGACTTAAATGTTTAATATTAATAATAATACTCATAACTCATATTTCTCCTGTGCTTTTTCATCTTCGGGCTCCCTAAAGCCTATGAGCACCACACCGAGGGGATGCAGCTGGGCTCACCAGCAGGCCGACAGCATCTGCATCTGGCCTCCTGTCTTCCTTTGGGGGTGGGGAGAAGGGGGAACTCCAGCTTGAAGGCCCAGCTTTCTCTGCCTGCGTTGAGTTTCCTCTTCCCAGACACAGATTTGGGGGGAGTTCCTATTGTGGCTCAGCGATAACAAACCCGACCAGCATCCGGCCCCGCTCAGTGGGTTAAGGATCCGGCGTTGCCGTGAGCTGTGGTGTAAGCCACAGTTGCGGTTCGGATCCTGGGTTGCTGTGGCTGTGGCACCGGCCAGCTGCTGCAGCTCCGAATTGACCCCTAGCCTGGGAACTCCCATATGCCTCAGGTGTGGCCCTAAAAAGCAAAAACAAGCAAACAAAGAAAAAATAGACACAAGTTCCTGTTGGTTCCCTCTGAAAGGCTTCCACTTATGGACAACTGCTTCCGCCTGCCCTATGCCACTGATAACTCACGGGCTTAGAACAAGGAAGCAAGTGGCTTTATGCTCCCGGGGTAGGGAGACCTGTGTCCTTCCTGGAGGTGGTCACTGACCGGACAAAGAGCCTGAGATGGGCTGACGGGAAGAGGGCAGTGGGAAGGGAAAAATCTCGGCTTGTTATCTAAACCCACACCCTGCCGTCCCTGCTCTAGGTCACGGAGACCAGGACCGGCCCCCTGGGCTGCAGCAACTACGACAACCTGGACTCGGTCAGCTCTGTGCTGGTACAGAGTCCGGAGAACAAGGTGCAGTTACTCGGTAAGCGGCCCTGTGCTGATTTCCACGCTTTGCATACCTGGTCAGAAACAACTGGGATCACTCACGTGAAAAAGGCCTCCCTGCCCCATTCGGCTAAACCCTTCCCAAGGCAAGAACCACTGCCAGTTCCGGGACCTGTATTTAACAACCTGCCACCATTCTTTTGAGAGAACTCCTTGGGACCATCACTCAAACCACTTGGGACATGCAGATCCTCCGGCCTCCTAGTCCTTCCCCACGACCTCTGTCACTGTCCTGCAGCCACAGCATAGCCATCGTCATGCGCCTTGGTCTTGTTCGGTCAGCTCCTGTGTCATCCAGAGGACCCTCTGCTCTATCCTAAGGATGCACTGGGGAGCAGCTGGCCTTTGCCAAGTGGTTATGAGGCACCGTCTCTCGCTCCACTAAAGAGCTGTGCCCAGTGCGGGACCGTGGGAGAGAGGCCCCTGCTTTCTGCTCTCAGGCTGCCGTCTTCCGTGGGGGAGCAAAGTCAGGAGACGGGTTTGAGAGGAATGGGAGCCTCGGCTGGAGACAGAACAGGCAGCATCAGAAAAGCCAAAGGAATGGCAGCGATGCGAGGTCTGGAGGCTGGGAGAGGAGGGCAGGCACTCAACTCCTGTCCTCCGTCCCCCAGCATCCTGGGGCAGACACATGCCTGCGGATTCAGGCGGAGCTCTTTGGCAGTGGGAGAAGTTCCTTCTTCTTAAGCCCTAACTGAATTGGACTCTGTTTAAGATGTTATTGCCTTGGTATTATAAAATCAATAGCCCTCTCCCAGGATCCCCGATTACAAACTCCAGGCAACCTGAGCCAGATGCAAGCCCTCCATGCTTTAGGAATCAAATATATAATGCAAAGGAGGAGAGGCTGCCTTTATTTAAAGCCACCCGATGCGATTAGCATCCCTCTTCTCCTCTGTCCCTGGATGGGCTAGGTTTGTGTCTGGAAATTAGCGATGAGTGAAGTTCAGAGTGTCTGGTGGTTCATTTGGAATAGTTTATGCCATTTAATTTTATAGCCCATCACTCATGCAGACATTGCTCGGGGCACTTATTTTATGGCAATAGGAAATGTTATGGTGAGGAGGAGGGAGCTAATGGGGGAGGTGAAAGGGAAGGACTTGCAGAGGGGCGAGTGTTGAAAGCCAGTGAACGTGGGCAGGCTTTGTGGGGAGGGCTGCTTTAGTGTCGCTGTGGGCACAGCGTCAGGAGAGGACAATTTACAGGGCCGTTCAGAACAGGAGGTGGTTCTCAAATAAGAACAACAAACATATATTGCACCTGCAATCCTGGACTTGAGGTCTGCTGACACAGGGATACATACTTTGGGCTCTCTGATTTGCCCGCCAAGGACAAGGTCAAGGGTGTGAAAACAAAGAGCTGGTGGATATTTGATGACAGGGGAGCTCACCACATCCAAAAGTCCGCCTGTCCCCTGCTCTCCTGGCACCGCGTCTCGCGGCGCTCCTCCAGGCTGCATCCCTGTCCTTCATTCATCTCTTGACACGCTTCCAACAGCCACCCTGTGTGGCCCGAAGCCAACTAGGAGTATATTCTGCTGCTGGTAAACCAATATCCACCCCAGATGGGTAGGAAAACTGAAGCCTGCAGCAATTGAGTGGATTATATCCAAGGCCAGAGGCAGCTAATTGGAAAAGAGAACCGAGAGACGTGCCTGTCTATCCAGGCTTGACTGAACTCGGGGCATCCACCACCCTCCTGCTTTCAACTCTCTTTGAGGTTAAATCATGAGACGGGCAGCCAGCCCCACTTACGCAGTATGACCCAATGGGACAAGTGGGCGGGGTCTGACACCAAGCCAACTCTACTAGTCCTGGGACTTTGGCGAGTCACTGGGCTTGGACTTCCTCACCTGTAAGAGCCTCGACTATGACCACAAGTGTCCCACACAATCATAACTGGAAAGTTTGCCATGCCTGGCCACTATGTACCCACAATGCCTATCCCTACCTCCTAGGCAGGGCAGCCCCCTTGGTCATCAGGGCTAAGGTGGGGGCCCAGGAGGGTCGGCATTCAGGGACATCCCAGGAGGCCTGCTGCTAATCTCAGAGAAGCCAGAAACCGGATGGCTGTTGGAGGCAGAGCAAAGAGTCCATCAAGCCTTGATTCATCCCCCACGAGGGCTATAAGCTCTTCCTTTATCTACAACACCGTCCTATTTCCATCCTAGAAATGCTGACATGTAGCCAATAAGCCCATTCAGATGATATGCACGCTCTCAATTTGGCTGACCTGAGGGGTTCAACAGAGCCTTGAGCTTTGACGTCCCTATCTGTCACTGGGACAGCGGTAACCCTCTGTCCCAACCAGCTCAGCAGGATCGGGCCCTGGGGTGGCCCTGCTTGGGGCCCAGGATGCACAAGTCAGCAGTACCCCAGCTGGGGGTTCTGCAGCCTTGGGTGTGGGAAACTGAGTACCCACCAGTCCTGCTCGGCGGTCCCCCCACACATCCTTTGCTTAGGCCTGCAGGTGCTGCTGCCCGAGTACCTGCGTGAGCGCTTCGTGGCCGCCGCACTCAGCTACATCACATGCAGCTCCGAGGGTGAGCTCATCTGCAAGGAGAATGACTGTTGGTGCAAGTGCAGTCCCACCTTTCCGGAATGCAACTGTCCCGACGCCGACATCCAGGCCATGGAGGACAGCCTGCTGCAGATCCAGGACGCCTGGGCCACTCACAACCGGCAGTTTGAGGAGTCAGGTGAGCAGTCAGCCAGCCCAGATTTCCTCCCTGTGGCTAGGGGGTGGCTGTGAGGTGCTGGACAAGAACTTGGGGCACTCAGCTTGGCTCCAGGCTCAGCCTCGTAACTGGCTCCATGACCTCCAGTAGGTTTTATCACCACCCCAAGGCTCAAGTCGTTTTCTTTTGTTGTATATGCAAACAGACCTAATACCTACCAAAGAGATATGTTTCAAGGACTTAATAAGCTAAGGTAAATATAATCGGGGCCATAAGCTACAGATTGCTACAGATTCCACAGTGCCTGCAGGTAAGGTGCACAGTGAATATTTGCTGAATGAACGAAGCACAGAGCGTATTACTAGGAGGCACCGAGTACGTGCTGGTTATTGCTGACTGCAGGTATAATGGATACCAGTGTTATCTTGAGACTTAGATTCAGAGGACTTGGTTCTGAGTCCTTGTTCTGTGTTACTGTTGGGATGTTTGCTCCCCGCAGATTCATATGTTGAAAATCTAATGCCTAAGGTGATGGTAGTTGGAGGTGGGGACTTTGGGAGGCGGTTAGATCGTGAGAGCAGAGCCCTCATGAATGGGATCAGTGCTCCTTTAAAGTGGCCCCAGAGAGGTGCCTTTACCTTTCCACGCTTGGAGGACCCAGCAAGAAATCGGCTGTCTGCAACCAGGAAGAGGGCCTTGGGTTGCTACCAGGCACCGCTAGCAGCATCCTCGCTTGGACTTACAGCCTCTAGAAATATATTTCTGTTGTTTATAAGCCATGCAGTCTGTGGTTTGTTATAACCTCTTGGGCGGGCCTAACCTACTCTATACTGAGCCATTTGATTTAGCCAGGCAGCTTCTCCAGGCCTCCATTTCTTTATCTGTAAATGAGGGAAAGTGATAATAGGAGGTGGATGGATGGCTCATAGGGAACAATGCAGACAGAATTAAAGCATAAAGAACTCTGCATGCTGTATTCATCCATTTCAATACTAAATGAACTGAACTAAATGAGTAAGAGTTGTGTGGCTATAGCTCAAAAACCTGAACATTGGGAGTTCCCGCTGTGGTGCAGTGGGTTAAGAACCTGACTATAGTGGCTCAGGTCACTCACTGCAGAGGCGTGGGTTTGATCCCTGGCCCAGCACAATGGGTTAAAAAGGATCTGGCATTGCTGTAACTGTGACAAAGGTCAGAGCCATGGCTTGGATTCAAGTCCTGACCCGGGAACTTCCATGTACCATGTGTGCAGCCATAAAAACCAAACCAAACCAAAAAACCCTTAATGTTGGACAAAACAAAGCAAATGAAAAAGGTTATATATTATATATTTATATAACATTTATATGCAATATAATTATTAACTATAATACATACCTAATATTATTTATATGATGTCTAAAAACATGCTAGACGAGTAGTTATGCTGTGAGCCACACGGGAAGTCCAGTGTCACCACGCTGTACAGCTGGGTATAATGTAAAAATTAAAATTAATCTAAAAAAAATAAAAAAAACATGCTAGCCAATACTTAATTTTTAATGGATAAATACATTTGTAGACAATGTTAAAAAGTATACAATAATGACAAAACATTTCAGAGAGAAGTTACCTCTAGATAAAGATGGAAGTTTAGGGCTTTCAAGTGTATTTGCTTTGCTTTATTTCTTTAAAAAAGTGGAATTCAGTATTGCAAAATGGCAAAATCGGGGTGGTAGGCATGTGGGAATCGATCTTGTCATTCTCTGCTCTTTCGCATATGTAAGTGTTTTATAAACACATGCTAGTTGTTAATATCATTACTAGGTGTGATTTTTTTCCCCCCAATCACCTGGGTAAGGGATGAAGGACCAGGGGCTTGAGAAATCAGAATGAGCTGAGATCCCAGGCACTTCCACCTCGAGTCCCAGAGAAGGCATTCGATGGCTAAGGAGAATATCACATTCCAGCCCCCCAGCCCCAGCTGCATTAGGTAGTTGGGGGCAGTGTTAGGTAATGGCTTGAGCTGTGGGAAAGGGCCTTCCACTCTCTGCATTACTGCTAGTGAGTGAAGGAGGGCGGTCTGAACCCCCACTGGGAGACTGCAGGTCCCAAGTGAAAGCAGACCCCTGGACAGAGATCTGAGCATGAATTCAGAAAACACATTGTGCCCAGGAAGTTCGGAGGAAAACTCAGACTTGCAGTAGGAGCTAAGAACCAGAAAACACACTGCTTCTGGATTAGCCTCAAGAAAGAACAGGTATCTGGCCAGGAGATCTCAGAAGAGAAGAAGGGTGTCCTAGAGTCAGAAAGAGGGACGTAGAGGGGAGAGGCTGGTCTCAGGCACTGAAAGGCTTCTAAGAAGACTTCCAGGCTGGGTGCTTGTCCCCACTTGCCAGTCTTGCGTGCCCTCACCTTCAGGAGTGCCCCACACTTTCCCCAAGGGTGCCTTGGTGCCAAGAAGACTGTGAATGACTGAGATGAAAGTATAAAGGGCAAAGAGAAGCATCTCAAGGTCACTAGCCCTGCGGGTGGTGCCAGAGATGTTTTGAAATTCAGAAGCATTAGAGAGACAGGAAGGATGAGAAAGAATCCCAAAGCCATATCTTATGGCACATCAATCATTTTTCAATAAGGTTGTTTAAAAAGAAAGAAAAAGGGCCTGGGAGAGCGGATGCGAAGCCTCCTTCCTCATACAGTGATTGAAGGGCCAGTGGCTCTGGGGAGGGGAGTCCCCCCCCCCCCCGACCCCCGCCTCAGCCCAGCCCCCCTGTCCTTACCCACAGAGGAATTCCAGGCCCTGCTGAAGAGGCTGCCCGACGACCGGTTCCTCAACTCCACAGCCATCTCCCAGTTCTGGGCCATGGACACCAGCCTCCAGCACCGCTACCAGCAGCTGGGAGCCAGCTTGAAAGTGCTGCTCAAGAAGACTCATCGGATCGTCCGCCGGCTCTTCAACCTCTGCAAGCGCTGCCACCGGCAGCCCCGCTTCCGCCTGCCCAAGGAGAGGTGAGCATGCCAGAGCCGGAGCCGCGACGCCCACAACAGTGCTGAGGCCGGGGAGAGGACCGCTGTCCAACGGGGCAGGTCCGGGCCTGATGAACCACACACGGCCTTTGCAGAGTCTCCGGCTAGCTTGACCTGCTGGGGTGTCATTCCCAGTTATGCCTTGTGTCTGAAGGGAGAGAGAGGAAAGGAAGCGAGAGGCAGCTTTGATATAGCATATGGTCAATTCGAATGTTATTCGAACAGTCTTCAAATTCTCACTTGTTTCCATTTTAAGAAGTCTTTTAGGAAAAGAAGGGGTGGGATTAAAGCTCATCCACCAATTCCGTGTGATAAGAAACACACACAGTGTGGCGCAACAGAAAGGAACACGACTAGTACCCATGAGGACACAGGTTTGATCCCTGGCCTCGCTCAGTGGGTTAAGGATCCAGCATTGCCGTGAGCTGTGGTGTAGGTTGCAGACAAGGCTCGGATCTGGCGTTGCTGGGGCTGTGGTGTAGGCCGGTACCTACAGGTCTGATTAGACCCCTAGCCTGGGAGTTTCCATATGCTGCAGGTGTGGCCCTAAAAAAAAACAAAAAGAAACACACACAGTGGATTGTTCCCAACCAGTGACTGTTCCGGGTCACGGAGGAGGGTGAGCTGAGGCCCTGTGTCCTCGGGAACAGAGTGGGCCTGGAGGGTCACGGGCCCTGACTCTTCCGTCCACTCTTTCACACATGCGTTCATGAAATCAACAGGCTTTTCTGAAGTCCACGTCGTGGGTCCTAACAGTAAGCAGTGAGGGGGTATTTGTTATTTGGGGAGATAGAATAAATATACAGGGGCATCAACTTTGGAAAATTACCGCTCTGGGGCAGCCACTTAAATTCATGTTCGTGGAGCACACATCAAAGGCATGGGCTGATAACAGCACAGGCCAGAGAGAAAAACCACCAGGGAGAACGCGCGGTCTTGGCCCGATTGTGGAGGGAAGAGGCGCAAGTGGACTGGTAGGTGCGGGACAGAGGCGTCCCGGAGGGGGCGCTGCCCTCGCAGCAACCCGGGGTGCACCTCTCACTAAGGCCCAGGGAACAAGGGAAGTGTGAGTGACAGGACAGACCAGCCAGGACTTTGGGGAAAGGCTCATGTCTTTTTAACAAATACTTTGTAAATGCTTACCAGGCACCGGGGACAGTCCCAAGTTTCTGAGAACATGTTGGTGAATATCGCAGTGGCCCTTGCTCTCGGGGCATCTGCAGGGAAGCCAGCTCTGACCAAGTCAGCAATAAATAAACACAATCAGTTTTGATACTAAGCGCTGCTGTGGATAACCTCAAAGTCAGGCGGTGTGATTGATAGAAGGGGACAGCGTGGTTCCTTTGGTAGGGGTGTCACGGAAAGCCTCTTCGGGGAGATATCATAAGAGCTGGATTCTAAATCTTAAGAGGGAGCCAGCCATAGAAAAGCCCTGTCCTGGGTGGAAGAGCTCCAGAAAGGACAGAGACGGTGGAGGCAGAAGGAAGCCGGCATGACGTTTGGAAAGTTTGGAGAGCCGGTTGTTGGAAGAAGCTGAAAACTAGAGCTGATACTAAAGACACCGGCGACCTTGTATAGGCTTTTGAATAAGGGAATGAGGCGGGACTCGGGAGGGGTGAGCCCGGCTGCTTTAGCTCAGGTTTGATGTCAGATCTCTCTGGGGCTGATTCATCAAACACCCAGCTCCGGGCCTTGCTCAGTCATCCCGAAGAAGTACAGCGGCGGCGTTTCCATCATTCAGAGAGGGCGGGGCTTTCATCTTCCCCGTTGCCTTCCCTGCCTAGCAGTCAGTCTCCTGCCTCCCTCGGGCAAGCAGCAAGGTACGGCTTCCTCTGACTCTTGCTTCCTTTCTCTCTCCCCTCCCAAAGGAGCTTATCCTGCTGGTGGAACCGAATCCAGTCCCTCCTCTACTGTGGAGAAAGCACTTTCCCCGGCACCTTCCTGGAACAGAGCCACAGCTGCACCTGCCCCTACGACCAGTCCTCCTGCCAGGGCCCCATCCCCTGTGCCCTGGGTGAAGGGCCCGCCTGCGCCCACTGTGCCCCGGACAACAGCACCCGCTGCGGGAGCTGCAACCCGGGCTACGTGCTCGCCCAGGGTTTGTGCCGCCCGGAGGTGGCCGAATCCCTGGAGAACTTTCTGGGGCTGGAGACAGACTTGCAGGACCTGGAGCTGAAGTACCTGCTGCAGAAGCAGGACAGCCGCATCGAGGTGCACTCCATCTTCATCAGCAACGACATGCGGCTGGGCAGCTGGTTCGACCCCTCCTGGCGGAAACGCATGCTGCTCACCCTGAAGAGCAACAAGTACAAGCCGGGGCTGGTGCACGTGATGCTGGCCCTGTCCCTGCAGATCTGCCTCACCAAGAACAGCACCCTGGAGCCCGTCATGGCCATCTACGTCAACCCCTTTGGGGGCAGCCACTCTGAGAGCTGGTTCATGCCCGTGAATGAGGGCAACTTTCCCGACTGGGAGAGGACTAACGTGGACGCAGCTGCCCAGTGCCAAAACTGGACTATCACCTTGGGAAACAGGTGGAAGACCTTCTTTGAGACAGTCCATGTTTACCTACGGAGCCGCATCAAGTCCCTGGACGACAGCTCCAATGAGACAATCTACTATGAGCCTCTGGAGATGAGCGACCCCTCCAAGAACTTGGGCTACATGAAAATCAACACCTTACAGGTCTTTGGCTACAGCCTGCCCTTTGACCCAGACGCCATCCGGGACTTAATTCTCCAGTTAGACTACCCATACACTCAAGGTTCCCAGGACTCTGCCCTCTTGCAGCTCATCGAGCTCAGGGACCGGGTCAACCAGCTCTCTCCGCCCGGCAAGGTCCGGCTTGACCTGTTCTCCTGCTTGCTCCGGCACCGGCTCAAGCTGGCCACCAATGAGGTGGGCAGGATCCAGTCCTCCCTGAGGGCTTTCAACTCCAAGCTGCCAAACCCCGTGGAGTACGAGACAGGCAAACTCTGCAGCTAATGGAGGGGGACCCGCTCCAGCGCCGGGCAGGGGAGGGGATCCAGGAATCCAGGATTGCAAAGATCACCTAAAGCCCTCGCCTTAGTGCCAACAGGGTGCTCCCTTAAGACTGTCCGCACCCAGCCGATGGGACCTCGGGGCTTGGACTTGACCCGAAGCAGGCAGGAGAGAAAGGAACAGCCTCGGCACACACATGCACACACTCACTGCGCACGTGCACACCGCGCACGCACTCGCACGGGGAGCCTACGGCTCCGCAGCCTGGAATCTGTGCAGTCGGTGCTTTCTCAAGTGGATGCGGGTGAAGGAGAGGAGCCTAGAGAAGCATTCAGGAAAAGAACCAGCCAAACCCTGCAACACACGACTCCTTAAAAAGTGATTCTTGTCATTCAAGAAAGCCAGAGGGAAAAGCGGTGTGGGGGAGCGGGGGGAGCGCTGCCTCTCTCCCTCGGTGGTGGAGTCACTTTTCTATTCTTTTTAACCAGATTTCTTAAAACGGCATCGTTTCGTGTTTGGTTCTTACTTTTTGTACGCTGCCTCCCTCTGCGCCCTCCAGACTCGGACTGCTCCTCCAGCCGGCTCCCCTGGGAAACAAGAAGTGACACACCCTCAGAGGACCGCTAAGGGCCCGCAGGCAGCCCTGCTCCCCCTCCCTCGGGCCCCCAGCTTCCCGGGCCGCCCCGCCCCGCATCAGGGCCTGGCTTGTTCCGTGTTCCCCTGGTGGGGGCGTCCAGCCGGCGCTCCTCTCCCAAAAGCATCCCCATTCTGTCCAAGAAAGCAGCTCTGTCAAGTTCGAGACCTGTGTGTAGGGACATTTTCTTTAAAAAAAAGAAAAAACCAGAAAAATATTTTGTGTTTGTTTTCCTTGTCAAGCTGCTCCAGCCACAAGGCCAAATGAGTAAAAACTTACCTGGTTGAATACATATGTTTTTAAAAAGGCCTCGTTTTTAGGAGAAACGTTAAGTGAGAATAAGAGGGGGGGGGGGAGTATGGTTTCCTGGGCTGCCTGGATTTTTAAAAATCCGCTGTGTGAGTGACACATGGGCATCCACGGATGGCGGGTATTGCCATCTAGGAGACTAGCTGATCGGTGTACACACAATGAATGCATATCTGCCTTGACCGTGTGTGTGTATGTGTGCATGCGTGCACACATGTGTCGGGGGGTGGGGGGGAAGAGAGAGAGAGAACTACTAAATGAAGAATGGAGTGAGGCGGGATTCTTTCAGAGAGTTCTCTGGCTACCGCCCTCCCCCGGCCCCTTTTCCCAGGTGTGAGGGTTCATACATACCTCTGGACTGGCCACTACTGAGAGTAATAATGAAAGTTCTGGGGCAAAAGCCTGCAAAAGGGGAATCCTCCTGACCTGCACCACTGTGGACATCAGGAGAATTTTTCACACTCTGCCTTTTCAGGGTCTGGGATCGCCCTTTGAAGGAACTGGGGTGGGTGAAGCCGTGACACCAGTTTTCCTCATTCTGTCTGGTACTTTCCCAGTCTAAAAGACAGCAGGTTTGACATAAGCCACACAGAACGCTGCATCGGCCTCCCTTAGTGCCTCCCCAGGTGGTATGAGAATCACTTCATAGCAAATCTTTTGGAGAACCAATTCTCTGTATCTCTTCTCCCCACGATCCAAGTACGATGCGTAGGCATGACAACCCCCATTTTATCCAGGCAAAAGTCGCCACATACATACTAAGTACCTCATTCCCTACCTGCGGTACATCTCGGTACAAAATGAACCGGAAGACAGAAAGGATGGTCAGGTCTGTCCGCCGAGAGCCTTCTGCATTTACTGTCGCAGAGAGAGGTCGGCATTTTATTCCTTCACCATCTCTCAATCCAGGAGGGCCTGAAACCCTTGGTAGCTGAGCGGCCTAGGGCATTTCTTTCTTCACAACTCCCCCGAAGGCTTCTAGTGTAGAAATCCAGCGTGATGGGATGATCTAGGAATGAACACAGGTATTGGCTGCCTATTTTTGGTTCAGCCACTGCTTGCTCTGAGGAGTTCATACCAAGCTCCTCGGCCGGGGAAGGTGGAACCGGCAGGTGTCTTTTTCATCAGTGGGGGTGCTGAGGTACCGAGTGCACATTTGTCGGGAAAGGGGTCGCGACGGGTGGAAGGTTTTGATACCTTCCTGAGATGGGGTGCGAGAGGTGTAAGGCACCCAGCAGAGTCCAATTTTAGCATGTGAACTGTGCGTGTCTACGTGCTGTAGGAGTGGGTCAGCAGAGGGTTTCACCCACACATTAAAGGCACATCGTCCGCAGCAATATTTAGAATGGGGAGGAAAGCGAGCGAGAATGTGCTGTGCACAAAATTAGCAGTTGGACCCTCGGTAGCATGAAGGTAATTGTCCCGGTGGGAACTGAATCAGTGCACTAAGTGCTCACGGCCACCGGAGCCAGTCCCACAGCTTGGGGGTTGGAAATGTCAGCTGGCAGCCCCTGAATCAGCACACTGGGGAAGAGCCCACCTAGAGAGTTAGGATGCTGCATCTCAGACTCTTTGTCTTAGAAAAAGCTCTGGGAAGATGCTGGCTTTGATGTATTACGGTTTTGGAAACAGGCATCCAGTTACAAAGCTTCCACTTTTTGCCTGCATGAAGGTTCAAACCATGAAGCTGAGCATATCAAATTTCTGAAAGCCATGGTAAATATTTAGGAGTGCCCTTCTGAGCCCAGGAGCAAGTGCCATATTGACGGAAGGCCTAAAAGACATTAATAATTCATTAGAGCAGTAGACATGTTTATACTTGACCTACTCACCTGTTACCTGTGATGGATGCCCGACTCCACCAAGACAGTGATGGGGTATCTGGTGTAGAAGAGCCTGGATCAAATCAGCAGTCCAAAGACAGCTTCGAGAAGCCGGTGGAAGAAGATGGGGAGTAAAGGAGGGCCAGGATGCCTTAAGAGGCTTTTAAAGGCTTGAAACTATGAATTCAGTGTAGAGTTTCTCAGAAAGCTAGGCTGAGAAATGCCATAATAAGGAAAGGCTGTCTGCAAATCATTTCCTTAAAAGCCTTATAATAATCAGGGGATGCGAATCACCTATTCTTAGACACAGTTGCAAATAAAGAATTGTCATTAATTAATTAGTACTGGGTTGGCAATGTTGGTGAACTCATTGCAGAATTAAGAGCCAAATGACAATTCAGTGACTGAATATAACAATCCAAAAATCAAGCTTTAATTGTAACCCTAAAGAACAAATACATCAAATACTAATCTGCCCTAATGCTCAAGACTAATACCTCTAATACTAAATAATGTATTTAATACCTGCTGCTAATAATATAATGCATAATCATGCATCCATAAGCCAAAAATATAAATGAAGATTGCTTCAAATACTGGGTATGAGAAATAGCTCAGGTCCAGTTCCTGGCTTCTTTTCACAAATATGAAAATAGTGGTCATTACAGACAGAGCTGCCTATGAATGGATGGAATACATTGCCTACATCGTGTCCTGCCCCAAAATATCACCTCCAGTGTCTGTAATTTCATCGTGTTAAATCTGTTCCCTTGCATCTAAAAGAGACTTTTTCTGCCATTATATTTTGTATGAAAATTAAAATGCCCTTAGGAAGAAATAAGTCTTAGAAGTTTAACCCACTGGCAAAATAGAGGATTAGATTTTTGAGTTGAAAGGTTTTTAGAGGTCGTCCAGTCTACTGATTTCTGACATGAGAAGGAAGAGCTGAAAGAGCTTCCCTAAGATTGTACCTATTAGCGATGCTAGGAGTAGCCTAATCAGCTTCCATCTTGACCCCTCTCTGCCAGTAAATGACATCTGGGTCCTGGGAGATGACAGGGACCCAGTTCAGGACTCGGGAGTATGAGTGTGGAGTGAAGACCATCTTCCAGGAAGCAGAAGAGGAAGACTGAGCAGTAGGCATCCTTTCCTGGGATTGGTTTTAGCAAAAATTATCAGTTGCTGTAATGAGAGAAAGAAAAAGGATAAAGTTTTCTCCCCTAAGAAGCTTAAAGCACAAAGTAGACATGATCCCATCTAAGTTGGAGAGAGAGGGATCAACTTTCTTGACGACTCCATCAGCTCAGTGCTTTTAAATTATAACATACAACTGCGATTTCCTAATGCTTTCTGTAGACCACCTATTTGACTTTGAAGATCTTTACGAGTCTGGTAACTTCTGCAAAACCTCACCTGTGTTAAGGATAGCGGCCTCTGGGTACCACCGACCTTCAAAGGCTTTAGGATGTACAGTCACCATGGCAACACTCTGCGGTACACTGAGAGTCCTTGCTCCTTCCAGCAAAAGAGCAAGAGCAAGAGACTGTGCACCAAAGGAGATGCCCAAGACACAAAACTAAGGCCTGCACTCCAGACCTGTAAGGATAGATTGGAAAATTTAGGAAGAGTGTCTGGCCGTAAACACACACCTTTCTTCTGGCTTAGTCACCAGCCAGCTCTATAACTGTGGGCAAGTCACTCCACTTCTCTGAGAGTTTGCTCCCCTGTGAACGAGGGAGTTGGGTTTACTATGCAAATCCTGGGGGATCATCTAGTGCTATCCTTTCAGGATGTTAAAAGCAGCTGGTACAGAAGACACATAAGCCTTAAGTCAGACAGACCTGAATTCTCATGTTGGCTCCACAGTTATGTTAAAGCGACCTTAAGTCTTGGTTTGTCCCCTTACTGTAATCCAACAACTTCATCCCCAACCTCTCCCCCTTAGATTTTCTTTCCTTTCTCTTTTCAAGTGCTCACTTCTCTGCTTACTTTTGCTCCATACTCTCCAACTTCCAGAATACACAGGTACCTTCAGTTCTCTAAAACTCAATCCCATTTCTTCCCTCCCTCCAGCCTTTTTTCCTTCTTTCCCTCTTTTATGGATTCCTCTGGGCCATGAAGAATTGCACAGTGTCACGTGAGGAATGGGAAACCGAGACCAGCGGGGAGCATTCTGCAGTAGAGATGGGCAAAGTCTTGATGGAGCACAGAAAGGGAGCCGGGCACTCCCTGGACAGGACCCTGGTGACGTTTCTTGTGAACCTAATGACTACGGAAGCAGTACTCCAGCTCTCCAGATGACTTACATGTTTATGAGGGAGAGATTCAACCTATAATGTGTAACTCCCTTTTCAGAGGGCAGAAAAGAGCTATGACATTAGCAGAGCCCCTCCAAAGGCACATTCCGTCTGGCTGGTGCCCTTATTTATAACTCCTGAGCCCCACCTCAGCACCTCGCCATGCAGTCCAAGACACACTCCAGACACGGCCATGGGAGATCCGTTTGGTAGAGGAGAGGCCTCCTTCCCTGGCGGGTGAAGTGTTCAGAAATCAGGGCTTCCTGACTTTAACGATTCGCCTGCAAGTTCGACTTCAGCAGGTCTGGGGGGCAAGGCTCAGATTCTGCACCTCTAAGAAGTTCCCAGTTGATGCTGCTTCTGGTGGTCTGAAGACCAAACCTGGGGGGAGCAAACTGCTAATGAGTATACCTGTCACCTTCCTGCAGTACTCAGGGTGAGAGAGACAGACAGACAGACGGACAGAGAGCGCCCTAGGAAGTACAGGGCCCCAGGAAGCCAAAGGTCACTGATGTCCAGCTGGGAGGTGCAGACCTCACTTAAGGAAATCTTGGTGCTCCATCAGCATTTAACCTGTCAACTAATTAGGAGCCAGGTGCCTGCCCTATGTATACCAGTACTCTAAGAAAAGAGAGAGAAGGAAGAAAAGGAAACAACTAAATTAAAATTCATTGGGCTGAGAGCTAGCTTGCCTGTGAATGTATTTACAGATAAGCAGCCCCACAGACGAGCTGAATCATGCTGGCTGAGTAAAGGGCTTTCGCCCCAAGCCTAGCAGAGGAAATCTGTGCAGAAGTGGGACAGGGAGTACCCGTCACTCTATAGAAACATACATCAGATGAGATGACTAAATCCGCAGCAGCAACGTGCAAAGCACTCAGAGACCCCGGAGTTTAGACTGCTAAGGTGCCATGCCATCTCGAGGCACCTAATCTAAGAAATAAAATGAATTATTTCTGTTTTCGATTCTCCTCTAGCCTGTGTGATTACTACCCTTGCGTCATTAATATAAACCAGCCACCAGAATTTATGTAGGGTCATTCTTCCAAGGATCTCAAACTTGGAGGAATGAATCAATCAACATTATTTATTGAGCATTTTCAGATAGGAGATGGGAATTAAAAAAAAAGGACCCTGTGTATTTAGTATGTACACTCCCTTAATTCAAAAATTTTGCAGATGACTTATTGAATCAAACCTGGAGGAGGCTAAACAGCTAAGTGAAAGCAGAAGCTGGACTTACCATGTGATTTCTGTGGTTAGGCTGCCTTGGTTCAAATCCCACCTCTGTCACAATTGTGACATGTCAGAGGTGTGTCACTGAATTACTTTCAGCCTCAGTTTGTACATCTGTAAAAGAGGGGCGATAACTGTGTGTATATCATAGGAAAATTGTGATGGTCAAATTAGGTAAAGCATATAAAGGGCAGGGGCAGGTTCAAAGTACACACTCAATAAGCGTGGGTTGTTCTTACTGTTTCTGTGTTTAAGGAAAGGAAAGGGAGGGGAGAAGCAGAGGAAGCAAAGGAAAAAGAAAGTCATGCTACTTACCTGCATAAGCAAACTTCTTCCTGGAACCAGAGGGATTTATCATCTGGGCCCTTACATCAGGATCACTGGGTAATATAATAGAAAAGGTCTTCAATTACAGTTTTGTGGCAGACATAGATAAGCCATTCAAACAGATATTTCTTATATAGATCCTCTATAAAAGCAGAGAATATAACATCACTCATCACCAAAATGCCTGTGGTCACGTGGCCCAGGTACATTGTTTCTGATGATATTACTTATTACTGTGATAGAGCTTGAAGATTAGAGAGAATGGATAGTCAACATGTCCATTAAACTGTCTCTTTCAAATAGCACATCTTAAGTGCACTTCTAGCAAGGACCGGATTGCAGTCAATTTCAAGTTGAATTCCTTGATGGGAAACCAGGGTACAGTGCTACCATAACGTTTTTAGATACATACGTGAAGGAATTTATATATCTTTCATTTATGCTGGAAGTAGGAGGTGGACAGGCAGAAGGATGGGGACCGGTTCTCACAGGTGGGAGCGGCACAACTCCAGGCACATATTCATAGACACAGTTATGAATCAGCCAAATGTTCATGTTCCAGACCCGCCCTCGGACCCTTCATTCTTTTCTTTTTCTTAAAAATAATAGCTTTATCGAGATATGTCATGTAGCATAAAGTTCACCCTTCTAAAGCATACAATTCAGTCGTTCTTTTTCAAAGAGCTGTGTATCAAACACTACTTTCTAATTCCAGATCATTTACGTGACCCAAGAAAGAAATCCTTTTTCCATGAGCAGTCACTCTCCATTCCCCCGTGACCCCCCCCAGCCCTTGGCAACCACTAATCTCTTTTCTGATTCTAGGAATTTGCCTATTCTGAACATTTCACCTAAATGGAATCATTCAATATGTATGATTTTCTTTTCACTTTCTTGATAGTATCCTTTGAAGCATGAAGTTTAAAATTTTGATGAAGTCCAATTTATCTGTTTTTACTTTTGTTGCTTTGGGGTCATATCTAAAAACCCATTGCCTAATCTAAGGTCACACAGATTTACACCTATGTTTTCTTCTAAGAGTCTTACAGTTTTAACCATTACATTTAGA
>PVHT020000175.1:11363341-11453874 GCA_004024745.2 Catagonus wagneri
GGGTCTAATCGGAGCTGTGGCCACTGGCCTGCGCCACAGCCACAGCAACGCAGGATCCGAGCCGCGTCTGCAACCTACACCACAGCTCACGGCAACGCCGGATCGTTAACCCACTGAGCAAGGGCAGGGATCGAACCCGCAACCTCATGGTTCCTAGTCGGATTCGTTAACCACTGCGCCACGACGGGAACTCCCAAAGCTTGATTTCTAAACCCTTGATTCGATTTGATTGATCTATATATATGTCTATCTGAATGCCATTACCACACTGTATTTATTATGGTAGCTTTGTAGTAAGTTTGGAAATCAGAAAATGTGTAACCTCCAGCTTTTTCTTTGTTAAGATGTTATGACTATTCTGGGGTTTTTGAAGTTCAGCTTGTCATTTTCTGCCAAAAAAAAAAAAGATACAGCTGAAATTTGATAGGGATTCTACTGAATCTGTACATCAATTTGTGGAGTCTTTCCATCTTAATAGTAAATCTTCTGATCTATAAATATGGAATGTCTCTCCACTTAAATCTTTAATTTCTTTTGATTATATTTTGTAGTTTTTGGTCTTAAATTCTCACACTTCCTCTGCCAAATTTATTCCTAAATATTTTATGCTTTTTGATGCTATTATAACTGCAACTGTTTCCTTAATTTTACTTTTGGGTTGTTCATTGTTTGAGTATAGAACTATAATTGATTTTCTTTTCTTTTTCCTTTTTTTTTTTTTTTAGCTTTTTAAGTCCTAACCCATGGCATATGGAAGTTCCCAGGCTAGGGGTTAAAATGGGGCTACAGCTGCTGGCCAACGTCACAGCCACAGCAATGCCACATCCAAGCAGAGTCTGCGACCTACACCACAGCTTACGGCAACACAGCTGGATCCCCAAACTACTGATCAAGGCAAGGGATCAAACCCACATCCTCATGGATATTGGTCGGATTTGTTTCCACTGTGCCACAATGAGAACTCCCTATAACTGATTTTCATATATTGATCTTATATCCTGAAAACTTGTTGAATGAGTTCTCAATGTTGGGGGTGGTTTCCTTAGAATTTTCTATTTACAAGGGCATATGATCTTCAAACCTAGTCTTACTATGCTCTTTATTCATAATGACTCTTCTTCAGCCAATGCCTTCCTGCTTTTGTTGTCAGGATGCGTTCTTGCTTTTGTTGCCTCCTGTGAAGGCAAACGGACTTTTTCTTTATGATCCTACTGGGAGCACCTGAGAAAGTGTTTTCCTGCAGAGTCTGATTGGCCTACAGAAAAATGTGTCACACTTGACATTCTTTGTGGACACACAAATGCATCTAAAAGCTACCACGGTTAAAAAAAAAATGAGAATTATCAACAATTTAAAGTGTTTGTTCAAAATTCTTAGCCCATGTCCAAAGTTCTCAGCTGCCTTTGAGAACTATTCAACAGCAGCAATAACCAGGTCGGCGTTAATAAATGAGAAACCATGTATAACCTCCACACTTACGTCCATGGCTCTGTAGTTCAGGCATCCATTGTGCCAGCACCAGAGTGACCAATGACAGGCATTGGCTTTCACCAGCTGACCAAGTCTAATTGGTTAGTTCCTCTTTCATAGCAGAAGTTCTCTGCAGAGCATTAATCTGCAGTTTAAAAGCCTTCACATTTCCTGTCCACTTCCACAGACCCATCTACATGACTTTCCGCAGACCTCTTCATTTCTTTTTTCTTTTTTTGGTCTTTTTAGGGCTGTACCTGCAGCACATGGAAGTTCCTAGGCTAGGGGTCAAATCATTGCTACAGCTGCTGGCCTACGCCACAGCCACAGCAACGCCAGATCCAAGCTGGATCTGCGACCTACACCACAGCTCACTGAAACACCAGATCCTTAACCCAGTGAGCAAGGCTAGGGATCGAACCTGCATCCTCATGGATGCCACTCAGATTCATTTTTCTGCTGAGCCACAACGGGAACTCCTAGACCTCTTCATTTCTGATTTTCTAGTCTTTCTCCTTCCAGGTCCTTGACAAACCAGTTATGCCATTCACTATTGCCCATGAGTTTATCTGCAGTTTTATCTCAGGCCACATCTCTTTCTGCACAAAACTGATGACTAATTGCACCTAACATCAAAATTCTGCCTATTGAGAGGATTTATATTCATCACTATCCATCACCACCACCCTAGAAGCAAAGGTTGGCCTTTTTTACTTCTCTGTTATCTGGTCATTAGGCCACAGATGCTATGGGAGATATACTAATCCAACACTGATGGATGGCATTTATTTCTGGGCCACCTGCTTGATTGGCTTACCTGTGCTCTCCAGCTTTGCTTGTTTCCAAGCTTGGATGTACCACGTCCGTCTTAGAATGGATTGCTACAGGACTAGCCCCACCTTATGACTTGGTGGCTTTGACTGAGCCCAGATTGTTATGGATACTCCGGCCACAAGGTCCTTGGTATCTCATAGTCAAAAGATCTGTATTTACCAAGGCCAAGTAGCACATCAGCAACTGCTTTCTAATGGTGACAGTCCCTTGCTATAGATAGATAGTAGGGACTTTCTTCAGAACCCCGGAGATCTGCACTCTGATTCTTTTACTGGGGCTTTCCATAAACTCTACACACAATCTTCACCCCCACAAATGCTGTCCTGTTAGTCCTATAGGGTTTCCTAGGTTACATGGCTCAAGTGTCAAGACCACTTTATGATAGCCTGGTCCTCCTATGAGCTTTCCTGCTTGAAACACTATTCAAAGTTCACAGTCTTTAATTTTACCCAGGAACTGTGTCAGCAGTGTTGCCAGGTACAGAATACACTCCCTCTAGAACCTGAAAAGGCTACTAAAATGTATGCTTTCTTAGTTACAGGTATAAGACATACTATTTTGTTTAATTTGGAGAGGATGGCCTAGCTTTCTTTAGAACTTTGGATCCTTAAATAGCTCATTAATGTACTGGAGTTCTGAAACTTTAATCTCCACCCCCTGGAGCACATCTGTTTTGCCAAAGGCTTCCAACATACCTGCTACTTCTTGATCATCTGGTCTGATTAGCATGACACTGTCCACATAATGGGCCAATGTGATGTCCTGTGAAATGTCAGACATTTCAGCTCTCCTGTAGCAATATTGTAACAAAGGGGCAAAGTGTTAACACAACCTGAGACAAGACCACAATTGTGTACTCTTGTCCATCTCACGTAAATATGAACTCTGTCTGATCCTCTTTTCCTATCGGGTTGGAAAAGAATGAACTCACCAAATCAATGGCCATTTAATATGTGTTGGAGGCTATATTAATCTGGCACAGCAGCTGCAGTTGAGGCCACTACTTGATTCGGTTTGTAGTAGCAAATCATTCAGTCGTGTTTCATTCCATTTTTGTATGGACAATCCTATTAAGTGGGGATTTGTCACAGATACCACCTTTATATTCTTTACATCTCTGAAGGTAGCACTAATGCTTACTATTCTCCCCAGCTTGCAGTATTATTGTTTTATTTACTATCTTGGCTCGGGTGGAAGTTGCAGAGACTTCCATCTAGCTTCCACTACTATGATATTTCTTACTCCACAGATTAAGAAACAAATCCCAACTCCAAAGGTTTCTGCCAAATACCAGTTATGTCAGTTCCAATTATACCAGCAAATGACCATCAGGTGGGTCCGTGAAACCAGTAGACCCACTATGAGCCAGACCAGGGATTCCAGAATTTCATTTATTTCCTGGCTCATATATTACCACTATAAGGTAATAACTTCCCAAATGGGAGTTCCCGTCGTGGCTCACGTGGAAATGAACCTGACTAGTATCCATGAGAATGCAGGTTCCATCCCTGGCCTTGCTTAGTGGGTTAAGGATCTGACGATGCTGTAAGCTGTGGTGTAGTTCACAGACTCGGCTCAGATCTGGCATTGCTGTGGCTGTGGCATAAGCCAGTAGCTATAGCTCCAAGTCAATCCCTAGCCTGGGAACCTCCATATGCTTCAGATGCGGCCCTAAGAAGACAAACAAATGAAAAAGAAAAACAAAAACATCCCAAATGGATCTCTAGATTCAATTCTAACAGGAAGGCTATTTTGGCATATTGAGTCTCATAGTGAGTATCTGTGCCAATTCTGACATCAGGGTTAACAATCATTAAAGAGTTTGGGTATTCCCTTTTACCAAATGCAGTCTCTTAGGAAAAGAACAGAAGGAATTTCAATCCCTCTAGTCCCTTAGGAAAAGAACTGAAGGAATTTCAATGGAATTCAGTTGCTCTGGAGTTGCAGGATTCGTTTTCATAGGGAGCCAGCATCTCTTTATGTACACAGTGTTCTGGGTCTGAGAGCTGACTCAAGTTTGAGAAGTTTCCCTTATCCTTCTTATCATCCACCTCTGATATCTTCTACTTGTGTAACTGAAGAATTATCCTCTTTGTCTCATTATCCCCTAACTTGCCTCTGGAAACACCAAATTGCCGTTAACATCTCCATAGCTCTTTGGACATTAAATCCCCCCTCCAGCCGAATGCAAATACCACTAAACTTTTGCCACAGAATGTGATATCTATGGCTACTTGCTTCATTAAAATAATTGCAACCACCTTGCTTCTGAGGGTTTGAGTGCCATCACCGAGACCTTTATTGTTTGGGTATCTAATCAGACCATTAGGAAGCCCAGTTCTATATTAGCCTCTTCTGTCGTCAGTCTTGACCTATAGAGGACTGTCACCACCGAGCTGATCCAACTTTCACCAATGTATTCCTTATTGGTATGACATCTGGATTGTCCTTCAGGCCCTCCGATGGAACATATTCACTGGTGGGTCTCCAACCTTATCAAGTACATGCAGTCTAGTGGGCCAATCTCTTTGAAACTTTTGATCTATTCCTTCACCATGGAAGTTCGAGCATTTCTATTTCACAATATGTGGGAATTCGCTTTTTCCAGATCCTAAAGCACTTCTAGCTACATGTTGGTATCATCTCTTGGGTCCTTGCCAGGGAACTGAATCATATAAAAAGATGGCTGTTCCCATACTGATAAACTCTGGATTATACAACTTTATGTTCTGTCCGTCTTGATCCACTACTCCAGGATTTAGTCTCATACATACATTAACAGCCACTACAAGTACCTAGTAGCCTTGCCTTTCAGCTTCTTTAGTGTATACGTGTCTCCTTCCATAGCAGGATTAGCACATCCCTAGTCTGGTTTACTGAGATTCAATCTTCCTTATTGGCTTAGTTGCCAAGAGGAGTGGTGGGAGACATTCTGAAGCACATCATTTGAGGTCTCTGTATCATCTTCAAGCAAGGGGAGGGATCCTATCTTCTAACAAGGCAGAGGGGAGGAGGGGAGCTTTGAAGGCCCAGTAAGTCAAGAAACTGCATCTACTTAGCCCACTCCATGTCTCAGCATCCTCCCCTTCCCCATTAGGGCCCTGTATTTGGCACAGGAACTTACTGAGGCTGAGAATTCGATCCTATCTGAAGTTCTACTACTTTAATGATGAGGTCCTGAGCCTAGTTTTTTTATTCTCTTGGCCCGTTCTCTGGTTGCAGGAGATCAGGGTTTCCCTGAACACTGCTAAGGAGGCCCTCTAGCTTTCACATTTTGTCTTGAAATGGTGATTAATCATCTGAGCCTGTCATTATTTATCTTCCAAAAATCAATGGTGCTCAGCAACAGCCACCCAATTCCACGGTCCTTATAATTACATTTCCCTTATCCTTTCAATCATGAGAAATACTATACCAGGGCATGTATCCCCTGCTATGAATATCCCATATCAGTCTATTGATTTAACAATGGCACAGAAATTTCCCTAGTTTTAACAACTGCACTGCTACAGCATCTCAGGGGCAAGCTACCTACTATCAGTCACGGGGTTTGCATCGCCAGAGAGCCAATGGTGGACCCATCTCAAAAATCCCACATTGAAAGTCAGCTTCTTAAAACCACGTTTTGTACCAGTGAATTCTAAGGTGAGGAGTTGCATGCAGAAGTTTTAATGGGGAGGGTTCTCAAGGGATACATATGTAAGGAAGTAAAGATGGAAAGTCTGGGAAGAAGAGGAAGCTGACTTGCAATGACATTGTCACTGAGACCTAAGCAGACTCAGTGGGGAGATTTGGAGCTTAAATGGTCCTTTAGAGTGGTCCCCAATGGAGGCAAGAGAGCCAGGCTTTTAAATCTCCAAGCAGGCAGTTATTAGCCACAGGCTACCTGGAAGGAGTCATGCAGGAGAGGAGGCATAACTTTGGCTGAGGCAGTTTCTAGTGGGAGGCATAGCTGTGAACTGTGAGCCGTCAGCAGTGGCCATTCCAAGCAAAGAGAGGAATGTGTGTCATCCCTTAAGAGGAAGCCTCTGTAGTACACCCCAAAATCTGTCACGATAACCATCTCTATCATTATCTCACCAGGACCACTGCCTATCTTTCTCAGTGTCTAACCAGACTGGAATCTCCACACCTCTGCACATAATGTTGCTTATTCCGGACATTCAGGCTTGGTTTTTAAAGCAAAAAGAAAACATTGTGATGTCATAGGAGCACCACAAAAGCTCCACTGACCTTGACTGGGAAGTGAGGGCCATGGGTGACCACGTCAGGAATTTTCACCATAAGCGTCTTCGCCACAAAACTTTTCACCACATAACTAAATGGCTGTAAGGCAATTCTGTCATAAAAGATTACAATAACAAAAAATCAGAGAAGGACATATTGAAACATGGAAAATGAATAACAAAATTTAAAAGACTTGTTGCAAAATAACAAAATATCTGAATACATTTTAACTAAGTGTAGATCCATGGCAACGCTGTGCAAATAACTGATTTTATTGTGTGGGTTGTACCCAAGCACCTGTCTTCCAAGTCTTCAATCATAGCCATATAGATATATAGAGATATCTATATCTATATATCTTGTTGATTTGTCCCCTCACTCAGCATTGCACTTTTCCTTTTTTGTTTAAATTTCTTTCCTCATTAAGAAGAGGTATCAGTTTCCAAACCCTAGGATGCATGTTTGTAACTGAGCCTTGGATTGCTCTGTGTACTGTTGTTTATGCCTAACATCTTGTCAGTTGTCCATTTATAAACTTTCCAAAGTTCTATGGGAAATGTAGGCTCAACTTGGCACCTTCAGGGCCCTTGGCTTCTCTCTCCTCCAATGCTGTGTGTTTCAGAGTAAGAAACCAACCCTTGGGGTGAATTATTGTCATGTGACAGCTGGGTAAATCCATCAATAAAGCCGCTAACATACTACCTTATAAAATAGATGATTAATGAGAACCAACTATACAGCACAGGGAAAACTACTTGATAGTCTATAATAACATATAGGGGAAAAAAGAATGGATATATTTATGTGTAAGACTGATTCACTTTGCTGTGCACCTGAAACTAATACAACATTGCAGGTCAACTATATTCCAATAAAATTAAACTATTAAAGAAAAGTCGCTAACTGGAAGAAATACTAACTCACTTCAATCATTTGAAATCAAACTGTCAAACCGAAAACTATCAACCAGCTATTTTATCTTTAATGGCAAAATGGGCTTATGGCCAATTAATTATGAGGTGAAATTGTTTGTGGCAAAGAAGCTTACAGCGAAGGTACCTAGAACCATAGATGACAACAGGGTGCCAATTAGTGATGGAAGCCTAGACCAGCTCTCCACTCTGTTGGCACTCTGGTTGCAGCACCTTTGGCTCAGAAACTGATGAAATAGGTCTGGAATACCAAGAGAAAAAGTTTAGTCTGGCATTGCAACTTCTTGACCATGACATTATACTGATTAATAATCACCTTGAAACTACAGAGCGTCACCATGTAATTAACGTTGCCCTTCTCCTGCAGCCTCCTGCCTCTCAAACCTCCAGGGTCAAGTCAGAGCCCAAAACAGCCCATCTTATTCTCATCAGAGGGGGGGGGGGGAGAGAGAGGGAGAGTAAATGTGGCAAAGAGGGACTGGATGTTCAGCAAACGTTTTCCACATTTCTCCTTCACACCTAGTCTGTATTTGCCAGCCTCCTGAAGTTAAGCGTGGTCATGTGCCTGCACTCTTAACAGCTGTACTGCTACAGCATCTCAGGGGCAAAGCTCTGCTCTACCTACTGCCAGTCAAAGGAACTGGGCAGAGGTGATGCTTCTTTTCCTATGCTTGGCCCCCAGATGCCCCTAAACCCAGCTCTCCTATTTATTTCCTCTCCTATGAGAAGACAGGAAAGGATTCCGAAGAAACAAAGATTAGAGCCAGGAGATGTAAGAAGGTCCTTGGACATCTGCTTAGAAGAAAGCTGCCCGGGGCAGCTGCTCCACCAAATCAGACTGTTCCACAAAGTTATCCCAGGGGCATTTGAGGGTTGTTTGTTACAACGGCTGGCTTCCGCTGACTAATACAGAGATAAGCAAATTAATGTGAGTCAGAGGAAACCCAAGGGAATCTGAGCTGTGCTTCCCTCTGGCTCTAGGCATTGATTACGTGGTCACTTTTTAAAATTCTCAGCACCCACCCGGTGACTTCAGCTGACCGAAATCATCATTTTGAAAATGAACAAACAGTCATCTGAAAGTTACCTTGGTGGAAATGTGAGTAGGCTGGACTTCCCTGAGGTCAGAAGGGTCTCAATGTGGCTGAGATGTACTTGTAGCCTCTGTCTTACTCTCTGGACACCGCCCGCAGAGATGGAGTTCTCACGGAGCAGAGAATGACTTGTCTTCTCTCCCTCCTACCCCCAGCCTCTTTCCTCAATACAAGGAAACTCAATACAAGGAAACTTCGTGGGTTAGTGTATGGCTTACGGATCGGGTACAGTTTAGGTTTATGGGCTGTGTACCACACCTACTTGGACATGCTGTTTTTTTCTCCTTCTAAGGAACTTAGGAGCTGTTGCTCTGCGTACAGGGGTTTGGCTGTGGGCATCTCCCAAGCGAGCATGTGCACATCAACCTAAGGCAAGGAACGTGGGCTCTGGGGGAACATTCTTGCACGTAACCATGCCAGCCTGGCACTCCACAGTGTTCGCACTCCTCCTATTAAGCCGTTCAGTTCTCAATCATCTGGAGCTGCTGCCAACTGCTGGCTGCTGATCGTCAGAGTGGCTGCTGCCCGGAATGTCAGCAATTCTGCTTTTTGGCTTCTCCTGGACCGGCTTCCTGCACTCTTCCCTCCTCCCCCTGACAGTCAGGCACGAGCTTCCCTCCTCCTGGGTAATATCCAGGGAGACACCTGGGAAGGTGCAGCGGGCTCCTATGCAGTAATTCCTTTTGGTGACCGCAGTCCAGCCTGGTACTGCACCACCGCAGTGCTTCAAATTCCACCTTATCCAAGTCAGATGTCAGTTCTTGTTCCTGGAGAGAGCAAACAGCTTGAGGAATGAGAAGGCTGGCTGAGCATCCCTCCCCTGCCAGCCCGGGCTGGTGCTTACATACATCATCTCAAAGAATCTTTACGTCACCCAGGAAAGTAAATACTGTATTCTGATTTCACAAACAAAAGAAGCTAGGAGAAGCCAAGTCGCTTGACAATCTATCCATCACCTTTCTCTCCATTGCTATTACCAACACCCTGGATTAGAAACTCATCATCTTTCGCTGAACCTTGGAAAAGCCTACGTTGGTTTTTTCAGCATCAAGATGTCCTGTACATGTGCATTGCTCAGTATGGCAGCCATAAGCCCCCATGTGGCTACTGAGCGCTCAGAATGTGGCTGGACACGATTGAGATGTACTCTAACCAAGAATTATACACTGGATTTTGAGGACTTAGTACAGAAAAAAGGAACAGAGAATATCTCATTAATATTGTTTAATATTGATCACACGTTGCAATGGTTATCACGATTATATTTGAATATGTCAAGTGAAATAAAATATTCAAAGTAGTTTTTCCTTTTCTTCTCCCACCCTTTTTTGTGTGTGTGTGTGGCTCCTAATACATTTAAAGATACACATATGGCTCACATTTGTGGCTCCTCATATCCATGAATTGGAAAGCACAGGGTCTTGAGGTTGACCAGAATGCTCTGTTTGAAGCATAAATGGACCATGTTACTGTCTTGCTCCCACAGCCCGTAGGATAAATTCCAAGGTCCTTACCATGACTGACAGCCCTCCCCCGTCATCCGTATTCTGTTCCTCTTCTCTCACATGTCTCCCAACTCTCCACCTTTAATTTCATGCTCCTGCCACCTCCACAGGCAGGTAATTCTTCAACCACACCATAAGGTTGCTAGCACCTCTGCTTGCTTTATGCTCTGCCTTCTGCCTGAAATAACTTTCTCCCTAAGAGACCCCTGGAAAACTACTTCCTGTTCATCTTTTCAGACTTCATGACTCTTTCCAGACGCCTTTTCCCTGCCCCTGGGCCAGTCTAGGGTAAGACAGGCAGGGACCCTATGGCACAAAATGGAAGGGGACTCTTCCGCGGACCTACCAGCAGTGCCTCCTTGGATGTGGTGCCCCAGGGGCCTAGCTGGCCTCACCCCAGCTGGCCCTGCCCTGCCCTGTGGGCTCTTCTCCCTCTTGGAGTAACGTCCCTCTGTTAAGTCTCTGCCTGCACTGCAGCCATGTATTGAAATTACCCCTGCAAGTGGCTGCTTTGAGGGTAGGGACTGGTGCTGAATCATTAGTGAAAACTCCAGAAGCCTGCTTGCTACCAAAACATTCACTGGTGTCCTGCATATCAGGCTACTGTTTTTTTGTTTTTTTTTTTTTCAGCCACTGTGTCATGTACTGGGGATTCAACAAAGAGGTGTAGTCCATGCCCTTACATAAAAAAATTAAAAAAAAAATCACAAAACCTTGTTTTACACCCTCCACTTTTCTACTGGGAGGAGAAACTTCCCAGGTTTGAAACACTGACTACCTGGGCTGCCAGCCTAAGTACAGATTTGCAGGTCCTTACCCAGAGCTCCTGAGTCTAGATCTGCACTGGGTCCAGATGTCCCGTAATCAAACCTAGAGAAACATTTCTCTACCACACCCCCTCATCCATTTCTTTATGTGTTCATTTGACTATTATTGAGCGCCTACTCTGTAAGTCTTTGTGCCAGGGGCTGTCAGGGAAACAAAGATAAATCAGGGGAGAATAATGTCTTGTGGACTCCTGTAGTTTATGAAATGTCTCTGTATGGGTGTTTTGTTTGATCAGTGGATTAAAGATTACCTGCCTCTTAGAGGTAAGGCTTATTTGCTCAAAATCACACATAAGTAGATGGTGGGGACTAGGATGAAGATCACATTAAAAAGCAGTGAAGGGAGTTCTCGTGGCTCAGTGGGTTAAAGATCCAGGGATGTCACTGCAGTGCCTCGAGTCGCTGCTGTGGTGTGAGTTTGATCCCTGGCCTAGGAACTTCCGCATGCCACGGGCACAGCCTTAAAAAAAAGAAGGTAATGGGGGCTGGGACCAAGGTCACAGTAAATGGTGTGGACTAGGATGAAGGTCATGTGTTAAGTAGTGGGGACTTTCAAGGTTACATAGTAAGCAGCAGGGGACTAGGATCAAGGTCACATGGTCCTTAGGTAGTAGGGACCGGAATTAAGGTCACATAGTCGTTAGGTGGTGGGGACAGAAATCAAGCCCTGCTTTGCCTTCCCACTTGACACAAGAGTCTGCCCTGAAAAGCTGACCTCGAAAACCACAGGAATTTCAAACCTAGGAATCTAGGTCCAGCAGAAAGAAAGGGAGGAGGAGAAAGACAGGAATCCTGGAAGCCAGTGTGTAGGGATGAGAAGAGGGGGAGGGCCAGCTTGTCACTGGAGTGGCTGCTAGCTAGCCTGAAGAAGGCTGTTATACAGTCCTGAGATGTCAGGGGCCGAAGGTGGGTGCCCCTGCACCTATGTGCCTGGAGTGAGCTCTGGAAATCTCAGAACTCCCTCTTCCCTGCCTCCTCCACTTCCAACCCCTTCCTAGCCCCAAGGCACCTCCAGCCCCAGCAGAGGCAGTGTGTGTTGGGAAAGCCTGACTCCCTGCTAGACAGTCACCGTTTACCCTGAGGCCCCTTCTTCCCTGGGGTGACTGGGAGCCCAGAGGAGAGCCCACCTCACCAATGGTTGGCAGCCTGCAACACCCCTGCCCCACCCCCAGGCCAGCCCGCACCTCTCCCAGGGGTTGGGTTCCCAGGGCGCCAGGTTGTCAGTTAAGCAGACCTGACAGCTGACAGCTTTCGGGAACAGCCGGAGTCCTGTTAGCTTTCCTTCTCTCTCTCTCTCTCTCTCTTTTTTTTTTTTTTTGCTCTTCCTTTCCCCTGTTGTTGTTGCAAGACTGGAAGCCTGACTGGAATTTAAAGCAAGGCTTTAAGATAAAAATGTATGCTGGCACTAAGCCACGCTCTCTCAGCCTCCCCTTCGGAATGATAGCTGCCCGCTTTCCGGGGCCCGAGAGAGGAGAGCACCTGTAAATTGTTAGAAGGGGTCTGGGGCAGGAAGGCGGGTGGAGGTCACTGCCACGCCTGAGTAACCCACTCCATCTGGGCACTGAGTGTCTTTTTATTTGGGGCACAGGAGGGGCGGGGACCCTCCAGAGAAGCGTCTGGATATCTGTCTTCCAGGTCCTGAACCCCTTTCGCTCTCCCAAGGTCTGGGATGTCAGGAGGCTGGCGCCCGCCACTAATCCATCCTCCTCCTGTTATCTGTCTGTTCCCCTATCAGTCCCTGCTTCCGGCAGATAGATAAATAGATGGATAGATAAGAAGGAGAGACTCTAAACAGCTTAGATAAACTATCCTATTTACATCTCCAGGTCCAATCCATCAATCCATCTCTCTGTCTATTGTGTTTGTGCTTTCTCTCAATCTGCCACTTCAGCCCCCATTAACCATTCATCTGTCCGCTTTCTGCCCTCCACAGGTGCTTCCCGCCCCCATGTCCTGGCCTCAGAATAAATCTGAAGCTGAGACTCCCTGAGACATGTCCTTCCACTGCAGTTATCCCGGAAGGGTGGCGGTGGCAGCTGAAGCTGGTGGCTTCCTAGGATCCTCCCCTCCTCCTCACATGTACCCATCGCCCTGTGAACACTCCTGGAGGACAAACACCAAGGGACAGGTCCACTGCTGGGCTAGTCCCACAGTCACAGTTTTGCGATGAGAGCAAAAAGTTCCTTAATCTAGGAGTTCCCGTCGTGGCGCAGTGGTTAACGAATCCGACTAGGAACCATGAGGTTGCGGGTTCGATCCCTGGCCTTGCTCAGTGGGTTAAGGATCCGGCGTTGCCGTGAGCTGTAGTGTAGGTTGCAGACGTGGCTTGGATCCCGCGTTGCTGTGGCTGTGGCGAAGGCCGGCGGCTACAGCTCCTGTTAGACCCCGAGCCTGGGAACCTCCATATGCTGCGGGTACGGCCCGAGATAAGGCAAAAAGACAAAAAAAAAAGTTCCTTAATCTAGGCTCTCTTGGGATAATGGAGCTGGTGGGAAATGACAGTGGGCTGGGGTGGAGGGAGGAAAGGAAGGCTTTGTCTGTCTGTACACACACCCATTTTTTTTAATCACTTTTAAAGTGGCTCCGACCAACCGAGGGAAGTGAAAGAGCAGGAGCCATGAGATAAAAGGCAGGAATGTTACACATTTCGTAACTGGCACTATTTGCTGACATTCAAACAGTTAATTTCCTTAGATCTTCTGAACTTCAGATTGTAGTTAATTTCCTCAGATCCTCTGAACTTCAGATTTCACTGCTAACAGCATGAAGGGGCTATTTCGAATGAGCGCATTCCCAGAAAATGCAGTGAAAATTCATGATATTAACGGTACATGAAAATAGCAACAATTTAGAAGAGAGAGAAAAAAAGAAAAAAGATTCCCCCCCCCACCAAACTGAGAGTCTCTTCTGGATGCTAGCTAGGCGCACGCGCGCGCGCGTGCACACACGCACGCACACACACACACACACACACACACACACACACACACACACACAGTAGACCAGCTGGCCCTTTCTTTGGGGCCACCAGGCATCTGGTTTTGTTTGGCCTGGAAAATACAGCCCATCTCAAGCTTCCCGTTAGCATTATGAAGATGATCACAATCCTATGCTCATAATCCATCCCAGGATTTGAATCCCCAGCCAGTTGATGGCCCTGAGGCCCTCTCTGGTGCCTACACATCACTTTTGCTGACTTCTGGATAGACATGAGCAAAGGAAGGCGGCACCTCTATGTAGACAATCATTTTAAAAAGAACACAGTAAGATATAGTAGGACTTTGCTTAAACTAAGGAATGCCAGTCCTATAATCAGCCTGATCCCCCAACACACGGGTCAGAGACAGGGGTCCACCCCGCCTTGTTCCCCTTAGGATGTGACTTGCCACAGGAGGGCAGCACCATCTTAGACCCTGTGAAGTTCAAGTGGAGTGCCTGGAAGAAAGGGAGACAGGGCTCCCAGCTGCACCCCCACCCCAGAGGATCCTCTGACAGCTTCCAGAACTGCCTGGAGACCTGCCTGCCCACCCTGTTGGAGTGCTGGTGACAAGTGAGCAGAGTTTCCTTGGCACAGAGAGAGAGTAAAGACAGGAGGAGCAGGGCTCTCGGGGTGGCACCGGGACCCTCCATGGCTAGGAAGATTCTGGAAAAAACTCCAGACCCACCGTAGCCTAGGAAAATAAAGTAGAGCCAATGTTTTACTCAACCACCATTTAACAGATGTTGGCCGACTCAGTTTGGGGGACGTGATATGTATTTATAAGCCAACACTGGCGAACGTCAGAGGATGTCAATAAGTAATGATGAACCCTGAAGATGAAGAAAAGACCCGTTCCCCAAACCAGCCAGATGAATATATGAAAGGTAGTATTTTTTTAAAATGGGAGAGTATGGCTTTCACATACATTATTTTAGAATTAAAAATTTACGTTTTAAAAAATAAATGCGAGAGCGACAGGACACCTAAGCCCCGCATTTCTTGATTCTGATGCTGCGAAAGCCACTTACTGCTCCCAATCTCCATTCAGTTTATTTGTACATGGGGAATTGATGCTCCCTTACCTCTGTGAGGACTAGGTCTCCTGCGGCCCCTCCCAACTGTCTGATCCATTCTTCTGTGGCATTCAAGGATTCATCATTTAAAGGAAGAAAATCTTCCTTCTTACTTTAATGATAATCTCTGGAAAAGAGAAAAGCAAACAGTGAAGCAGAAAGGCAGGTCTTTTTATATCTCTACTTATTCAAGTCAAAAAATGAGAAAAGGTCTTAAATCATGGGGTCCGTGTTGACAAGGGAGCTCCCGAGAAGGAGTGCCACGGAATAAAGTAGTGCAGTGCCAGACACACAGTAGGTGCACAATAAATGTCTGTAGGAATGGAGAGATGAGTGAATGAGTGAGTGAATGAATGATCTAAGATGCCCTGAGTCGTGGCTGTCTCGCGTGGCTCCTTGGTACAAAGAGCATCTCTCACCAAGGAAGGAGCAAAAATTCCATGGAGCTCTTTAAAAAGAAATATAAGATTCTGTGTGATGCTTTAGGAGTGGTTCTGTGTGAAGATCCTGGAAAAGGCTTGATCACTTTATGCACAAGCTGTAGCGCGTCTCCCAGGGAACTTGTTGAAAATACAGATTCCCAGGTGCCGCCTCAGATCTACTGATTTCGGCTCCTCAGGGTGGTACCTGGCAACTGTATTTTATGCGCTTCTGGTTGATTCTCACATAGCCAGCCTTGCGGAGTTCCCAGATCAGTATTTAGGAATATCTCAAGGGCCCTCCCAGCCCAAGGATTATATTATTCCGTGGAACTGACGCTGGGGACACACGGTCCCGGTAAGGAGAGTTCATTCATCCTACATTTATTCAGCGTGTACTGGATGCCGAGTATTGGAAATATAACAGAAGATAAGACAGCACGGGCATGCGTCTATGGTCTCTCTTGACCTCCAGAGAAAAGCAGGAGAAACCCACCGCCCCACCGCGATCAGCCTATAGGACAAGATTTTTTTTTTTTTTTTCAATTTTGGGTCTCACAGAATAAAAATAATTACCCGGATCGCCTGTCGTTTCACATTCAATAAAGTGCTTCTACACACGGCAGTCACATGACACAAGGTAGGTATGGTTGCTGTCCTGATTTCATAGACGAGAAAACCAAGGCTTAAAGAAGTTTAATCACTTCCTCAGCATCATTTGCCTTGTACGTGGGAGGGCCAGGAATCCAATCCAGCTTTTGAAACTCCAAATACAATGCTATTTTAACTATTCCCTAGAGATACTTCATCTGTGGAGTTTGGCTTAGATGTCCCTGTGAAATTGCTGATTTTTTTTAACACTTTATCTGTGCAATAATATTATCTCCTAAGGCGAGGAAAAGTGCCATCTTCCTTAGTAAAATAAAACCCAGATCTACAAGGAGAAGGGCAGCTGGACCGATCGGATTTCACTTGCCATCCCCCCCCCCCCCCCCGCCCAGGATTCATCTTCCTGTGGTGAAATTTCCCAAACTGTGTTCCTCAGAACACTGATCTGATGAAGATTTCCTGAAAGGAGGGTTGTTTTATCACAGAGGTTTGAGAAGCACCTCACAATGCTTATCTCGTCTTAGAGATGCACACTGCTCACAAGGGATTAATGGCTGGAGCGAGGAGTTCCTGTCATGGTGCAGTGGAAACGAATCTGACTAGGAACCATGAGGTTGCAGGTTTGATCCTTGGCCTCGCTCAGTGGGTTAAGGATTCAGCATTGTCATGAGCTGTGGTGTAGGTTGCACAGGTGGCTTGGATCTGGCATTGCTGTGACTGTGGCGTAGGTCAGCAGCTACAGCTCCGATTAGACCGCCAGCCTGGGAACCTCCATATGCCATGCGTACAGCCCTAAAAAAGACAAAGAACAAAAACAAAAAAAGGCTGGAGCGAGTTAAATGGTGACCCCACAAAAATATATATTCACTCCAAACCCCTGGAGCCTCTGAATATTACTTAGAGCCTCTGAATATTACCTAGAATGGCAAAAGATGTCATTAAATTAAGGATTTTGAGAGGAGTAGTTTATCCTGGGTGGGTTCTAAATGCAATCACATGTATAAGAGGGAAGCAGAGGGAGGTTTCTCTCTCTTTCTCTCTCTCTCTCTCTTTCTCTCTCTCTCTCTCACACACACACACACACACACACACACACACGATGTGAAGATGGAGCAGGGAGATGTTTGAAGATGTTGGCCTTGAAAACTAGGGTGATGTGGGCACAAGTCCAGAACCGTGGACAACCACCCGAAGCTGAAAGAGGCACGGAACAGCTTCTCCCCTGGAGCCCGTGCGGAGAACACAGCCCTGCCAACACCTTGACTTCAGCTCAGTGATACTGACTCCAGACTTCTGGGCTCCAGAACTGTGAGAATGCCACTGTGAGAATGCCAGCCACTGCGTGTGTGGCCGTTTGTTACAGCGGCCACAGGAAACGCATGAAAAGGTCTTGAGAAGTCTCGCTAGGAGTCAATTTGTTTTAAGGGGCTTAACCCAGCATTCCCCAAACCTGGTTGACCATGGCACTCTTTTTCTCCATAAGGCTCATGAATATCCAAATAGAACTCACATTATCAGTAACCCATTTTGGAAAATGCTGCCTAAAGGAAATCTTTTGTAAATTACTGGGGCCACCGTTCCTCACCTGGGGACCTGCTCCTACTTAATGTTCTGACCAAACACAAACTGGGCTACTGTCCTATCAATGCCACAGCACAGCTAAGGTCCGGGGGAACACTGAAATAAGACTTGTTTTTTGTTTGTTTGTTTGTTTGTTTTGCCTTTTCGAGGGCTGCACTCATGGCATATGGAGGTTCCCAGGCTGTAGCCGCTGGCCTTCGCCACAGCCACAGCAACGCCAGAACCGAGCAGCATCTGCAACCCACACCACAGCTCACAGCACTGCTGGATCCTTAACCCACTGAGCAAGACCAGGGATCGAACCCGCAACCTCATGGTTCCTAGTCGGATTCGTTAACCACTGAGCCACAACAGGAACTCCTGAAATAAGACTTTCTATAGGCTGAATTATTAAGAGGAAACTTCGGAAGGATATAAACATAAAACTAGATGCTGCTGCTGCCAAAGGACTTTTGAGGGAGGTTGCACTGGGGTACCCGTAAGGAATATTGCCTTGCCCAGCTCCTAGCCACTGGCATAGGATCCCAAATATGGTCCCCACACCTTAGAGCATACTGACATGCCTCTAGGCTTCTCTCTAGACAGCAAGGCCCATGTGTAAAGAGTCTGTCTGGGACTGCCCTTTTGCAATGACCAAGACGTGGACGATGACCGATGGGCCCAGCAGAGTACTCTGTCCAACCACGGTGGGGTAGCTCTGGCATTAGTGAAACTGAGAGGCATGGCAGAAGCCAAAGAGACCCACTTCTTCCTTCCACCTAGTTCCAGATGACAGCCTCATGCTCACCATGAACCTGTGCATAACCGAGGACCAAGTCAAAAAAGGGGGCATAACGTCAGGGTGGTTGTCCCCCCACCGAGGAAGGAAATGCCTCCTTCTAGCTTTGTAGGAGTTGCATGCAGAATTACAATAACAGGGAAGACGTATTTTATTACAGCGCCCCTTTCCAGCCTGCCTTTCCTAATATCTAGTTGTTGTTATGCCTATTATCATTATTTTACACACCTCTTTCACATGAATGGCTGGCTATAAAGCAGCACTTGTTTTGCTTTATTGCTAGTTGCCTTATGTAGGCCATTAAGACTTTACCACTCAAACAAGGAGGCTTAATTTTGTTTGTAAATAAGAAAGTCCTATGACTTCAAGACATTGGTACACTCGAGCTGGAAGGTATTTGGCCTTTCTGTGGATGGCAGAGGACTGAGTGTCCTGGCCGTTGAGAGAGTGAGTCAGTTGCCAGGACATTTCAATAGCCGCCATATGAGTCTGCCTGGCTAGGGATTCTTAGGGAAGAAACACAGAGAGAAAGCAAGGAAAAGCACAAGATAACGTCAAGATGAAAAGAATGTTTAGAAAAGGAGGAACCCACAAAGGACATGCGACAGACACAGAAGAAAAGGGGCTGCAGGCTCAAGAGGCCAGGTTTCAGAGCAATTACTTAAAGCTAGACTGCCCATGCTCTTCACTGAGCTGATTCCTCTTGACAAGGAAGAGAAAGGGGCGGGAGAGGAAAGCAGACTTATTGTCTCCACCATGCCCGTGAATATTGTATGAATGCTCCTTTATGGTAAGGAGAATGGCTATGTGAACTCAATTGATATTCATAATGGGCTGAAGCCAGCCTCCCCGTAATAGACTCTAAAAGCATTCACAAAAGCCTTAACAAGGGGCAGGGAGAGGGGTGTGCGTCTCTTCTTGGGATCTGAATGGAGTCCCTTTTTTTCAAAGAGTGACCTCAGGCTCATCCCAGGCCAGTTCACCCCTGGAAGCTACAGAACTGCTTTATTCATAAGCTGCGCAGGTGAGCCCGAGGGGAACATCTTTAAAGACGTTTCTATAATTTCCATTCAAGGATGGGAGAGGAAGCCGCTTCCTCCCTCTGGGGTGAAGGACTGCAAATTCCCCAGGCAGCCTCAAAAAGGAAGGAGAGCCCATTCTAGGGGCTGGGCGGGGGGCAGGGGGGCTGGTCAGAGAAAGGAAAATGTCACTCTGGAGGCTGAGCCGCAGGTGACCCTGTCCGCTCTGGTGGAACACTGGGCACCTTTGTGGCTGTACCTCAGAACTGTGACAGCTGGAAACAGGTGAACTGGTGCAGATAATAGAACCCACCCCCGCCTCTGGAAGCATGGAAACAATCTCCACTAACCGTTATAGGAGGCATTTATTCTCTTCCCACCATTGTCTCTGCCTTTCTGAAGCCCTGGATGGAGCCAACATCGTAAATACCAATGTGCCAATTAAAAATGTAAGGACGCGAGCCCAAATGGGCCAAAGTCCACTGGTCTGCAGTGGGACAGAGACCGAGGGGAGACAACTGAAATCTAATGGACCCCCTTGGGGATGGATCGCCTGCTTCTCCACATTGTTTCCTGCCATCATCACTGACCCCAACTGGGACCACCTGACAGGCAAGGAGCTGTGCAAGCCACAGACAGAGTCCACGCCATATGGAACAGGCATTCCAATTGCCCATTGCGATGCATAAAAACAATTCAGGATTCTAACTTTATTTCCCTGGCAATCGAGTTTAACTATCACTGGGCTCACTCTAATCAGATTCGGCTGCTGTATTTATTAAATATAAGTTGCTAAACATATGGCTCAAGGGATGGGTAACAGGATGTGGAGTCAGGCTTCACAGAAGTATCGTTTTTCTGGTCTGCCCCATCGGTATTTCGTGTGAACCAGCCTATGGCTGCTCAGAGCCAGTGAAGAGTGGGTCTTTGCAGTCACGGAAGCAGGTTGTCTTAACTGTGTGTGTGGTTGGTTAGAAGTTACAACTCAGGAGCTCGAGATTATGGGTTCCATCCTGGTGCCAGATGCCTCTGTCTTCTCTTTAGTCAGCCAACATTTTCATGACCAGCTATTATGTACCAGGCCCAGGAATAGGACTTGATGATACCAAGCTGGGTTAATCATGGCCAGTATACCTGCCTAGAAGCTACTCAGTCTAATGTGAAACGGACAAAAAAATATATGTTTTACTCTCAGGCAGTTTGTGCTGTCCGATAAATGTGCACAGGCTGATATGTTTGGGAGCCAAGAAAGGGGAGCGATGAAAACATGCTTCCAACTATTTGTACAGAGTTTTACAGTTTACAGTTTCTAAGCCTAGAACTTAGAAGCAAGCTATGTTTTGTTCACAGGGCAAAGAATCGGAAGTCCCAGAGGTTTTAATTGTCCAAGGTCACGCAGCCAATGAATCACCATCACAGGAAAACACGTGGCTCCCCCGAGCCTTGCCGACAAGTCCACGTATATGAATTGCTGATCACACACCAAGAGCCCGTCAGCTGAATGGGAAAATTCCCTCTCAAGACTCATAGCACAGTTCCCTCACCAATGACTTGCGGCAGTATTTTCGTAAACTAAGGTAACCTATTTATGAATTATCTGGACGATAGCCTTCATTATTTATGGTCCACTAGGCAGAACCCAGAATCATGAGAAATGCATTGAGAAGTATAATTGTAACGAGTAGCAGATAAACACACCTGTGTATCACTGAATCTTCCTGAAACTCCAGAAATAGGACATAAAATGATTTTTTTTCAAGGCTGCACGCAGTCCCAAGAGTCGAGAAAAACTAAGCTGGGAAAACTGCCACACAATTTTAGCTCTAGAGAGAGAAGATGAACAAGTGGTAATAAACTTAGCGTGTCAGAGAAAGAAAAAAACCAGAGCTTGCAGGGAGAGAAGTCCAGAAGCAAGCAGGTCTGTATCCCAGAAGCCCAGAAATAGCAAGCAAGGGTACCTTCAGAAGTGGAAGTATAGGCAGGGCTGAAAAGCGAAAGCATTTGTTAAATGTCCCTGTAAGAAGCAGACAGGTTCCCAAATTGCCTCTATTATTCTGCAAAACTAGGCGACACTCAGTCCCCGCCCTGGCAGAAGGCGAGAGGTAGAGTCTCTGAAGAGGTGCTTTCAGCTATGGGACCAGAAGCCCAAGCAGAGGCATGTACAGAAAACAGAGGGCTGAATGGAAAGTCAGCAGAGTGCCTTGGAGGTTCTGGACCCCTTACTCAGCTCAGTCCCAAGAACCCCTGCTGCCAGGTTAGGGCCCCAGGCAAGAGATTAAGCAACCCAAGACCTATACTACTCCGGGGCTCTACGCTGAAACAGCCAGCTGATCAAGATCACTTACAGTGAACAGCATCCACCCCCCCCCCACCCCCACCGCCGTCAGCATGAGCTGGGTGCCAGCACCAGAGCATCTAATCAGCATCTGACTTTCTCACTGGTAAAAGATCCAGAAATGTTTGAAGAAAGCCTTGTGAAAGAAGGAGACCAAAACACAGAGGGGGAAAAAAATGCAGAGACAAAACAGGTAGCAAAAATGGATTTCCAGGAAAAAAAAAACCTATAATTAATATCTTCAGAAAGATGAAAGAAGATATCACCTCTGTAGTAATAAGAGTTGACAGGTACTGAGCACTTACAATGTGCTGGGCACTGATCCATGTGCTTTGAGAGTAAGCTCCTGAGTCCTCACAATAATTCCACCTGAAGTGGTGTTGTTATTATCCCCATTTTACAGCTGAGGAAACTGAGATGCAGAGGGTGTACCTATGTTGTCAAATGTTACACAGCTGGTTAAGCAGGTGAGCAGCAGTTGGCACCCAGGCAATCTGCTTGTTCAGTTTATAAGCTCAACCATCATGCAAACTATGCTGCTCTAAAAGGTCATAAACAGGAGCATTCAGAAAACCAAAAACAAACAAAAAAAAGGGTTACTGGGGATTGAAACTACAATTGCAGAAAGGAAACACTTATTGCTGAAAAAATAAAGTTGAGGAAATGTTCTGGAAAGCAAAACATAAAGAGAGAGAGTACAAGAAAGAATAGGAGAGAACATGTGAAAACAAACAAAATAACCCACTCTCCTAGCCTAAAATCTATAGATCAATTTAGCAGTTCTGTTGGACTTCAAGGCCCCTTCAAGGAATTACCAGAACCTTATCATCGCCCCACGCATCTATCTCATTGTAATGCCTCCCTCCCCACTTTGAGCAATCTGGCCTACTCCTTCCTGCCCCCTACTCGGAAAGTTTTGTGGCTCACTCCTCACCTCACTCCTACAGGGGCCTTGTACGCCTCCAACCAACCAGCAAATGTATCTTAAGATCCTTCTTTCCTCAACCAATCAGCAGGCTAGCAGGTGTATCCTAAGACCTCGCCTCTCCCTGGGTTATAAAAACAGACATGACCAAGCACTTGTTGTCCGCTCTCCCCGATTATCAGGAAGCTGGCCTACTGTGTTAACAGTGGCTCTCTTCTCCATCCACTCATCTTTTCTTCACCTTGCTTTGAATCTGGAAATTTCTTTCCAACCCACACGCATAGGCCATGACAAGTTCCATCTAACCACCTGCCCCCACCAAAAGGTGTTTCCAAAAAATGAAAAGAGAATGTGAGGGGATAAAATTATTAGAGAAGTAATTTGAGGACATTTCCTGGAAATGAAAACCCTGAGTTTCTAGAATGAAAGCACCCACTCGAAGGGAAAAGGATGCATAGGCATAGTAATACGGAATTTCAGAATTTCTGGGAAAGTGATAAAATTTTAAATGCTTTCCATAGAGGGAAAAAAAATAGATGAAATGTTTTTCAAAAAGGGATTAAAAACAATCTGAGGTATGTTTTTGCTTTGTTTTGCTTTTTAGGATCACACCTGCGGCCTATGGAGGTTCCCACGCTAGGGGTCAAATTGGAGCTACAGCTGCCGGCCTATGCCACAGCCACAGAAATGTGGGATCCGAGTCACATCTGCAACCTGCACCACAGCTCATGGCAACGCTGGATCCCTGACCCACTGAGTGAGGCCAGGGATGGAACCCATATCCTCATGGATACTAGTCAGATTTGTTTCTGCTTTGGCACAAAGGGAACTCCCTGTGATTTTTCAATAGTCACACAGGAAATTAGAAAGCAATGGACAGATGAAAAAGTTCTGAAGGAAAAATTATTTCTCTAGCTCCATTTATTAGAAGAGAATAAAGATTTTTTTTCAGATAAAAAGTGATCTAAGGAGTTCCCATTGTGGCACAGTGGGATAAGGACCCTCCATTGACCCATTTGAGGTATAGGTTGCAGCTGCAGCTCAGATTCAATCCCTGGCCTTGGAACTTCATAGGCCATGGGTATGTCCAAAAAAAGTAGTTATCTAAATTTTATCTTCAATTCATATACCCCTTTTGAAAATCTACTGGATAGATCTGAGGGTAAATCAAGAAGGATTGGAAAAAGGGATCTAGGAAATTAGAAACCCCAGCACGGAGGAAAGTGTAACTCCTGTGTGTATTTCAGTTTAAAGAAACTGCAAGGAGGTCTCTCGCCACTACTATTCAACACAGTTCTGAAAGTCCTAGCCACAGCAATCAGAGAAGAAAAAGAAATAAAAGGAATCCAAAATGGAAAGGAAGAAGTAAAACTATCACTATTTGCAGATGACATGATACTATATCTAGAGAATCCTAAAGACTCTACCAGAAAACTGTTAGAGCTCATCAATGAATCTGGCAAAGTTGCAGGATACAAAATTAATACACAGAAATCAACTGCATTTCTATATACTAACAATGAAAGAGCAGAAAGGGAAATTAGGGAAGCAGTCTCATTTACCATTGCATCAAAAAGAATCAGATACTTAGGAATAAACCTACCTAAAGAGACAAAAGACATGTACTCTGAAAATTATAAAACGGAGATGAAAGAAATCAAGGATGACAAGAACAGATGGAAAGATATACCATGCTCTTAGATTGGAAGAGTCAATATTACCGAAATAACTATACTACCCAAGGCAATCTGCAGATTCAATGCAATCCCTATCAAATTACCAAGGACATTTTTCACAGAACTAGAACAAAATAGTTTAAGTTTGTTTGGAAGTACAAAAAAACCAGAATAGCCAAAGACATCCTGAAAAAGAAAAATGGAGCTGGAGGAATTAGGCTCCCTGACTTCAGACTCTACTACAAAGCTACAGTCATCAAAACCATATGGTACTGGCACAAAGACAGAAATATAGATCAGTGGAACAGGATAGAAAGCCCAGAATTAAACCCACGCATCTATAGTCAACTCATCTATACAAAGGAGGCAAGAATATACATTGGAGAAAAGACAGCCTCTTCAATAAGTGGTGCTGGGAAAACTGGACAGCCACATGTAAAAAAAATGAAACTAGAACACTTCCTAACACCATGCACAAAAATAAACTCCAAATGGATTAAAGATCTAGATATAAGACCAGATACTATCAAACTCTTAGAGGAAAACGTAGGCCAAACACTCTCTGACATAAATGATAGCAACATCTTCTCAGATCCATGTATCAGAGTAAGGACAATAAAAAGAGAAATAAACAAATGGGACTTAATTAAACTTCAAAGTTTCTGCACAGCAAAGGAAACCCTAAACAAAATGAAAAGACAAGCCACAGAATGGGAGAAAATATTTGCAAATAAATCGACTGACAAGGGATTAATCTCTAAATTTTACAAACACCTCCTACAGCTCAATACCAAAAAAACAAACAACTCCATCAAAAAATGGGCGGAGGATCTAGGCAAAACAATTCTCCAAGGAAGACATGCAGATGGCAAATAAACACATGAAAAGATGTTCAACATCGCTCCTCATTAGAGAAATGCAAATCAAAACCACTAGGAGGTACCACCTTACACTGGCCAGAATGGCCATCATCAAAAAGTCTACAAACAATAAGTGCTGGAGAGGGTGTGGAGAAAAAGGATCCCTATTACACTGCTGGTGGGAATGCAAACTGGTTCAACCACTGTGGAAAACAGTATGGAGATTCCTTTGAAAACTCAAAATAGAATTACCGTTTGATCCAGCAATTCCACTCCTGGGCATCTATTCAGAGGAAACCATGACTCGAAAAGACACATGTACTCCAGTGTTCATTGCAGCACTCTATTCGATAGTCAGGTCATGGAAACAACCTAAATGCCCATCGACAGAGGAGTGGATAGGGAAGATGTGGTACATACACACAATGGAATATTACTCAGACATTAAAAGAGATGAAGTAACAACATTTATAGCAACATGGATGGACCTAGAAATTATCATGCGAAGTGAAACCAGTCAATTAGACAGTAACATCCAATGCTACCGCTTACACGTGGAAACTAAAAATACACAATGAACTTCTTTGCTGAACAGATAATGACTCACAGACTTTGGAAAACCTTTGGTTTTTCAAATAAGACAATCTGGGGGGTGGGGGGATGCACTGAGGGTTTGGGATGCAAATGCTATCAAATTGACTCGTGATGATTTTTGTACACCTATAATTGAAATAAAATTCATTAAGAAATTGAAAAGAAAGAAAGAAAGAAAGAAAGAAAGAAAGAAAGAAAGAAAGAAAGAAAGAAAGAAACTGCAAGGAGGGCAGTGGAGGCAGATCCAGAGAGCAACCATCTAATAACAGGAAAAGGGAAGGCTCCAGGAGAGATGTTTCTAAGAAAAGGAGTGAGAACGAGAGATTACCCCATGTCTTTTGAAACATTTTAGAGGAGATCTGTTTTGGGGATGAATAAAAGCTGCATATATAGCTAAGCGAAAAGATAATTTAGGAAAATTACTCACTTCAGGGGAAAATTTGTACAAGAAAAAAAGTCATAGTGTTCCCTATGACTCAGCAGTATAAGCCTCTTATTTATAACCTCACGATAAGTAAACAATGCATGTGGATCCCATGAAAAATCGTGATATAACTGTAGTGGGAGGATGAAGGGAAGAGAAGGGGGGTGTGCATGCGTGTGAGCGCATGCACGCATGTGTGCACATGAGTATGCATGCATCAGAGTCAAAGCCTAATTTTTTATAGCAGTAGAATCGATAGATTATGACTAACTCTAACATTGAAAAAACTAGCAGTGTAAGCATGTTATTTAAAATTATTGAGGTAACTACCAAAGGAAGGATTAAATAATTGTAAGTGAATGCCCCTGGGGAGTAAGACTCTGAGGCTGCGGCAAGGCATGGAGGGTTTTGTGGTCAAGTTCATAGAACTACTTGAACTTTTTGAATTATGCACATCTCGTCAAAATTCATTAAAAAAAATGCTACTTGTCTTACTGAAGGCAAGATCCCATGGACAGTAAAGGCACATTTGTGACTGGATAACCTCAGTTCCCATGGTGAGAACACTGTTCCCAACCAGTTACTAGGAAGGGTACCCAGCCCGCCTGTGCTGAAATCCAGCCCTCGGTGAACTGGAACTTGTTGGGCCTGGGTGATCTCATTTCTGCCAGCCGCAAATGCCAAGAAATTCATTGCTAATGGATCCTAGGGGACGCAACAGGAAACAGTGGGATAAGCAGGATTTCACTACATGTGAATCAGAGCGAGCCGGGTCTGCTTTCCCCAAGGACAGAGGGCTCTTTTCACTCTAACTAGGATTTTTTTTCCCCCTTCTATGCAGGTTGTTTCCCGGCAACCATGTTATTTAGGGAAGGAAGAGAGAGGTTTTGAATGGAAGAGGGAAGAGGTAACTTTTCTCATTGGCCTGAACTCAATAAGGCTGAACAGCTCTGTTCTTAACCTTACGAGCCAGTAAGTCAAACAGCAAAAATGGAATTTCTATAACGAAAGCAGACACTATGGATAAATACAAAAGCAGCTAGTGAGGTTTACAAACTGAAAGAAGAGATAGAGAATGCATGTGGGCCAGGCACACACCTGCCTGCCTATAACCAAAAGAGCACATGTTCAAAGACACAGCAATTGGCCAAGACCTTAGCCTACCTTAAATCCTGGTGGACAGCAGTTCCCCTTATAAACCTAGTTTACTACTGCTTTAATGATGGAATAGCAAGGAGCTCCAACTGTAAAGCACGGGGAACTATATCTAATTACATGTGACAAATCCATATATGTACATGTAATCGGGTCACCACATGGTGCAGTTAGAAAATCTGACAGAAATCTGTAAACCAGCTATAATGCAAAAAAAAAAAAAAAAAAAAAAATTGAGATTTAAAAAAAAAAATCTAGTTTACCAGAACTGGATCAAAACCACAAGAGAGCTCTCTCTTACCGGCCTCTGCCACTGTCTATGGTGGATGCCACTGGTTGGCACCACCCAAAAGGAAAAAATCTTGGTGAGGACTGTGAGGGATTTTGCCCATCAAAAGCCAGAGTCTTTTCCATGCTACCGCGGTGCCTTATTTCTTCCTTTCTGCCTCCTCTAGTCCAAACGAACAGGCACAAACCTAAGTAGCTCTTGTGGAGGAACCACATCTTCGGCTAAGTTTCCAAATAAAGGGACCGCCATCTGAGTAAGCGTCCTGGCCTCGGCTCCCCCTGGAAGAGGAATGACTTCTTTGTTTGGTGGGTCCGGGAGAAGGAATGGAGTCACGTGTTCCCTCTCTTTTTTGGGGTGGCAACCTACTCACTGGAAAGATGCATCCTCTGTTTCTCCATGGGGTAAACTGCAGACCCAGGTCCAACTGGGGAGGCTGGTATCTACCAACCAGTCCTGGGTGGGCAAGTTTAATTCTGAGGCGTATTTGCAAGCCACTTACCCAGAAAGGTAGGTCACACCCTGTAATCTGGCTGCTTCCTGCAATCGAGCTCCCATTTTGATAAAAGCTCCAGTTGCCTACTGTTGCCTCACACCTCAACAGTATGACAGATCTCCCACCAGGCTGCCTGCTGTTAGTTCCTAGCACTTACCAAGCTGTTTCACCCTCTGGGCCTCTGGGTCTGCTGCCTCCTTCGCTTTCACTGGTTGGAACTCCCTCCTTACAGCTCTTTTTATGACTGATTCCGTACTTTTCAGTTCTCCCAGGGGGCTTTCCCAAACCCTCTATCTAGTAAGCCCATCTCTTCTCATTTTTCTCAATCATAGCTCCCCGTGTGTTATCCTTATGGCACTAATGACAGCATATATTATTATATATGTACTGACGTATTATATTGTCCCTGCACGATGAAAACTTTACAGGGCAAGGGCTGTATCTCATTCTTTCTCTAAAATTTATTTTTAATTGAAGTATAGTTGATTTACATCGTTGTGTCAATTTCTGGGGCACAGCAAAATGATTCAGTTATACATATGTATAGGTTCTTTTTCATGTTCTTTTCCATTAAGGTTTATCTCAGGATATTGAATGTAGTTCCCTGTGCTATACAGAAGGACCTTGTTGTTTATGCATCCTAGATATAATAGTTTGCATCTGCTAACCCCAGCCTCCCGATTCTTCCCGCCACCTTACATCTCCCGCTTGGCAACCACAAGTCTGCTCTCTATGTCTGCAAGTCTGTTTCTGTTTTGTAGAGAGGTTCATTTGTGCCACATTGTAGATTTCACATATAAGTAGTATCATGTGGTATTTGTCTTTTTCCTTCTGACTTACTTCGCTATGATAATCTTTATCTTGTTCTTTATTGTGTTTCCAGCACAGACCATAATGCCTTGCACATAGCAAGTCCTTAATAAATAACCATGGAATCAATGAATGGAGTGCATGTTTTCTGTGTGTTGCGGTACCAACGCGTGGAATAGCTCTGCTGCTGATATGGGTAAATAGCTCAACAAATAAAACTCCTTCAGGGGAAGTTCCCGTCGTGGCTCAGTGCTAACAAGTCTTACTGGTATCCAAGAGGATGTGAGTTGGATGTGAGTTGGATCCCTGGCCTTGCTCAGTGGGTTAAGGATCCGGCATTGCTGTGAGCTGTGGTGTAGGTTGCAGATGCGGCTCGGATCCCACATTTCTGTAGCTGTGGCATAGGCCCGCAGCTACAGCTCTGATTCAACTCTTAGCCTAGGAACTTTCATATGCCGCAGGTGCGGCCCTGAAAAAACAAAACAAACCTCCATAAGGGATCTCATTTCCTCATTTCATTAATTCACCAGTCAGTTCTTTTTTTTTTTTTCTTTGTCTTTTTGCCTTATCTAGGGCCGCACCCGCAGCATATGGAGATTCCCAGGCTAAGGGTCTAATCGGAGCTATAGCCGCCGGCCTACACCAGAGCCACAGCAATGCAGGATCCAAGCCACATCTGCAACCTACACCACAGCTCACGGCAACGCCGGGTCCTTAACCCACTGAGCAAGGCCGGAGATGGAACCCGCAACCTCATGGTTCTTAGTCGGATTCGTTAACCACTGAGCCACGACAGAAACTCCACCAGTCAGTTCTTGATCAAGCAGAATGCTCATAGCACTGGGGCTAGCATATGAACCTGGCTCTGGGATGTTCTGACTTATCCTAGTTATTATTTGCCATGTCATTCTATTTAAACCTATCTTTTGGTTTTTCCACTTCTTCCTTTCTGCATCCACTACACAGTCAATTTTGTTTTGTAACTCTTCGTCTCTCTGTCCAAAGGGAGGCAGGAACTCTGCCTCTCAACACCTCCTCCAAACTGGAAATCATTTTTTCCTTGGGATTTCTCCTTCATGGCTTCATAGCACTTTGTATTTAAAAATTAATACCTGTATACCTTTAAAGCTTTTTAAAGTCATGAGGAGAGAACATTTATATTTTAACAGAAATAGTCCTCATCCACAGTCTAGGTGACTTCCCTGGAATTTTTAAGCACAGTTCTAGGAAGACTCTATGCTATCTTTTGTAGGGTTTGGAGTGAAGTGTGGTTGGAAGGTACTAACAAGGTCAAGGGGTCCCTCTGGATCTAGAAATCTCTATGACCACCCGTCTTAGATGGTCTTGATAGGGCAAGGACAAGGGACAAAGAAATCATGGAGGTTTTGTTGTCCTGAGATTGTGAGTTCAGCCCAACTACACTTGACCTATCAGGCTTTTAGGTAGTTCAGTCATTTTCAGACTTTTCCAGAACCAATGTGAGATATAAAGTTTATAGAGGTTTTACCCACTGTGACTCATTGTCTTAAAAGCATTCTGCCTGTGAATCATATATATATATTATATATGTAAAATATATGACTATACATATGAATATATACATGAAACCTATTTATGACAGAGATGTAAATGGCCTTTGAAAATGGAAATTTTTACATACAACTGCAAGTGGCATTCCAAATTAGAATCTATTGAATTTGCAGTATTTTCTTTGATTTTTCTTTTCTGAGAGGAGTAGTCTAGGGAAGGACTTCCTCCACAGTAGACTTTTCTGAATTTCAGGAAATTCTCTTCCTCTTACCCTGACCTTCGTCGGACCTGAGCAGTCCAGAGGCTTAAACACATGATGATATGGAATATTTTGATTTAATACACAGTGGGCGTAAATGGTAGACCTAATGATGTCCAGGTAGCCCAAGAAAACTATTGGCTGGGTTCATGCTCTACACATGGAGAAAATATAGAACAAGATAAACACAGCCCTATTTTACCCTAATTTTTATTTCTTCATCCTAACATATGGTGAACTGAGCATATTTCTATTATGTCTATACTGTGTCTAATATTACAGACAGGAAAAAGTGATATTTATATTGTCTTGTATATTCTATTTGTACATATGCATATACATATATATGTGATTATCTATGTGTGTATATGTGTGTATATATATATATATATACACACACATATACACACATACAAGTTGAGATAATCCTATAATAAATGTTTGAGTGCAATAACATGTCCTTATTTTGATCTGACAAATATACTTTGTGTTCCATTTATTAAGACTCATTAAGTCTCCTGGTTATATATGTTTTTGGAAGATATTCCGTGGTGAGAGATACAAGCTTATGGAAAACAAATCTTGAAAGCAGATATGTCTCATGGTATGTTTAAGCTAAAGCTGTTGCCCGAGGCAAACTCAGTCACTGATTGCAAGTGAAGTAATTGATCAGAAAGACAGAAACTTGAAGGACTTCCCGGGGGGTAAAACATACAATAGAAAAAAACTTGTAATTTCAGGGGAAGTGGTCTTGAGGCTCTGTGATGTGGCATTTCTCAGCCTTTCTACATCAGCCTAGCCTATAGGAGAGAAGACAGGGGGCTCTTAGGAAGAACAGAGCTGAGAAGCGGAGATTTAAAAGTCAAGTGAAGTTTGTCCCTCTAATTCAAAAGAAGTTGGGTTGCTGGTAATAAACAGCTAGACACGGTCAGGACTTGGATTCTGTCTTTCTTCAGCCCCTCTGCTCTGTGCAATTCCCAAAGAATGAGATTTGAAGTATCTCCAGCGCCTAGACCAGAACCATTGTAAGCCACCTGCTCCAGGCCTTCTCAGAGCAGTCTCAGACTCCAGCATCCTTTGAAGAAAACCTCAGAGGAATGATCCCCAAAGAGAGAAGGAGAATGTCACAGACCTCGGCTCAATCCATCCCTTAGCTTTGGTCCATTACATTCCATCGCCCGTTCTGCACTATGAGATGGGGGTAAGTCAGGGCAGAAGGCGGCAGAGTAGCAGAGGGTACTCCTTTGCTGAGCACTGAGCTCTAAACTCCAAACAGGGTAAATAGAGCAATAATAAGGGGTTGCAGGAAAAGAAGCCCCTGGCTCTCTGGCAGCCCGAGAAATCCCCACCCCCACCCCACCCCCTGCCGAGGAGCTGCTGTGGCAAAAAGGCTCCAAAGTGACCTGCCAGTTTAGAAGAGCGGCATCAAGATGGGATTCAGAGTTCACAACAAAGGAAGGAGGTAATTTTAATCAAGGTATGAGGAAAAGACGAGAATTAGATTACCATAATTTGTGAGAAATGTTCCATAAGAGCTTGTTCTTTCTGATTAGGTGCATCATCAATAAATTAAAAATTGATAGTATAAAGCTTCTACAGCAAAGTAGCAAAAAATATACCATGACTTTCACGTAAGGCAACATTTCCAGGATGGAGAAGTAATTTTGCCTAGCACCATTCCAGGCACATGGTAGGTTCACTAATATATGTTGAACTAATGAACTAGTGAATGAATAAGCTCTAATCCACATTTTTAAACTTCTGGTTTCATATTACACATTTTCATCTAGTGGCTGCATCCCTAATTGTAAGCAAAGTACCAAATGAAATGTAAAAATACTGAAATATTACTAAATATTAGTAAATTGGTAAAGGGGTTTGTGGTTTTTTTTTTTTTTTGGTCTTTTGAGGGCCACATTCATGGTATATGGAGGTTTCCAGGCTAAGGGTCGAATTGGAGCTATAGTTGCTGGCCACAGCCACAGCCACAGCACCATGGGATCCGAAGTGCATCTGCAACCTACACCGCAGCTCACGGCAATGCCTGATCCTTAACCCACTGAGCAAGGCCGGGGATCAAACCTGTGTCCTCAAGGATGCTGGTCAGATTCCTTTCTGCTGAGCCAGAACACCCTGTGGATTTATTTTATTTTTGTTCATGTATTTGAGTTAACAAGGAACGCACTAAAGATAGACTGTATAAATGTTTGTATTGATATTCTAGGTGATCAGGAGAGCCAAAAAAAAAAAAAAAAACATCATATCAGAAGTTCTGCCTTATGTATTTGGAAGTTATCTTGGCTTCCAGAGTATTTTCTCATATTCAGGACTTTGGAACCATGGGACTCTCTTTTCTTTTTACTCATCGGGCACAGAAGCACTAATAACACTCTAAACTTCTCTCAAGAGTTTTAGGGAATCTTCATTCTCCCGCATCAGGACCTGGGCTTGTACGTCCAAGGGGCTTTCGGAACCACCTCCTATTGACAATGAGGGACTTTACTTCTAGCCAAGAAGAGAACAGAGGGAGCTGACACAGGCTTTCTACTTCTTACTCTAATGAATGCTATTTCCATTTGTGTTGGAAAGCAGTCCCCAAGAAGACTAGTGACAAGATGAAGGTTCACTGGTTTCCTTTTTCCCTGACAGGTTCAAAAGTGCTGTGCAGGTGGCAAATTAGACTTGGCTTCCCATTAATTGGTAGGAAGAAACTTTCCTTCCTGCTGTGCAGACTGTCATCGGATCCTTTAGCGCACATCGAAGTTTTGTAGAATTACCATTATTATATTTATCACTGCCTCCACTAATGCTGTAGGCAATATCTCTGAGAAAATGATGAAGGGATGATATCAGTTAGAAGTCCCTCCGAAAAAATATCTTAAAGTAACTAGCAACTGGAGCTAAGTCTTGGTTGGGTGAGGAGCAAACCGGTTGCTATCCATTCTGAGCTCTGGGTTTGGATAAAGAACTTTTCCTATGGTTGTCTTTAAGGACTTTGAGAAAATAATAAAAAGTAATGTTGAGATGATAATGATTATGATGGGCCGTCTGCAGGCAGCAGAGTGTTTTGTCTTTATTTGCTCATTTGACTTACAAAGCAAACCTTGAGCCCAGAGGAAGTAAGGGATTGGCCCAATTTCACACAGCTTTAAAGTGGTATTTGTTATGAACCCCAGTTCATAACATACAACAAAGAGATCACAAAGCTAAGGGTGTAGATCCTGCCCTTCCTAGGATATTATAGCAAAACAGATCCAAAGACTGGTATGATGAAACTGGACAGGATTTACTCCCAAGGAGGACGACTAAAGGAAAAGCAGAAGAAGAGGATATCTTTCTAGAGGCTGGTGGTCTTTCCCCAATTCAGGGAAGATACGTTTTTGTGACCGATCATCCCTAGATATGCTGTGGGATAAAAACATGAGTGTGAAGACACATGGAGTCATTCAAAACTGTGATGGCTTTGAGACCTGTCAACTTGGCTGAGCTAAAGGACACCCCCAGCTTTCCCTTTGTGTTTGCTCCTGGTTAGAGTCGGCTACAGGGCGATTCCTTCAGGAGAATGGGAGGAGGACAGTACCTTTTTGCAACATACATACATGCCTCCTCCCAGGCATTTTATCAAACACTGGTCTACAGTGAGGGGATTTTTCAGATGCAATTAAAGTCCCACATGCCCTGATTTTGATTTAATCAAAAGAGAGATTATCCTGGATGGGCTTGACTTAATGAGGTGGGAGCCCTTTAAAAACTAAGCCTTCCTTGAATAGCAAAGATTCCAAGCATCAGAGGAGAAAGTAAACAGGAAAACATTCCCACATTATTCCGAGATCTCTATACTCATACTCACCTCGCTGTCCTTGTCACAGATTTGCTGACTCATCTCACTGGCCTAAAGCAGCAGCTAGAGCTACGCTTTCCTCTCTTTCCTTCCTGATTGTCTGCCCTGTGGACTTAAGGATGATGAAGCCAGCTCCCACATTGCATAAGCCTATGCCTTGTCATCGATCATGTATTTATGATTAACATACCCACATACACACACATACACATGCACACGCCCCTCTGTGTACAAACACTGAGAGACAGTAGAACCGTGGCTCCTTTGAATACCAGCCCTGAACACCAGCTAAGCAGGTGTATATGAGGAACTGTCTTTGCAGAGAAGGAGGGGACACTGACTCCTACAGCGTTCTAGATCAGAGAGCAAGCAGGAAAAATGAATATAAAGCCATATCCAAAAGTGAGGCAAAGAGTGTTCTCTTAATGGAACAACAGGCTGCATAGGGTTGCTTGGGCTACCATAACAAAATACTATGGACTGTGTGGCTTAAATGACAGAAATTGATTTTCTTACAGGTCTGGAGGCTGAAGTCCAAGACCGAGCTGCCAGCAGGGTTGGTTCAAGAGGCTGCTCTTTCTGGCTTATAGACAGCTGCCTTCTCGCTGGGTCTCCTCGTGGCCTTTCCTTGATGTGCGCAGAGAAAGAGAGTACCCTCTGGTATCTCTTGCTCTGTTTCTAAGGATGCCAGCGTTTCTAGATTAGGAAGCCCACTCTTACCACTTCCTTTAACCCTAATTACCTCCCCCCAGCCCCCACCTCCACATAACTGCTGTACTGGCGACTGAGGCTTGGAAGGATACAACGCAAACTATAACATCTTGTGAACAGAAAGAAGAAAAACGTTTCTAAAATTAGGGATTTGAGGGAGTTCCCATCATGGCTCAGCGGTTACGAACCCGGCTAGTATCCACGAGGACTGGGGTTCAATCCCTGTCTTCGCTCGGTGGGTTAAGGATCCGGCGTTGCTGTGAGCTGTGGTGTAGGCCGCAGATGCAGCTCGGTTCCCACGATGCTGTGGCTCAGGCGTAGGCCGGCAGCTGTAGCTCCAATTCGACCCTAGCCTGGGAACTTCCATATGCCCCCCGTGTGGCCCTAAAAAGACCAAAAAAAAAAAAAAGGCTAATGTAACAGAGCATCAAATTAATAATGAAACATAACTTTGCCGAAGCCCTGAAGGCCTCACATTTGTCTGCTTCATGGTTGGGACGCCTCCTCCCTGCGCCCTCCCATCATCTTAATATACAAGGGCCTCTTTCTAGAACTCACTGAGGATCACAGCCTGTGGGACTCTCTTCTCCCCTGGTGCCTGAAAAATGTTTCATCCATTGAGTTTGGAGCAGCAACATGGTATAACAGGGAGCGTCTGGAAATAACGTGTGTGAATGTGCTTTGTTAATGGGTAAGATGACACACAAAAGCACGTTTGCTTTTTGATGAGTCAGGAGCCAAGGGTACTGGTACCTATTTTACTAATGATTGTCAGAAAGCCACTTCACCTCTCAAGAACTGAGTTTCCTTATTTGTAAAACGATATTATTTAACTAGATGCCCTCCAAGATCCATTCTGGATGAATAACGACCATCACAGTGTTGCGTTGGTATTTATCGCGGGTCCAACAGGCCTTCTCATCCTTTCACATGTACTATCTCATACATTCCTCGAAACAATCCTATGGAAGTATTACCATCCCCATCTCTATTTTTCAAGTTAAAAAAAAAAAAAAAACAGCTGAGGCGCAATGACATCGAGTGCCTTGTCCAAAGTCAATCAGCTAAGAAGAATTAGGATTTTAACCCAGGCAATTTGCCTCTTGCCTCCTACACTCAGCCACTATGCTATACTGCTACTATGAGTATATTTTATTGATATAAAAAAAGATCAAAACTAAAAAAATAAAAGCTCTGAGATGTCAACACAGCATTAGTAAATACAGCCAGTATTAACCTGTGGATTTTTTTTTCTTTTTTTAGGGCCACTGGGTTTGACCCAGGCTAAGGGTCAAAACAGGCCTATGCCAAAGCCATGGCAACCTGGGATCCGAGCTGTGTCTGCAACCTACACCACAGCTCATGGCCACACAGGAGCCTTAACCCACTGAGCAAGGCCAGGGATTGAACCCGAATCCTCACAGGATTCGTTTCTGCTGTGCCACAACGGGGATTCCAACTGTGGATTTTTTAATGGTGGTAGCAGATTCATCAAAATCTGTTTATGTTCTTCCCAGGCTTCTGATGACTAAGATGTAACGGTTGGCCTGGGGTTAGCAGCACAAACTCATGTCATGAAACAGGCAAAGCTAACTAGCCTGCCCAGGATTGAACCCTTGGCCTTGGCCACTTGATCGTTTGGAAATATTGCACTTCCCAGGTTTCTGACAGATGTTTGCTCATGTTATGCCTGGAGAACCAGGCTTTGAGGTTCCCAGCACCGACTGCGTTGATGGCCTGCTCGTGGGAAAGTGGCATCTTGTCTCGCCTTCACCTTGGGAGCCATCTGAAGGTGCAAAATAAAACTCAAAAGAGGCAGCCTTTCACTCAGTACTTAGAAATGGCTCAGAGCATCAGCTTTGGGTTAGCTCGGATATCTACTCTAGCCGAGCACACCGTCTATACCTTGAATGGCTTTCCCCTTCTGCCTGCTGACCCCTAACTCACTCAACCCTCCAGAACAGACAATCGCATTGATTTATCCCCTTTTGACTCCTACAGTATTGTCAGCTCTGCATCGGAGTTTAGTACCGGATCATGAGCTTTATCCTGATGCTTTGCGGCTGTTTCAGGTGTAGCTGAGTTTCATTTGCACCAACAGGTACCATGGAGAAAATGAGGCATGCGTCTTTAAATTTCTCCCCAGTAGCTGAGTCAGTGACATATTGAGCACATGGTTCTGTTACTAGTAGCAAAATATTTGCTGAATTAGATTGAAAGGAGGAATTGTAGATGGGGACCATCTTTTGAAGAATGAGCTTTAGAACCCAGGAATCTTTGTAGAAAGGAGAACCTCTGGTCACGATTTCTGTGGGGGCCCCTATGGGTCCAACTCCCTACTGGCGTGGCCACAACTGTCATTTCTTCAGATTGCAAAATCAACAAAGGTTTTTAAAGAATAAATACCATCTGGGAAGGATAACACCATACACTGTTATTCCATCCATCACTAACACAGTTCCAATCAGGCTGGCAGAAAAGCAAGCAGAAAGTTAGTTTCCTACAGGAATCTCCTCAGGAGGGAACACAGGTCAGGTCAAAGGAGGGACATTTATTCCTGGACAAGGAAAATACAAAAGATGAGAAAAAAAGGAAAGTAGGAATGCCAAAAAGCAAGCGAGAAAGCCACTGGAAAATGTGTTATCAGGCCAAACTTTGGGGCCGCCTCTTGAGTGTATTTCTGTGATGACGTGTGCACATGCAGACTCAAGACGTTGTATTTCCTCTGGCAGGAGGCACCAGATAACACCTCATCAGTTTATGGTCTCAAAGGAGCCAAGGATTCTCCATGTGTCGTCCTGATCTAATTGGCATTCTAGGCCCCAAGAGAAGAAAGCGATGCCTTATTTTGAAGAAACTGCTTTTGAGTCATCCACCTCTTTGTGTGGAGCTATTAAAACCGCGGTTGTCAAAGAGGACTTGACACGGTTGGAGGGACGTTTGGGCATCTTCTCTTCTCGGGGTTCCCTGGGGTGGGAGAAGGAACTTCTGATCCTCTGAGTATGTGTGCAGAGTCTCTCCTAAGTGTGCATGCGCTCAGGTCAGGCTGGAACAGAAGGGAGAGCTCTGGATGGCTTCCGTCCTGGTACGTGTGAGGTTGACTGTGAAACAAATGTAGGCAGTTCCAGGCCAAATGTCCCTCGCTGTCCAAGGCATCTGCAAACCACATTTGTTTTTTGGCTGTGATGGAAAGGGTTGGCTGTCTCTGTCTTGTCTTCCTTTACTGCCCTGATCCCCTGAGCTAGAGGACAGTGTAGCCATTGATGTCTTTCCCAGGTAGGGTTTGTTGTTTCTCTTTTGTAGATTTTATGCGTGGACGGCCAAAAGCCCTGAGTAAAGAAATGATTCCCGAAGGACAAAAAAAGCTCTTTTGTCTGTGACATTTAGGACATCAGGCAGAATGGTCTCTCCAGATAAAGCTGGCTGGCGAAGGGAAGAGTGGCATCTCCGGGTCATAAAGCACCGTGTCTGTACATATTTCCTGCCGACAGGCACTTAATCTGCGTGCCAGTACCATGTGTTAAAGTCACTACTTCCTTCTCTACCGGGCATCCATGTCTCTTTGCTGAATATCCTGCCTGTGGTACCTCCTGCTGGTGGAGCTGGGAAGGCGGATGCACTGACCCGATGAGTGTATTTTTTAGTTGGCTACATCTAAATGTTTAAGCTTGTTTTTTTTTTTTTTTTTTTTTTAAAGCAAGACAAAAACGGTAGAACAAATGGAAATGAAGAGCAGCCAACTGTCTTGTTTTTTTTAAACTGGATTCAGAACTTAGAATTTGCCAGCGTATTGCATCTAGCCCTAATGCAGATGTTTAATGAATTTTTTAGAATGCAATAGAGACAGGAAAGATCTATGCCCCCAGTGGTACCAGAGGTGTCACAGAATAAGTGAGTAAAGTATTAGCCAAGAGCTAGAAGAGGAGCCTCTGGTCAAAGTGACGTGACCATGAACGGAGACCTCTGCTCCTTCCGTTAACCTTGTCATAGCTCCCAGGCTATGTCCCCGCCCCACCCCGGGCCATACCTATGATCTTTTATGGCAGGAGAAAATATACACAGGAATTGTCTTTTTAAGTCCCAGTTGGAATTATCAACCACGGATTTGGTAAAAGAGGAGGTTTGAGTTATTTTTGGGAGGGTGAGGATATGTGGGTGGCGGGGAGACAGGACCAGAGGAAGAGAGGGTGTTTTTCCCACCTTTTACTGACACTGTCTTTCTTATAAGAAGTTACAGAAAGCTCAGAAAAAGATGAGCTTGTCTGGCCAACCTTTTCCCCCAAGATACTGGGCAGCTATATAAATCTGGCTGAACAATGGGTGAAATAAGCCTGGTCACTTTCACTGATCTGCATAAATGTGTTTCATGGGGATCAGTGATTTAAAGAATTATCTTGGCGTTCCCGACGTGGCTCAGCGGAAACGAATCCGACTAGTATTCATGAGGACGCAGGTTCGATCCCTGGCCTCGCTCAGTGGGTTAAGAATCTGGCGTTGCCGTGAGTTTGGTGTAGGCTGCAGACGCAGCTGTGGCTGTGGCGTAGGTCGGCAGCTACAGCTTCGATTTGACTCCTGACCTGGGAACTTCCATATGCGGTGGGTGTGGCCCTAAAACAACAACAACAACAACAAAAAGAATTGTCTTAATTTTTATAGGCTTTATAACCTTAGAGCTTTTTTTTCTTAAATAAGATGTAGGACAACAAAAGGAAACTGAAAATGTATACTTTCCTTAAGTAAAATTAGTATGAAAATTTAATAATATTTATTCAAAATACGTTGCATCAGAAAAAAGTACATCTGTGGAGCTTCTCTCTGATGCTCTCCTTGGGGCCCGTAACTCAGAATCACCTTAGTCTAAAAATATTTCATAACTCTGACGCTACAAGGACAGAGTGTTCAGTCTGGAATGGAAGATTCTGAAGAAAGACATAAGATGTGCTTTCAATTATAGGGACTGTTACTACACCAGGGATGGTGATCATATATCCCCCACTCCTAATGATGAGAAAAGGAAAAAGAAACCTGAACAAAGAAAAGCTGTAGTCAGACACAAGGAAGAACTAGTTAACAGTGAGCCTTGTTAAAAATGAGAGTGAAGGAGTTCCCGTCATGGCTCAGTGGAAACTAATCTGCCTAGCATCCACGAGGACGCAGGCTCCATCTCTGGCCTCGCTCAGTGGGTTAAGGATCTGGCGTTGCTGTGAGCTGTGGTGTAGGTTGCAGACGTGGCTCTGATCTGGTGTTGCTGTGGCTGTGGTGTAGGCCAGGGGCTAAAGCTTCAACTTGACCCCTAGCCTGGGAACTTCCATATGCCACGGGTGCAGCCCTAAAAAGACAAAAATGAGAGTGAATGAGGGGTATTTTCTTATCTCCCTTGTGCAGTATCTGGGTTCCAAGAGACCAGTATCTCAGAAAGGGCATAAGAGAGTTTCACTTCAGTGCAGGGAGGGACTAGGATGGCCAACCCACCAAGTCTAAGTAAACAAACACCAAAAAAAAAAAAAAAAAAATTAAAAAAATACTGCAAGTGTTCACAAACTTTAGTATCAGGAAAAAAGCAACCGGGGAGTTTGTTTAAAATCTCTCCCCAAGGCCTGTTTCCAGAAATGGCAATGCAGTGGAGGTGGCGGTGGCTTCTGGAAATCTGTATGGGTTCTGAAGCACGTCAACACTGGAGAAGCACAGATGCAGCGTCATGGCCTCTTACTCAGGCGGGAGCCTGGGTTCCTTCCCTAGCCTGTTCCTGATTCATTAAATGATGCCGTCAAGCGGCAGCTTCTTTGCCTGAAAAAATCCATACTTCATTTGGCCCTTCGGTCCTATGAGAAAAAGAGCTTGCAGAAGGGTTTCTAAGGTAGAGAAGTGCTTTACCCATCTGATGGCATATTCTTTTTTATCAAATTTTACATCTCTCATTAATCACTCCCCAAATTAATCAGAGAACGCCTTCTCTTCCCCCAGCTAATTTTGCACATGGAATTTCAAATCCACAGATGCTAATTAGGAGCCTGCCCTGTGTGCAGACCTAGAGACACCCAGTCCGCTACATCCCACCTTTGTCATCTCGGGCAAATTATTCAAATTATCTGAGCTTCGATAACCTCCTTTGTGAAATGCGGATGCTTTCACTTGCCTCCCTGGCTGTCACGAGGCTGAAATCTATGAAGTCCCTGCTACCTTCCAGGAGTCTGACTCTTCTCACCCACAAATCCTTTCCTTCCTCTTTCACCATGTCCTTCTCCCACATCTGAATGTGACCGTCTGTGACACAGGCTCAGTGGCGGGTGACATGGGATTGGAAAAAGGTGGGTAGAGAGTTACTCAGCATGAACAGAAGTAAGCCTTTTATTTTCTCCAAAAGCTCAACAGATTTCTCATTATACATATAAATGTGATATTATACACACATACACTATAGCTCCAGACATAAGCCAGTGGTGCCTGTCCCTGAGCATGCGGTGAGACACAAAATGGACTTGGGGCTCCTGCAAACTCACCTTTATTGAGAACTCAGGGCCCTTCAGCAAAGAGAAAACACAGAATTTCCAGAGGCTCCTGTGATGATGTTTAAAAAGCAAACAAAGGTATATTCAGTGGGATCTCCTTTGGTCTCAGCTCTGGAATGATCTTTGCCCTTTTCCTGCTAAGAAGGGACTTAGGGGAGCCAGTGGCTTGTGGAAGCTGCAGTGTCAGACACAAGAGAACAGTGGAGCCATGTTTTGGGTGCTATTTTAAGTATTACAGTTAAGGTACACCTCACCCAGAAAAATCTCTGGCATCAACGGAGAGCAGATATGGCAGAAGCCTTTGGGAACATGGGTCTTTTCTTTTTTGACAGTGGCGTTGGGGAGTCCTTATTGTTTAAAATATGTTAGTGGATCTATAGCTGGGTGCTGGCATAACTGCTGCTCTCAGAGTAAATCACCCAACCAGATATTGCCTACTCTCTTCTTTTATTGCAGGCAAACTCAACACGATGGGAGAAACGTCCTTGAAACTTCAACCTGAGAGTGTCCTTGTGGGAGGTGGTGCCTTTGTGGTCTGACGATTAACTGAGTACTTGGGCCATCACTTCTGAAGCCACCCTCAGATCCTGTGGCAGAAGCTGGCCAGTCACTTGCCCAAGTCTGGGGGTATGACAAGTAATCAGGCTGAATGAAGCCCAAACTCCCCAGAGTGACACATGAGGGCTTACCGGAGATGCCACTGGCCCGCTTCTCCAGCTTAGCCTTTCTTGAGAGCCCTTCCCCACAACTCGCTGTACTCCCCACCGAATGAATGGGTGAATGAATGAACCCTTTCAAGCAGCTTCTGAAAAGCAAAAACGCCCCCCTCCCCACCCCAACCTCTCACAACTCTACATTTTGGAAGACGGAGCCACAGTTCTTCATTCACATTTTTATAGAACCAAGAGGTATTCAGGGGTAAGGATTTGCTGAAAAATGGTCCTTTGAGCTTGCCAAATAAATATTCTAATCCCATTCCCCACCCATGGTACTATGGACTGAATATTTGTGTCCCCTCAAAAAGTCATGTGTTGAAACCCCAACCCCCATGTCATGGCCTTGGGAGATATATTAGCGGTACAGTAGGTCATGAGAAGATCTCATGATGGGCTTAGCATCCTCATAATATGAGAAAGAAACATGAGATCTTTGTCTGCTGTGTGAGAGTCAGCAAGAAGGCAGCCATCTGCAAGCGAGCCTCCCCAAATACAATCAGCCAGCACCTGGATCTCAGCTTTCCCAGCCGCCAGAACTGTGAGAAATACGCTTCTGTTGTTTAAGCCACCCAGTCCAAGGTATTTTGTTACAGCAGCCGGAACAGAACAAGAAATTGGCACTGGAGCTCCCGTCATGGCTCCTCGGGTTAAGAACCTGACTAGTATCCATGAGGATGTGGATCTGATCCCTGGCCTTGCTCAGTGGGCTAAGGATCCAGTGTTGCCATGAGCTGTGGTGTAGGTCACAGATGCGGCTCGGATCTGGCGTTGCTGTGGCTGTGGTGTAGGCTGGCAGCTGCAGCTCTGATTTGACCGCTAGCCTGGGAACTTCCATATGCCATGGGTGTGGCCCTAAAAAAAAAGAAAAAGAAATTGGTATTGATCGTGCTGCTGTGCAAATACCTAAGAATGTGGAAGTGGCTATGGAGTTGGGTAAAGGGCGAGAGCTGGAAGTTTGAGGTGCGTGGTAGAAACAGCCAATCAAAGGAGTGTTAACAGTGATTCTGGTGAGAGCTCAGACTGTGGGAGCAGCTGGCTTGGCCATCTTCCTTTGAAAGCTGTAGATCTGCTCACAACTATGGCTCCCTCCTTGTGTAGCATGGGCAGTGGTGGAAGGGCAGAAGGACGGGGTGCCAGTTTTGAAAATGGGGGGAGGGTTCTGGAAAGCCAGCTTGGCATGTGTGCAGTTTGGAAAACAGGAAATTTTAAATGGAGAGAGAAAAGTCCCGTGGAAAAGAATCTACAAGAGATAAAGATGGGGAAAGCTGAGAGAGAGGAGAAGGAAGGGAGCCTGTTTGAATTTGAAAGAAGAGCCATTTTGCTGCGTGGCACTTTTAGGAGCTGTCAGAGAAAATGGCTCAGGCTCAGTGTCGCCGGGTGAGGGGCTGAGAACCCCTTCGCTCATCTTTCCTGGCACCACATTCCACCTCCCAGCTTATAACACTTGTCGTCATCCAATAAGGATGTCTCTTTATGGTACATTCGGCACTGCACTAAGCCCTGTGGACCATGGAGAAAATGGAGGGGACACAGGTGTACCCAAGGTGTTTCCAGCCTCACAGAGGAAACGAGGTTCATCGCGTGGAAACAAATACGCCAAAAACAGAGCGTGGTTCAAAGTGCACTAGATAGTGGTTCTGTGCTGCGTATCAGAATCAGTTGGGGAACTTTTAAAAATCTTGAGCCTAGGCCATCTCTCACATCGATGAAATCAGAATCCACGGGTGTGGGATCCAGACACTGGGTCATTTCATTTCCCGGGTGATTCCAATATTATACAACCAAGTTTGAGGAACCACACTGAAAAAAAGAGCATTCGCTCTAACTGAAAGAACCCGAGCTGTCCATCCATGAGTTCTGTAACCTTGCGATAGTCAACGAACATCCTGGGGCCTGGCTCTTCCAGCGATTTCTCTAAGTCCCACGTAGGACGATGCTTTATGTCTCCAATGATTAGCACAGTGACTGCCACATAGAAGCCACCCAGTAAAGGTGTGTCGATTTGAAAGGATACTACAGAAAGAGTTATGTAATAAGCTTGCAATTAATGATACTATTCCCAAAAGATAGTTTAGTGATAATATTGGTTATAATGGTTGTAGTAATTTAGGTTTTACAGCAGAGTTAAGCCCCCCGTGGTTAGCATGGTGGCTGTACAGAGCGGTGTTTCTACACGTTTCCTAATTTGAGAAGCGACTTGGGTGGATTGGAAGAATCAAGAGTGAAGCTTTTTAGTTCACTTTGGGAAATTGTCTGCTTCATCACTCTGGTCTCTGTCCATCTGTCCATGCACCACCGAGATGCCAAGCCAATAAGCCATACGGCAGAGATCCAGGAAATACAGAGGCTATGGGAGAGAGAAGGAGGGGATGAGAGAAAGAAAGAGAATACAGAAGAGAGAGGAGAGAGAGAGAGAGAGAGAGAGAACTAGGGGGAAGAAGCGTGTAGGAGGTAAGGATTCTTGGGAAAGAAGGAAGAGGAGGGGTGTGGCCGCACTAATGGGAAGGGATTAGGAGAGGCCTGGAGGGTGGAGAGTGACAGCAGAGACAGTGAAACACTGGCTGGGTCCAGTGGTTCAAAGCGGTGAGATGACAATCAGGGTTTTGTTTTACGAGGATCTGAAGGTCCCAGGAGATGGGAGCAGAGGAAAGAGGGGGTTGGATTTGTAAAAGGAGCTGATAAACCATCAGAATTGAGAGAACGTGGATATATAGCCTACCAAGAGCAGGTCAAGTTTTCCTTTCCTGACACTTTGAAAGCCTGAAGCTTGTTAAATTGCCTCCCATTCTTGAAGAAGCCCAGGCAGGGCAGCTCCCTCTGGGACTTGCATTAACCCTCATGCTCCACTGCCAGAAACATGAGCTCACTCCACTCATCCGCCTGCAGTCCTAGCAAGCACGATCAAACTTTATGAGGCTTGTTACAAGCAAATTACATGGGAAGCTGCAAAGGATTGGAGGGAGGAGGATGGCAGCGGGGGGCCAAGTACACTGCCCGGGAAAGGGGCCCCGGGGTGGGGATGCTGGGCTCAGCCTTGCCTTGGAAGGCATCGCAGCTCATCACCGAGCAGCTGGCAGCTCCTGCCTCCAGGGCCCACTTGTCCAAGCTTGACTTGAGCGTTCACACCTGCACTGGCTGGGAGCGAGGCCCTCCCTCCGCAGAGTTAATGGAGCAAGCAGGACCCAGGAAGGCTTTTGGCCTCGACGGCAATTCCTCCCCTCCCCGGCCCCACCTTCTCCACTGGCAGAACAGGCTCCTCTCCAGCTCCGCCACCTCAGCCTCTCCTCGCAGGTGGCTGGGGTGTGCCGACGCCCCTGCTGGCAGCCTCAGGGAGACCTGCTCCAAGATTCAAAGACTTCCAACACCGCTCCCCTTAGATGAGCAGCTGGTTCTCACCACCCCCCGCAATGTCTGGACCCAAAACTATTCACTTGACTTTTTTCCCTACGTAACACAACCTTGGACAATTCTCCTTACTTTGTTTGGCTTCCCCTGGTATATTCTGCTGGAAACAGGCTAGGGATGGAATAACTAGAAATATCCCAGGAGCTGGGACTCCTGTGGCTTGGCGTAGCTCCTACAGAGAGAAGCAAAAAACTCATGCAGATAATTTTGCTTGAACACTTTCCTATAGCAATTGCCCCTTGGAGAGTCTTTATAACCAGGGCTCCTCTCTCTTCAGTACTGCACACTTTTGTAGACACACACACACACACACACAGCCAGGTGAAAACATGCTCACTCACAATCTTGCTGAAACAGGACCAAACCCGAGTGTCCAAAAAAGGCCTTATGGTTTTTGGACCATTTAGGAGACGGATGAAGGGTAAGTTCAACCCCGGGCAGAGTTTTGGACAGATGCTTTAGACCAATCTGAAATGCAGGCAACCAAGGAACCAAAAGAAAGATGCTATGTGAATGCTGTTATATAAATTTTCTCTCCTGGCACAGCCCAAGGTGGTTAGAGGCTGTTTCCATCCAGTGGGAGCTCCTTAAGCTCTCCCACTAATGCTGGAAAAACATTCACTTAACAGGCTTGTCCAAACAATTCCCTTTTTAATTCAGACATGATGAACTGCAGGGGGGAAGCAGAGCCCCAGGGCTGTCCGCCTCAATACCATCACTCCTGACAGGGCACAGAGCCACACGTCCACCTCAGCGGTCCATTAAAAAGCCTGATGGGGAAACTGTGTTTATGGTCAGGTTACAGAACTAACTGGCGGGAAGCAATTAACGCCTTCCGCATAGCTCCTTTCCTTCCATTTTCTCTCCTTCCCAATGCCCACGCAACACGCACGCACAAACCCGACTCCAACTCCTGCCTTAAATGCTCTTTCACAAGCTCTTTCTCTGACCTGCCCACCTTCCTACACAACGGTTGTCTCGGAGCACAACTAAGAGGGGGAACTGTCTTCACACACGGACCACACACTCAGACTCCCTTGCAGATCACAGCTAGATCCGCAGCCTCTTTCTCCTTTTTCATCCACATGGTTGTCTAAACACATTCCTGTGCCATTTCCTCTCTCTGACCTTGAACCTGCTCCCCTTCTCTTGTTCCTCATACACGGTCTTTCGTAAAAACATCCCTGCCTCACCCCCCTGCGCCAGCCCAATCCCCCACCATCGCTCTCTCTCCTTCCACCTCAGCGGCCAGAGCCGCCCCCTTCCGGCATGCACGTGCCAGAAGCTTCTACGTGAAGCAGTCTTTGAACTATTTCGTTGCTCCCTCTTCTCCCTCTCCGTATATGCCTATCCTCCCCACTGAACTAGATTCCCCTGAGTTAAAAAACCTGACATAGGATTATGTAACAAGTTCCTTGGGCAAAACATGAAGATTCAGCCAGTCCCTGAAAAGTAAAGCAAACTGCAAAAAAGAAAGAAAGAAAGAAACCAAAAGAACGTATTTAAACAAAAAATGACTAGTTTACACAGGAACCTAATTAAAGAAAAATCTAGTTGGTGGAACATAGTTGGAATAAAGGCAATTCCAGGTTGGGTAATGTTAGTTTCTTGTCCAACAGCCATTTTGCAAGTGTAAGCAGGATAAAAAAATTGCCATTGGGGAAAACATGCATTTTTGAATACCTAATATGTGCTTCATAAGTACAGCAACTGTGTCAGATCTAGCAGTACTCCCTGACGCAATACTAAGTGCATACCACAAGTGTGATTAATTACCCAGAGACCACCTACACTATGAAACATTCACTATTAATGATGAAGTTTAATAACATCACATATCACACTGTGATTAATGTACATTCGATTATTCAAACAGGGCTAGGCTGCGCTTATAGTTTCTTTGTAAGAAATGGAAATCACTGTAACACATTTCACACACATTTCCGTATATAACTTTATTTTTCCTGTGATATTTCACAAAGTTGGATACTGTCCCCATGCGATTGCTCAAATGAAAAGCTTGCGTATATTGAGTTCCCCTGGCAGGCTGGCTTCCAAAAAAGAGCAGCGCGAGGTGGGCGAGGAGCAGGTGGCTGAGGGGCAGAGCGGAACAAGAGAGAGAAGAGGAGGGTCTTTCTGGACATGCCTTTGCAGCGCCCACCCTGGATTTGCCAGAAAAGATCCAGTCACAAATAACTGCTAAGCGCTTCTTGTTGGGCAAATTGAGACTGCTAAATCCACGTGACAGGCCAGCATTTAAGATGCTATCTAGCGCAGGGGTCAGCAGATAGCAAATCTGCCAGTTAAGGGGGAGATAGTAAATTTTTTCGCTCTGAGGGCCATATGGCCCCGGTCGCACCTGCTCAGTTCTACCACCGAGGTGCCAAGGCGGTGGCAGTCCATAGCCTGTGGGCAGAGCTACATTCCAGGAACACTTTATGGTCACTGATATTCAGATTTCATATCATTTTCTTTTTTTTTTTAGTTTTTTTTAACAGTTTTTTTCCTTTTTTTTTGTCTTTTTATCTTTTTAGGGCCATACCTGAAGCCTATGGAGGTTCCCAGGCTAGGGGTTCAATCGGAGCTGTAGCTACCAGCCATAGCCACTTAGGATCCGAGAGCCATGTCTGCAACCTACAGCACAACTCGTAGCAACGCCAGATCCTTAACCCACTGAGGGAGGCCAGAGATCGAATCCGCATCATCATGGATGCTAGTCGGGTTTGCTAACCGCTGAGCCACGACGGGAACTCCTGTTTTTGTTTTGTTTTGTTTTGTTTTGTTTTTCCTTTTTTTTTGCCACACCTACAGCATGTGGAAGTTCCGGGGGCCAGGGATCAAATCCTCAACACAGCAGTGACAGTGCCAGATCCTTAACCACTTCACCACAAGACAACGCTCATATAATTTTCATATGGCACAATATATTATTCTTTGGTTGATTTTTTTTTTTCAGCCATTTAAATAGGCAGAAACGGTCTGTAGCTCACGGGCTGTACAGAAACAGGTGGTGGGCTGGACCTGGCTCCCTGACTGCAGGGTGCTGACCCTAATTCAGGATGTTTTACTGCAGACCTTTACCGACTCTGTAAGTCCCCCTTAGTCCTGCCTCCCCCCTTCACCCCTCTCTACCTGCTTCCCTCTCTTTCCTTTCTCCACCTCCCAGCTGCTGCCTCTTCCACCTCCAAGAGCTCTCTAAGGCGCCCTGAACGCCTGATATACTCTGTATCTACGGAGTCCTTGTTTTGTATTGTTGTTGTGTAGAGTGGGGATTTCTGCTATTTCTTTTAGTAAAGATGCCACTTAAGAAATTCCTTCCTGGACGCCCTCATCAAAGAAGCTGCTTCTCACCTCCAGAGACTGGGGCTCTTTATTCCTGTTCAACAGTCGGGAGGGAGCAGAAGCCTCGTGTAACTCGTGGCTTAGCCTTGGTGATGTTTCTTTGCAGGCTCCCACAAGACAACCACGACTGACCCTTTGGGGAGTGTGCGGAGGAGAACAGGGACCTGGTCAGTCTTTTGGGTCCCTGAATAGGGTCTCATAAAGCGCAGGCACTAACACTCCGCCTCGCCCATGCCAGTTCACTGCTGGGGGATCTCCAGTCTCCACCTTGACATTCACTCCGTGCTTCCGAGCCACAGGGAAAAGGAAGACCTTCAGAGGCTGGCTGCCTCTCGTCTCTGAGTTCCTCATCTGGGAGCACAGACTTGGCATTGGAAGTGGACCTCCGAGGGTATGGCCTATGAACACGGCATGGGGTACACTTTTGCCGCAGGGCAGCCCTGACTTCTATAGGCGAAAAGAACTTACCAGAACTAAATGATATGTGAGGGCCCAAGCAAAGTGCAGTATTACCCCCAACTTACAGACAGGGACACTGAGGTTCAAAATCAGTAAGATCCAGCTGTTGCAAAAAAATCGTAAAGACTCCTATGCCAGCCTTTTGTCTCTGTTACAAGAGTCCTGTGTGAACACCTGTTACTTTATTTGTCCTCCGTGAGCACTCTTAGATTTGTATAGCCAGAGCCTTTGCTGAAATGCAATGGTACCAGCTGAATCCATGTCATCCTCCGGGCAGCCCACTCTCCCTCCTCCAGGTTCCGGGGGGTGGGAGAAATTCGGCTAGATCTAAAACAAGCAAACCTACAGAACTAAAGACAAGTACACGCTGTAAACAAAAAGTCGTAGTCCCTGCTCCTGTGCTGTCCTTCCTCCTGTGACCCATGCTCTCTGCTTAATGACACTCGCCTGCAGAGAAACCAATCAGTGACGCGAAGTTCCAGAGAGCTGCTGAAAGTCTGAACACGCTCACAGCATCTTAAATCTCTCTTCCTAGGCTGATACCACCGCAAGCCCACACTCTCCCTCCAACTAGTTATTTTTAACAACAGCAAAACAAAACAACAGCAGCATAGCTGTAGGGATGGGCAGCCGCGAAGGGCTGTACCAATCACCCAACATGCCTTCTCCCTGCAAGCAGACAAGCAAAGCATTCTTCCTTTGCACGGAAGGCTTATCCCTTCAAAGGCCCAGAATCCATCTCGGTATTAACCAACTGGTCAAGCCTACTGGGATGATTGGAAAAATAATGCCTCACCACTCTGCATTGCGGTCGCAAGAGGTCAAGACGGATGTTAAAAAAAGCTGTGGGCAAAAGGCAGGAATCAATATAAAAAAATAAAATTGATACATGGAAAGGGATAATGATCAGATGGTGTCTAGTTACTTTGAATCAAAACACACGATCCCATGAAGAGCAGCTAGGGCCGCCAACATACATCTGAGAAGATCCCAGCAGGAGTTTGTAATTACATTCCTCTCAAGTATGAGTTATATGTTAAGCAAATGTTCTCAAATATTTCATGAACCAAGCTATCAAAAGCCAACTGTTGACCTTGTTGTGTGCTTTCCTTCGGAAAGAGCCAGAAGGTATGATTGGTACGGAGCCCCAGTATTTAGGACACTGGGGAGGGAAATGGGTTTCCCCAAATCACAACTTACAAGACTTGCAAGGCCAGGCTTGAACAGAATTGTACCTAAGCCACTCTTTAAAGAAATGGTTCTGACATTTCAGACCCAAAGAAGAATACAGTTTACTCTCTTTTTTCTTTTTTTTCTGCCCACCCTTGTGGTATATGGAAGTTTCCAGGCTAGAGGTCAAATCAGATGCCGATGCCAGCTGATGCCACAGCCATGGCAACGCGGGATCTGAGCTGCGTCTGTGACCTACACCACAGCTTGAGGAAACGCCAGATCCATAATCCACTGAGCAAGGCCAGGGATTGAACCCACCTCCTCACAGAGACAACACTGAGTCCTTAACTCACTGAGCCAACATGGGAACTCCTAGTTTACTCTTCAACAATGTGGTGCCCCACCCACTCCCCATGCAGTGAAAAATATGTGTTCTAGTCTGCTCTTGGCATCCACAGTTCTGCAGCCCTAGATTCAACCAACCTTGGACTGTGTAGTATGATAGTAAATGTTTAATGAAAAAAAATATATAAGTAGAACCATCTTGTTTAAACCCAGGTGATTCAAGGGTCAACTGTACTTCATAAGTTCCTCATGGGAACTATTTCAATTGATTCCAACTCTTAGAAGTCAGTAATGAAAAACTGTTGATATGAATACCAGGCAGTCAGAGTTTCCCAGCGTCCTGACCCTAGAGAATATATTAGGACTTACTACAGATGTACCCACTTTCATAAATTCACACATTCCTTCAACCAGCAAGCATTTAGTTGAATACCTGCTTTGTACCAGGCTTTATAGCAGGGGCTGGGGAAATAAAAATCAAAGTATTGGAGTTCCCATCGTGGTTCAGTGGTTAACGAATCTGACTAGGAACCATGAGGTTGCAGGTTTGATCCTGGCCCCACTCAGTGGGTTAAGGAGCCAGCATTGCCGTGAGCTGTGGTATAGGTTGCAGACGCGGCTCGGATCCTGCGTTGCTGTGGCTGTGGTGAAGGCTGGCAGCTGCAGCTCCTGTTAGACCCCTAGCCTGAGAATCTCCATATGCCACGAGTGCAGCCCTAGATAAGGCAAAAGACAAAAAAAAAAAAAGGTATTATTTCTCTTTTTTAAGGTCCACGCCTGCATCATATGGAAGTTCCCAGGCTAGGGACTGAATCAGAGCTGTAGCAGCCAGACTATGCCAGAGCCCCAGCAACACCAGATCCCAGTCTCATATGCGACCTACACCACAGCTCACAGCAACGCCAGATCCTTAACCCACTGATCAAGCCAGGGATTGAACCCAGGTCCTCACGGATACTAGTTGGGTTCATTACCACTGAGCCATAACGGGAACTCCCCAAGGTCCTTTCCAGCTCCAAGATTCTCTTGAGTTATTGCTATTTAGAGGATACAGTGAGGAGAGGTTGTCATCATATTCAGCTCAGCCAGACTCTGTGTCATGGAAGATTATTCTAGAACAGGGGTTAACAAACTACAGCCCATGGGTCATATCTGGTCTGCGGACTTTTTTTGTACAGCTCACAATCTGAGAATAGTTTGAACTAACTATCTGTCTATCTACCTACCTATCTATCTATGATCTTTCTATCTCTGCACCTGCAGCATGTGGAAATTCCCTAAGGCAGGGATCGAACCTGCACCATAGCAGTGACCCAAGCCGCTGCAGTGACAACGCCGGATTCTTCACCTGCTGTGCCACAGAACGCCTGCAGATGTTTTTATTAAAAACATTGAAAATAAAACAAAAAATGTGACAGAGATTATACGTGGCTTGCAAAGCCGCATATATTTACCATTTAGCCCCTTCATAGAAAAAGCTTTGCTGATCTCTGTTCTATAATGCTCAGAAACTGTCCTTGTTGGAGCCTTTAGCCATTTAATATTCTGGAAAAACAGTATTTGCTAATTTTGCCTGGGCTCTGTGACTTATTAAATGTGGTCCCATTTTATTTTATTTTTTTTTTACATTCTTCCCATTGGTCTCTGTCCCAACTTCCTGGCTCTGGGTGGGCCCTGTGAGGGCTTTGTCCAACAGGATACTGAGGACACGGCCTAAGCAGTGTTGGGGCCCAGGCCTTGAGAAATTGGCAGTTTCCTCTTTCTGTCTCCTGCGACACTCTCTCTGGGAGCCTGGAGTTGCATCCCCAGGGAGATGGCAGACGTATGAAGCTAAGCCATCTTGGGCCCTCCAGACCGGCTCCCCGAGTGCGGCATCATCAAGGGACCTCAGTGCCACGTGGAACAGAAGAATTGTCCAGCCAAGCCCTGCCCAAATTTGTGACCCACAAAATCTGCACATGTAATAAAATGACTGTTGTATTGACCCTCTAAGTTTTGGGGTCATTTGTTACACAGCAGGAGATAACTGGAATAGGACCAGTGTGGGGAGCTCATGAAGTATACACCAAAAGCCTTCTCTCTCTTGGGTGAGGCCTGGGATCAGCATTTTAATAAGGCCCTTCGGGGGATTCATATTCTCAGACAAGCTGGAGAATTAATCTTCACACTGACTCTGTTCTGGTAGCATGATTTTCTGGGATCGTGAAAAAAGCACCTAGATTCTTCTGCTGTACGTTCTGGGGGGTGTCTGGACCTGCTCACAGTACTAGTCAGCTCCAAGATGTTGAGTTGCTTCTTTGGACAGAACGCTCCCCAGAACACTGTGGGGACAGGACTCATGGCAAACACGTGAAGGCCAGGTCTGGGTGTCATTGGTCACCACTTCCCCAGCCCCTAGCATAAATCCTAGCCGCGCATCAGTAGTTGCTTAATACATGTTTATGGGTTGAAAGCAAATATAATTGCCATACATTTGTTAATCATTTACTTCACGTCAGCATTTAGTTTTCTATGACTGCTTCATTTAATCCTCACAACAGTCCTGAGAGGTAGCTGTCATCTGCTTTATCTCAAAAATAGCAAAACTGAAGTCCGGGGGCGGGGGGAAGCGCCCATGGTGGCAGTAGAACAGCTAATCTTCTAGCTATGCTTGATGTCAGTGCTCTTGAGCACTCCCCAGCCCTCCCTTCTCGGAGGTGAGGCACTCACAGTCCCCGACTTCCAGGGGCTTCAAACCCGGGAGAGCACAGGTGCACGCACACCTGGAAACCTGGTGCAGGGCGACTGCGTAAGTGTCAGGTGCCACAGGCAGATGCCTCTAGGGAATCCACGAGAGCTGTACCAGCTGACTGCTGTTACATAGCAAATAACCACCAACTTAATGGCTTAAAAAGACCCAGTTATTAGCTCACCATTCTGTAGGCCAGAGGTCCTAGCACGGCGTGGCTCGATTCTCTGCACATGGGCCCCCCAAGGCTAAAAGCACAGTGTTAGCCAGGCTGCATCTCATCTGGGTTCCAGGACCTCTTCTAAGCTTACGTGCTTGTGATAGAATTCAGTTGCCTGTGGTCCCAGCACTGACTAAAGCTCACGTTTCCTTGATGGCTCTCGCCACAGGCTGCTCTCAGGTCCTAGAGGTCCCCATACTACTTGTTCGCCAGCGCCTCCATCGTCAAAGCCAGGGACAGAAAATCTCCAGGTTGTTAAATCTCACACTGCAAACACTTTAAGAAGAGCCCAGTCCCTTTTAGGGGCTCCTCTAATTAGTTCAATTTCTTCAGGATACTCTCCTTTCTCCCTTTTTTTTTTCCTTTGCTTTTTCGGGTTGCACCCTCAACATAATGGAAGTTCCCAGGCTAGGGGTCGAATCGGAGCTGCAGCTGCCGGCCTACATCACAGCCACAGCAACGCGGGATCTGAGCCGCATCTGCGACCTACACCACAGAACATGGCAATGCCAGATCCTTCACCCACTGAGCGAGGCCCAGGTTCAAATCCGCAACCTGAGAGATACTAGTCAGTTTCTCTCATTTCCAATGTACGTCAATGGGAACTCCTACTCTCCTTTTCTTAAAGTCAACTAATTTTGGATCTTAATTGTATCTACCAGATCCCTTCACAGCAGCACCCAGATTAGAGTTTGCTCGACTGTGCGGGAGACAGATGGGGATCTTGGGGACCATGCTGGAATTCTGACGAGCATGAGAGGAGCGGAACAGACTGACTGACCAACAGAGGCTGCTTCACCCATGGGTCCTCTCGCAAAGATTTTTCTCTCTCTCTGTACTCAGAGGTCCCAGTGAAGAGGGATCCATTCTGGAACCTTAAGGCAGATGATTATACAGTGGCTTCTCAATCTGAGAGTGGGGTTTGCAGAGGAGGGAGTGTTGGCCCATAAAACAACGACTCTGCATATTAATGTGCTGTACAAAGGTAGAGAGACTGTGAAGAGTGGTGCCCCATACTGGTTCCCTGTCTTTTTCCTCTTAATAAGGTCTCTGTGGAGAGCATTCGCCCCTGAGGTGCGTGCTGGGCAGGGTCTGGGTTTGTCTTTTCCCCACAGCCCTATGTTCTCTGCAGAATCTGCTGCTTTTGCAAGAGAAGTTGATTACTGAATAATGAATTATCATTCTTTTTTCATTTTCCAGCCCTCTTCAGAAATGTGCTGCTACTTTTTTTTTTTTTTTAACTTATTGAGGCTCAAAATGGAAAGGAAAAAAAAAAGAAGATCCTTCTTTCATCTGGGGGGGAGAAAAAAGAAAAACCATCATCTTACCTAACAACCCCATCTCATTCCTGGGGATAATAAGTAATAATTGTTTTAATTAATTCAATTTCAAACTTTGGAGTAATTTCATTTCTTCCTTGACTGGACACTAATGTCTCCAACGAAGCGAGACTTCCCTAGATAATATCAGGCAGGGCCACTCGGTCAGCTCAGAAAAGTCATGTGTCCTCTTGGGGGCGGCCCCCTCCCTGCCGGGCAGGGAGGGGACATGACTGGGACCTGGGTAACCCACTCAAAGAGAACAGAGCTCTTCTTGAGGTCAGAGGTCAGAGGCATGCTCGGAGGTCCGCCCAGGGCCACGGTGGAGGCGGCCCGTCGCAGCAGGTATGAGCATTCTGCACAATATGAGATTAGTTTCTCTGGGAAGAGGGCTGCATATGGGGAACTCGCCGCAAGAGAGGCGGCGGGGAGCCGGTGGAGCGGAAGGGTGAGGTCACGGGCTGGGGTTCACGCGCAGCCGAGTAAGCAGAAGGAGCCTGAAAACTGACCTGCGACCCAAGAACGATCCTGACGTTACTGCCACCCAAGTGAGTGCCTGAGGGACGGAAAAGCTGACACGGGGCTGGATTCTGGGCCATGACTGCTTCAGTGGCGCTTCTTCAAGGGCTCATTCCAAGTTGCACAGCACCAGGGCAGGCATCTCAGCGTGTGCGCGCATGGGTGTGCGCGCGTGCATGCGTGTGAGGATGAGGATGTAAGAGTCTGGGTGAGTGAGAGGGTGTGTGAGAGCCAGTGTGTGTGTGAGAGGGTAAGTGTGATAGAGTGGAGTGTGTGTGGAAGAGAGTGTGTGTGTAAGAGACAGTGTGACAATGGGTATGTGAGAATATGTGTGAGAGTGTGTGTGTGTAAGAGACAGAGTGCGTGAAGATGAGCATGTGAGAATCTGTGTATGTGTGTGTTTGTGTGTAAGAGACAGAGTGTGTAAAGATGGGTATGTGAGAATATGTGTGAGTGTGTACTGGAAGGAGTTATGACGTAAGCCAGGTTCTGAGCGACCTTTACCACAGATGGGAATCCCCAAGACGGAAGGGCGAGACTGCGGGGCGGAGTGGCGGGGACGGGTTCAGCACTTAGAAACACCAGCAACGGAGCCGGGTGACGGGGCAGGAGAGGGAGGTGGGGGTCAGGAGGCATCTGAGCTTTTGGCTTGAGCGGCTGGGGGGGCAGTGGCAGCGTTAACACGGAGCACAGAGAAAAGCGGGAGAGCGGGTGATGGAGCACCATCTGACATGAGCATAAGCTTTTGAGGAAAACACATGGGTCTTCACGAAATACTGCCTGTCCCCAGTGTCTGTAACAGCCTTAGGTTTGCCATCTACGCCCCCAACACTGAATTAACAAGAATATTATTCAGGTCCGAATCACCGTTTCCTCTCTCTCAGCCTCCCTTCCTTGGTGTCTACTAAACTTTTCCTTCTGTCTTGCTTTTCAGGTTTGACTTTCTTGCCCCCCGCTGATCTTTTTACCCTTTCGATAAAGCCAGCATCATCTCCACATTTTGTTAGCTTAAAACGGAATGCAAGCACAGCCCCCCCAACCCCCGGCACCGGGAGATACCCCCAACTGTTTGCTGACTCGAACCGCACACCAACTAAAGATCTGAGAGAGAGAGTAAACTTTTCTGCGGTTTTTAGATATTTTAAAACTTTCTTAGCCTGACACCTACCAAGGAAGCCCAGAGATATCAAAAAAACAAATAGAAATTGAAATAAAAGCAAAGGTTTCTTTTGCTTGTGAGAGACCTTGCTCTGCTCAATCATCAGCTTAGCCACCATCAGTAGAACCTGACTTTCCAGACGAGCTAATAGCCCCCGGGGGCTTAAAAAATTGTTGCAGATGGAGATGGCGATTAGATGTCATCACTTCCCAGCTTCAGTGAGGGACCTCTGGAAAGGACAAGTAACAAGGGGACTCTGAGAGCAAGGGAATGGGAGAGGACTGCTTCCCTGAAAGGTGACAAGGCAGGCATGGGGCAGGACACATGACACAGTGCAGTGTCACAGGAAGCTCCAACAGAGAGAGCCTGTCTTTTCAGATGGTCCGTGACGGGAGGATTACAGTTTTAAAAATTAACTAGCCCCCTTGTGAGAGGGACCAGATTGAAGACAATATGCTGCTTTGTTTCCTAGTTCTCTTCCGTTGCAAACAAGGCTCTAAAAATGTCTCGCAGAACTCAATCATGAATCACGCAGGAGAGAGCAGTAAAGTCCAGATGAAGGACAGGCTGCCGGAATAAACTCCACGAAACCTCAAGAAGGTACGGTACCCCTGGCCGGATTTGAAGGATAAAATGTTCCAGAAATCTGAGAACTGAGAAAAAGGGGGAGGGGGGTCAGAAGCAATAATAGCGACTAAGAAGCTCATCCTGTAGATTGTGAAAAAAAGCTGTGCAATAGGTCAGGAATGGTGATCGGCTGTGCCCGGAGGGCAGGGAGAGAGCTTGCCTGCAGACACAGGTCAAATCAGTTTCTGGCACCCCCAGCCTTTTGTTCTGGCACCCAGAGCGCCAGCCAGCGTCGCCGAGATGGGCAGTACACTCAGTCTTCTGACTCCGCCATCACAAAAACAAAACTCTAGAGGGCCCAGGCAGGCCGTGTAAATGAGTGAACCCAGATAGGCATAGGAAAAGCCATTTGTCGGGATCTCTCAGCTGATGGAAACGTGGAATACCGAAACATACTTCTCTACCATCAGGAGATCTGCAGTGTGAGAGCATGACCAACGGCCCCGGCACCCAGTCTCCATGGCAGAAGCCAGCAGGGTGTGGCGGGAGAGGTGGCAAGCTGGACGGGTCATGGTTATGATGTGGCCACACGCTCACCTCCCCCCCCCATTGCCATCAAAAGGGGTGGAGCACCCTATGGCTGCCACATCCGATTGTTGAAAGAGGCTATAATAATTTTTATATGTTGTCTGCCAATTTAAAAACATTCAGATTTATTTATTTATTTACGTGGGCCACACCCACGGCACATGAAGGTTCCCAGGCTAGGGGTCAAATCAGAACTATAGCTTCCGGCCTACGACACAGCTACATCAATGTTTGATCCGAACCGCATCTGGGACCTACACCACAGCTCATGGCCACGCCAGATCCTTAACCCACTGAGCAAGATGAGGGATCAAACCTGCGTCATCGTGGACACTAGTCGGATTCGTTTCCGATGAGCCACGATGGGAACGCCCAGATTTTTTTTAAAGACACACGTAAAACACCTGGGCAAGTTGCCCTCAACCTGCATGCAGTCAATTTAAAATCTCTGATTTGGTTCAATAGTCTTGCATTTGCAGATGAGAAAACCGAGGCCCGGGGAGAAGCATCTGGCCCTCTGCTACACTGTGAGTTGGGCCAAGACTATACTAGAGGCCAGATCTTCCCAAGTCCAGGCCTCCTGTCATCTCCCTGCCTCTCTGGATGCATTCTCAGCCCCTCAGAATCTGTTTCAACCTCTTATGCTGCCCCCTGGCTGTCAGTAGCATCATTGCACTACTCCACTCAGGAGGTAGTCTGTGAACCACACACATTCCACCTGCCAAAATGAAACAAGACAAAATATCTTAACCATTCCTTCAGGACCTGTGGTCGGCTAAATGGTGCCCCCCCAAGTTATTCATGTCCTAATCCCAGAACCTATAAATGCCTCCTTTGCCTTCTTATCTGGAAAAAAGATCTTTGCAGATGTAATTAAGTTAAAGATGTTGAGTGGATCAGTCTGGGTTAGCCATGTGGGCCCCAAACCCAACGGCAAGTGGAGGCAGAATAAGATTAACACAGACAAACACAGCGGAGGCCACACAACCGCAGAGGCAGAGGTAAGAGTGATGTGCCCATAAGTCAAGGAATGCTGGCCACCACCAGAAGCTGGGAAAGGCAAAGAGTGGATTTCCTCTAGAAGAAGTATAACCCTGCCAAACCTTGACATCAGACTTCTGGCCTCCAGGACTATGGGAGAATAAATTGTCATGTGTCACAGCAGCCACAGAGAGCTAACACGGGGCTCTTCCTTCTGCTGGGGAACAGGAATTTCCCATGAGATTCACAGCAACGGTGACCACCATTTGGTGACAGACTACTTCATTTATGCCAGGCCCAGATGGTTTCCTCAGTCCTTGTACCACTCTCTAAAACAGGTGTTAGCTTATCTCATGCCCACCCCTTTACTACACCAACAGGGAAACAGAGGCACAGAGAAGCCAAGAAGCTGCAAAGCAGTGGAGCCAAGATTTGAAGCCCATGTGTTTTCCTCTCACCGCCCTACTCCCGTGGAGCTTCCTCGAATAAGCTCCCATACCATGGTAATGAGCTTCCATCAGCTACAGAAAGCAGCTGAAGGTGAGTGTTTCCCATTGTTAGATCAGTGCAGATAGCTTTTTTTTTTTTTGAACACTGGCCAAGTTTTGAAGATGTAATATTTTAAATTAAATATTTAAATTATACGAGTCTTAAAGAAGGAGCTGTGCCTGGTGCATAGTCTGTGGGCAAATGCACATCCCCTTCAGAGGCAGGCACTGCTGAACTGTATCTGAAGATGAGTCACCAGAAGAGACTCTGTTCATGCACTGATAACTTCATTTTTTTTCAGACCTCTGGGAATAAGCACCACATGACTGTATGAAACCAGGGAAAAATGACTCCACACTAATAAAACAGAGGCAAAGCATAGGCTGACCCAAACTGGAATAGGCTTTACTAGAGAAAGGGGAGAGTACCTGGAATTGTATGACATTTAAAAGTAACTAGAAATATTTTGAGTAGATTCTGATCCAGAGAAACAAGACCTAAGTGTGAATTTTAAGTAGTAATCTTGAGTAGTTCGATAATTGAATTTAATCTCTTTCAGACTCAATTTTTAAATCTTTAAAATATAAGGACAGAAATAATGTGTACATATCATATGGAACTGTACGTGGCCCATATCTGGTCCTCTATAAACAACAGTTATTAAACTATTATTATTGCTGTTGTTAATTGTCCTCACTCTTCCCCTGGTTCATTATACAGAATTTTAACTCAAATATTCTGTAAGATGGTATCATAAAAAGTATCCAATCACCAGTTTAATTTCTCTTTTTATAGTTATATACAGAACTGTAATTCCACGCCAGAAATAAGCACCCTTTCAAATTATCCTTTAAAATAACTTGTTGCGAGCATACATAAATTCACTCCACGTATAATATTCTTTCAATTGACTTAGAGATGCGAAGGCAGACTTGTTAAAGGGAAAAAAAAAATCTATAAAGGCCACACTCATTCATCCGCTAGATATTTATGGAGGAATGTCTCCAGAATCAATGCAAAGAGCCATCATTGCCCTAAGAGCTTTGAATAAAGTGCTGCGGGATTATAAACAGAAAAAAAAAAAAAACCCCACAGTCAAATTTGTTAATTTAAAAAAATCAAATGTGAATTAAATCAGGGAGAATTTACTTCCAATTTGATGTGGGGTTGGAGGGGAGGGGAAATGAAGGTTGGGGAGGAAAGCACAGCATAAGGAGGTGCTCTGTGAAGGAGGTCGCCTTCTAGTTAAATCCTAAAGGAGAAAACAGATTCCAACAGGGAAAGCAAGGGTCCTCTACACAAATAGGTGGAGACTGAAAAAGTCTAGATGGTTGCAGGAAGCAGCAGCTACATCTGTTTGGACGGGGCAAAGAGTATATAAAAGTGAATATTTGATTTACTGTTGGAAGAGGCGTAATAGAGTCCTCACGCATAACCTGAGTATTTCAAATCTTATTTGTTAGTTAGTGGATTCCTTAGCATTCTTAGTAGAGGAGAGAGCTGATCAGAAAGGGACATTTTGTAGCTTGGGTGTGTAGCCTGTGTTGTTGGGAATGGAATCAAAGAGACTAGTTAGGAGGCTAGGTGATAGTCGAGGTGAGAAGGGACTGGACAAACAGCTATCTAGGAGAGAGTAGGCTGAAGAAGAGAAAGACAAGAAGGAGTTAGCTGAAGGATGCAGTGGGCCCAGCAGGGGTGCCTAAGAAAATCTGGTAGTAACCAGAATAGGGAACACAGAACAAAGAATAGACTTTTCTAGAAGAATTGATCTGCTTAGTTTGGGATGCACTGAGATGCTCATCATATAGATGAAAACAAAAGTATAGAGGGAAACAAAACAGAACACCCCGTGTTTAGAAAAAAAAGTTTGGCCCTGGAGATTGAGATAGAGTTCTACAAAAGGTAACAGTTTATAGCCTTGAAAAAGCTTCAGATCATTTGGGGGAGACTCTAAAGAGAAAGAAGAGGAGGAAACAAGGACAGGCTCTGGAGCGAAGCATCTAATTTCACTGGGGTAGGAGTGAAATAACATCCAGAGTAGGGGCGATCTGAGAAGCAGAAGGAAAATAAAATTTGCCCAGTGTCTCTAAAGCCTTTGAAAGGAAGGAAAATAAAGATGCTTTGCAGACCAAGACCTAAGAGAAAGCCGTGCTTTTGCCAGTGCTGTTTCTGTCTGGAATGCCTACTGCACCACCATTCTCCATCCAGCCAATTCCAATTCATCCAGGAAGCTCAGTGCGAATGCCAGCTCCTCTGTGAAGCTAGCTGAGGCCAAGTCCTAAGAAAAATTGATCCTGTCCTCTCTCTCGCTTATAGGAATTCTCACTCTATCACTGCTTCCAGTCTCGTGGTCCGTCACTGGGTAGAGCTTCTCTAAATGCTTGTTGATGGGAGCCAGGGCTCGGATGGAAGGCGTAAGGGAAGGGCCTAGTCTTGGTCAGCAGGAATGATACCTTACTTCTGAGATACGAGATAAGGGAAGACCTTTGGGCTCAGTAACTAGAACCTACAGGCTTTTCAAAGGCTTCAAAAATATTTGGAACCAAACCCAAGTAAATAAAAAAATCCCTCCAAAATAGGGGAAAAAACTGAAAAGCAAAAAAATAATGCTTAAATACCTACAAAAGTTTTTCTTTTAATTCTTTTTTTAAATTGTATTTGATTTACAATGTTCTGTCAATTTATGCTGTACTACAAATGTTATTATATCAAATAGTCAACCAAAATTCAGGTCAAGGCTTCTACATAAATATGATCTCATGTAGGGTGTGGGTATGTTAAATACATATATAATAGACAGGTTTAATGTGGTGTGATCTCGAGAGTGCAAACAACAGTACGCATGCCCAGAACCTGAGAAGACCTTAAACCATCCTAGAGAAGGAGGAATTTTGAAGTGGAGAGGATGGAAGTAACACAGCGTACTTTACAGGCCATCAAGGCAGGCTGCTTTATTTCATATATATCATTAAAATAAGGTGTGATGTTACGGTCAAGACTGAGAAACTAATCTCATGCAAATATTCTCTTCCTGGAGCCTGGTTATTACCGTCAACTCATCCTTCTTTCATTTTCAGCCAAGACTAACACGGAGGAGAGTCTATGGATTATGACCTTGGCCTTCAGGAACGGAGCTCAGCCATCCACTGTCTAGTGATCTCAGCCCGAATGTCACAAAGAAGTATTTAATTACTACAAAAATGGATATTGTTAACCAACAAATGCAGACTCTTCACAGCCACAAAAAAAATAATTACGATATTTTCAGAACCAAGCTATGACTTGCCAGAAAACTTGCTGGGAACTTTCTGCCTACGGTAAATCTATACACTTAGTTTTGTTGCCTTTATAAAATGCATTAAGGAAGTAATAGCAATATGGCTGCTGAAAAGATGAAATGTCTAGATGCAGCCCTAAGGGGATTTTATAATGCAAAGCAATCAGATGAAGGTGAGCAGTGCCTTTTCCCTTAAAAAATTTTCCACTGAGTTTTTTTTATTAATTTCAGATTTAAAAATTATTAAAAATGGGACTATGTGCACAAAGTATAATCTCATTTATGAAAATGACAGCCCTAAATCCTATTTTGGACCCAGTTTTCAATACAGGGAAGTTGTTCATGAACATCTGAGTCATATTAGGATATTCTTGTGAAAATTACCACAGTCCTCGGAGAAAATTAACTTTCCGAAGTATCCCAAAGGTGAAAAAATTATAGGTTTTTTTAAAATTAGCTTTCAATTTTCTAAAATATATTGCTGGGTTTTCCTTGGACTCTACCTTGAAATAAAATAGCTACCATATATTCTAAAGGTATATAAATTTAAAGTCTATACAGTTTTTAATATAATTATTATATGATAATTTTATATTACATATCTGATACAATATCAATTTCTCTACATATGCACCTTTCTCTTGGGGTATTTAAAGTAAAATATCTCACTGGTGTTTTATTAACGTCTCTCTGAAGAAGAGAAAAGAAGAGGTAACTGCTTCCCCTGGCAATGAACCACAGCTACATTCTTTTCACCTTTTCATCATGAAATTGCATGTATGAAAAGCAGCAGCCATGGAGGAGGGGAGGCATAAATGGTATAAGAAACTGAATTGGGGAGGCAAAGATCAGAAACCAATGGTCATTTCATAGGGCAAATATAAGTCCAGGCTTAATTTTTTTTTTTTTTTTTTTTTTTTTTTTTGGCGTAACCAAGCATTATCTCAACCTCTTGTGTGTTGCCCTGGATATAAAGCTGTGGCCTGGAATATCTCCCTTCCCTGAAACTATACCAAAGAGTCAAGAATATGTCAGCTTCCTCAAACTACTGTGGAGTTGGCCAAGGGGCAGCAATACTGCAGCGTGACAGGGAGAGTCAGGCTGGCAGTCCGTAAATGCCCCGTTTGCACTTTAATGGCTCTCTCTGCTGACTTCCATTTTGTAGAACTTCTATTAACGATCAACAGGCTATGTACAAGGTGCTCACTGGGCTTTTTAAACTTTTAAAACTACTTAGAGCCACTTACACATTTGGGAAGAATTCCATTTGCAGAGACCACGCTATTACATTCACCGGGTGAATACGCATTTTAAGGATTACATATTAATGAGACCAAGTAAAATTTGGTCGTTTGAACAGCTGACCAGGCATGCAAATGCTGGGACTCTGTGTACAAAAGGAAGTTCTTAATTGGGTCATTGATTTGCATAATTGTAGCCATCCCCTTGGTGCTGGGCTGCAGTCTGACCATAAAACTCACCAGACCAGGGCGGAGGGTCTGTAAGTCAATCAGAATGAGGCCAGACCTTAACCCTTCCTCTGCCCAGGCTGTTCCTCCAGGTTATCTGGTTATCGGCTCTGCGGTGCTAAGGGTGTACCCAGGATATTTGATTACGGAGGAGTTTTCTCTTGTGTTCCATTTGGGGAAATACAGAGTCAAGAGTCATTACTTTTGAAACTGTCTTGATTTCTTGACTATGCTCGCTGAGCTCAGAGAGAGGGTATGGAAGGGAGACCAAAATAGAACACCAAATTGAAATTAGAAGAATAGATTTCGTTTTGTTTTATTTTTTAGGGCCACACCTGAAGCATGTGGAAGTTCCCAGGCTAGAGGGTGAATTAGAGCTGCAGCTGCTGGCCTACGCCACAGCCATAGACAAGAACATGGGACCCGAGCCACGTCTGCAACCTACACCACAGATCACAGCAATGCTGGGTCCTTAACCCACCAAGCAAGGCCAGGGATTGAACCCGCATCCTCATGGATGCTAGTTGGGTTTGTAACCCACTATGCCACAATGGGAACTCCTAGAAGAACAGATTTTTGATCTAAATTATCGTGGCTACCTAGCTGCATAATTCTAACCAGTCATGTCCCTTCTCCATCCCTCAGAAGATTCCAGGCAGAATGACCAGAGGTACCAAGCTGAGGGCCAAGGGGAAAGGGTCTGTATTAGGTAAAACCACTTCCCAAATCTCGAGTGGGTTTGAGGAATCATGCTCAAGTTATTAAAATGAATCATATGAAAGAGCCAATTTTCTATGACAAAACAATGGCCATTTTATATGGTTCAATTTAGTTATGAAAGGTGTGTTTTGCTGGAGTTTCCTCACTGGGTCTCTCAGAGGTTCTGATGCTGATCGCTTTCAGTACACTCCATTTCCACATCAAATGTTGGTTTTAAATAACAACTTTATAAGTAAAAGCTGGTTTAACATTTGATTGCTTACGAATTGCTTCAACACATTTAATCTGATTGAGTCCTCACAGCCTTATCAGAAAAAAAAGCTCATTATAATTCCTGGGCTTCTAACATATGGCACAGTTCTATTTATTCTCGTGTTCATGGTCCATTCCTTTTCCAATTCCCTAACTGGCTTTTCTGTGTGGGCTGCCTGTTTAAGGGTGAGTGTTTCTCAAGGTTCAAGCCTCATTCCTCTTTACCCCAGAGACGTCATCCGCTTCTGGACACGTGACCTTAACATTTTTATCTTCTACCTGAACCCTTTCCCTAAACTCCATTTTTACCATTCAAACTGCCACTTGGGCACGTGGTACTTAATTTGCCAGCATCATCTCAAACTCAGTAACTTGGTAACTGAATTCATCATCTCTTTTCCCTCCTCCCTTCATCCCTTGTGGCTCCTCCTTCTGACTTTCCTGCTCCAGTTAACAGCATCATCATTCTCCCAGGAGCCAAAGTTCAATGTCCGCATCATCTTCGACTCCTCTTTCTCCCTTGTCTTCTACATTTCATTAGGCAGCAAGGTTTTCTGATTATCTCTTCATAATTTCTCTCCACCAAGAGTATCAGAATGGAGGCAATCACAGGATAATTTATCCCTAATTACCTGAATACACTATTACCTCACCAGCCTAAGGAACACATAGATACATTTCTCCATGTCCCATGACATGTGTACCCTAGACTTCTCCCTTCGAGGGGTAAGAAATAATAATTACTGTATTTGGCCATGCCCCCCGGCATGCGGAAATTCCCAGGGCAGGAATCAAACCTGGGCCACAGCTGTAACCAGAGCTACAGCAACGGCAACACCAGGTCCTTCACTTGCTGAGCCAGGAGGGGACTCTTAGAAATATTTAACAAAAGAAGTATCAGGTTAAAAAACAAGCAAACAAAACCTTGCCTGGGGCTCTTTGTTTTGGGGTGGTGGAGTTGGGGAACAGAGGCAGAGGGGGCTTTTGGACAGTTGACTTGGGGATGCAGACTTTAAATCTGCAACACTAAGACAAACGGGAGACCGCAAGAAGTTCCAAGGAAGAGTACAACACTACAGAGGAAGATAGATTTGGCACTGAGCTCCCAATTCGCTGCAACTTCCAACATGATTTTAACCCTCAGGAGAAAGAAAGTGATGCATTGCAACTGTCAAAACAACAACAACAACAAAGAAATCCCTACTCCATTTTCTGTTCTCTCTTCCCTTTCCGAGCAGAGGCAGAGGTACTAATTGCTAATTGCAGCCTGGGCTGATGAGAAAAATAATGTAAAATTTCAAATAAGCAAACTAAATTAATCAGATGACTGGGAACATAGCACAAACGACACCACGGACACAGTCGAGAAAGAGCAGTCGTCATGGGGTTGCTCCACACCCTTAGGTCTCAGCAATTTGTTGTAAAATTGTTGTAATAATCAAGCCCACGTACAATGTACGCAAAGATTAAAAGGAGAGATTAAGTCAGTGGACACAAGGGCTGATGTGTACATTAGGAAGAGCAATGATGTTTAAGTTATTAAAGCCATGTACATCCAAAGAATGACTGTAACCTTCGTAGGCTCGTATGTTATTTCCTCAGGGGGTGAGAAAGCCCAGAGGTTCAGAGAAGAGAAATTCAGGCCAGACGGACTTGGAGTTATGTTTTCTTTTTTTTTCCTGTGCCAATTACCATATTACTTCACTTTTAGGCTTCAACTTCTTTATCTCTACAACACGGGAATTAATATAACGTCCACCTCAGAGATTGTAAGGATTTAATGAAACAGTGCACAGAAAGCACTTAGCATTCATAAACTTTAGTAAGAATCCAGTTACTCACAGCTTTATCGTCATAGTGTTATTATCCTGCTTCCGTGTAAATATTCACAGAGAAATCAAGTCAAGCTATGGACAGTGCTACTAGTTCAGGTAAATACTCAGACTTCTTAATCTAGAGTTGTGGACACATAGATGGAATGTGGATGGATGCTGATGAATTAGTAATTGTTTTGGTAGATGAGTGTAGAGCTCTTTTGTGTTTTATTCTTTTTTTTTTTTGTCTTTTGTCTTTTTTTAGGGCAGCCACCATGGCATGTGGAGGTTTCCAGGCTAGGGGTGCAATTGGAACTGTGTCTGCGACCTACACCACAGCTCACAGCAACGCCGGATCCTTAACCCACTGAGCAAGGCCAGGGATTGAACCCGCATCCTCATGGATATTAGTCGGATTCGTTAACCACTGAGCCACGACAGAAACTCCCTCTTTTGTGTTTAAAGAACAATCATTTAGTGTGTTTGAACAACCTGCAACACATTTCAGCAAATTACCATCCATTTTGGTTTATTACATTGTGGAATACCATAACAAAAGCATGATGCTTGTCAATCCTAAGTCTTAGGGTGAATCTCATTTGATTCAGAGAGCCACGATGGGTGTCTAGCCAGAGCTGGTCCCCCTGGCATCTCTATAAATGCCACTGGGTCCCGAGGAGAAGACAAGAGGACAAAGGCCTCAACACACATACCTGAACTGCCACAAAAACTATTCAGGGACATGAGAACAGACTTGTGGTTGCCTGGGGTTGGGGGGTGGGGGAAGTGGGATGAATGGGAAGCTTGGGGTTGATAGATGCAAACTATTACATTTAGGATGGATAAGCAATGAGGTCCTACCGTACAGCACAGGGAAACTGTGTCCAATCCCTTGGGTTAGCACATAATGCAAAATAGTACAAAAAAAGAGAACGTATATATATGTATGACTGGGTCACTTTGCTATAGAGCAGAAATCGAAGGAACACTATAAATCAAATTTTTAAAAAGGAAGCTGTTCAAAAGTTTCCCCAAAAGGATGATGTAATCCAGAAAGGTTGGAGGAAGGGGGCTTCTCCTTTGTATTCTTCTCATGAGATGGAAGGAACGGAGGATTCTTTTTTCAGGGACAGAGTGTTATGATACCAACATAGTGATCATCCAATTTACCTAGGCAGGATATTAGAGGGGAGACCATAAAACTGGAATATTTTACAAGGAAAGCTTACAAAAGGATACAGAACTTTTGAAAATTATAAATACATTATTATTATTATTGCTTCTTCCAGAAATCAGAATTTGTTAAAGTTAAATGCACAGTTAATGGGCTACTTTGTGGTTTATCTTTGGATCATCAAGTTTGAGAGCGGGTCCACGTGTTCTCTTAAAAAGGCGGGAAGGCAAGAGTTTCAGCTTCCTGGATGATTGTTGCTATTGCTCTTTCATTACTACCCAATGAATTATTCTTAATGAATTATCAAAGGCACTAATAATATCCGGGTTCCTCTTTTCCATTAACTCTTATCTCAAGTGTAGACAACTCTGCATTTTTCTGGAAAGTTTTATTTTTCTCAACTCATTTCTTTTGGGCTTCAGTTGACCTCAGACTGATCCCCTTCACCCTCCAAGGAAGGTGAGGAGGAGGAGGAGGAGGAGGAGGAGGAGGAGGCGGGAGAAGGATCAAGAAGGTTGGAAGAAGGGTGTGGTGGTCACAGCACTTCTCTGCTCCTGCCCAACACTAGAGAAAGGAGCTCGGAGGAGTAAATCAAGATAACCCCACACTTCTTGTTCCTTTGTCCTTTTATATACAACCTCTTAAATTAGCTTTACGTTCCCCGAAGGTAGGAATAAGGTCTACTTTCAAACTGTGTCCAGGATCTAGCACCTTGTTTAATCAATGTTAAATAGTAACAGTGCATTTTAATTGGCCTACTTTCAGAGCATCAGATTAAATTATTCTGCTAATTAATTGGTTGATCTCGTATTTCACTTATATTGTCAGGTTATTATTTTTCCCTTAAGGGCTGAAGACATCACTGACAGTTCAAATACTTCTTCATTAATTACCATGCCTTAGATTCGCATAATCTTATTATAATTATTTTGATACCATATTTATTGAGGACCTGCCTGTATTACGAGTGATTAAGAACAGAGAATTAGTTTCACTTCTTTTCACTAACATGCACACTGGTTCATTTCTCAAAATCCAAAGGAAGGTACACTTGACTTGGCAGTGGAGCGCCTTCAATTAGATTTAATTGGTCAGACATTAAACTAGTTTCATGTAAGTGATCGATAAACATTTCATAACACCGGATCAAGTTTCTTTTTCACCAGCCAAATGTTTCCTTTTAATTGGCACATCCTGTCTTCCCCAGGCTGCTGTGATATATAACACAACCAATCACTGCACTCGAAGCGAGAACTAGGCAAACTGGTGGGTTTTAGGAGAAAAGGAAGCGAGACAGAGAAGGATTTGAAAGTCAACATGGGTCAAATGGTTAAAGAAACTGTGAGTTAGCTTGGAAAACAGAAAAATGTGGTGAGACAGAAAAGCTCCCTGAAGCATTTAAGGAGTTTACATAGGTAATAAATGGATTAATTTCATGTACCATAACCAAGTCCGATGGATAGATGTTACAGGGAGGGAAAACTTTGCATCACAGGAGAAAAAAATAAACAAAATGCTAGAATAATATATACATTGGAGGACTCATACAGAGTTCCCTGTCACTCACAGAGGTGCTAAGGAGGCTAATTTTCAAAAATTCAACATTATGAATGTTTGCAATGTGAGACCCATAGTAATAGCAGGTCCAAAGCAGGAGTGATTATAATAAAACACAGGCTGCCAAGGAGCTTAGTTTTTAGTGTTTTGGTGTGTATGTGGTTTGGGGCAATAAGAGAAAATAAGCAGACAACCGTTGTGCCTGAGGTCAGGAAAGTGAGGTCAGAGAGCCGGTGGGGGACTAAGCATGTCAGAGACTTGTGGGGCAGGGTGAAGAGTTAAATTTTTAACCCTCTGGAGGGTTTTCAACGAGAAGCCATGATTGGATTTGCACTTTTGAAAGCTCAGCCTGTCAGTGTGGAGAATGTATTATGAAGGAGGAGACGAAGAGAAGTAGGGAGGCCTGCTGGGAGACTGTTGCAGTGAGGGTGTGGGGGATAGACCTGGGAGAAGTTCTAGAGGTGGAGCTGCTGCTGGTAAGAATGAATGGATGAGCAACAGGTGGGAGGTGGTTCCTATTGCCAAAGGATGCTTGAAACAGGTAGGTGGGGGGTTGGAGACAGTGGTCTCCAAAGGTCCTTTCAACCCTTACGTTGTATACTTGAATGGTAACATATGGCAACTCCGTATGCTCTGCCTAATCTTTGTGCTGATACAGAAGCCCTTATGTGAGCACCAACTTTGACTATGGGACTGAAAAGAATATAGCAGCTACCAATTCTAGCAGAGATGGTCTGTTTTCTTCACCGCTATACCTCCACTGCCTTCTACAGTGTCTGGCAAAATCATCAGAATCCAATAGAGAGTTGGTGAATGAATGAATGAATGAACGAATGAATAAAAGGATGAACAGTCTGTAAATGCATATGTATTTTAGAACTTGGTATCGACATTAAAACTAGCCCCTCCCTGCTATATCTACCTGGCTCTTGTAAGAGTTGTGCTTGGTACAAAGAATAAAGTCCCATAGATAGGTAGGTGTCAAAGCTTAGTGACTGAAATGGGTCGGACTGTCTCTTTCTCTCTCACTTGTATATCTTTTAAGTTGCCTTTTCTTGTCCAGCAATGCCAAGGCCTCCAAATTCTTTTTTCTTTAAAATTAGAAATAAAAACAGGGATAAACTTCACGCTAACGTTAAGTAAAACCACTTGAACAGTATGTTAAGAATACGTGTGCTATGTGGACAGAAGGGAAAGCTTTTGCAGCATTGTCCTAATAACTACAGTGTCTGGCTCCAAGGTGGCTCTCAGTAAATGTCAGTGGACTCCTGAGGTCTAAGTTCATTGAGGATGAGAAAAATATACCAAGTGTGGTTCTGCCGTCTACTATGAAGAGATATTCAGCTCTGCCTATGAAGCCCCCTCTTCTTTTGACTCTCATAGGAATTGGTCCATCATGTCAAGGTCTGCCTTGAACTCATTTTAGATAAATTGCTTCCTGGTGGTAATGGTTTTTGTTAAATGTGTAACTGCCACGAGGTTCCCATGGCCTAACAGTTTCTAGAGGTTTTCTATGCCTGTTCTTCCCCTCCTCCCATCACTCATTGGATTGTTTCCTTTGTTTCAACTAATCCACAGTTTATTTGCCCCTCTTGTGCTATGAGGCGGAGGGGAAAACAACAATGACCCAACACTAATCTGTACTCGCAACAAACAGAAGTTGTTGCCAAGGCAACTGCACCAGAGAGTCCTGCATCCAGCCAGCCATGGCAGTGTGAAGGGAGTTTCAGATGAGCTCGCTTGAGGGGCAGGGGGATCCTTCAGGAAAAAAGCTGGCCTGATAAAGGAGCCAAGGAGCTGCCCTTCCGAGTGATATTTTTTCCTGTCTCTCAACAAAGAGAAGAGCTTCTGAAAGCCCGAAAGAGAGGTAGGCTGGGTAAACTAGATGGGATTTCAAAGGATCTCGTTTCATTACCTGACTGTGGGTAGACCAGAGCCGTTGTGCAGAGGGTACATGCAGAGGGAAGACTTTAGGGCAAGGAGACACGAGGACAGGGGACACACTTTCGACCGTGTACACTCAAATAGCAGTGATTGCCTTTATTTCTACAGCGCCTTTTGTCCAGGATCCTGCAAGCACAGCACAGACATTACCTCCCTGGGCTTCCAAACACCCCTGTGAGCTGAGGATCAAGGACAGGGATTATTTTACAGATGGGAAAACTGGCACTCAAAAGCAGCATTTGCGCCAAAGCCCCTTCATAAGGCAGTGGCACAGCCAGAAACAGGATGCAGGTAAAAATAACAACAATAAATTTCTTTCTTTTTTTTTTGTTGCTTCTTAACATCTTCCCTGCTGGATCAAGATCTAGTTCACAAAACAACTTTAAAGAGCCAAAGCCTCCCCTTCTCCCTTGCACACTCTGAATGTGACTGCTTAAGCTACCCTGACACTATGGGCTGAGCGGAGGGTCTAAGTGGGCTTGTGGACTAAGGGGATGACATAAAAATGCCCCAGTGGGCACTGTTGCTCTGTACTTCACTGCCTCGTTTACTGGCCGTATTTTTAGGGGATTCACTGTGGCACCTCCCAGCCATAGGAGTCTCAGTCTGGGCATCCTAATCAATAAAAAAAAAGTGTTTATTGATGGCCTACCATACTCAGACCTGGGGCTGTGACTTAATAAGAAATGGTGGCTAGGGTACCCCCCTGCCAAAAGTACTGTAGATCTACCACAGCACCTTCCACAGAACAAGGTCTGAAAACATGCAGTGAACAGTAAATAAAGGAACAGAAAATGACAGTGAAGACACCATAGACCACATAGCGGAAGCTGAGAGAGGCGCAGAGTTCTGAAAGAAGTGGAGAATGAGGACTTGAAGCCCGGGCGCCTTGATCAAGGAGGGGTCCTTGAACTGCTTGTCAGGGGTTTCTTCTTTGAATGGAATGACACGATTCAAGCTGAGAATGAAACAGACCCTGCCCCACTGCCCATTTCACAATGCCCGTAACATGTACTTCAATGACAGGACCTGGAAAGCTGCATTGCAGATATTTATTTACTTATCCTCAAAGTCTAGCTCCTTCACTAGACTGGATCCTTTTGAGTAGTGACCATGCTCTATTCATCACAGCATTGATAGTGTCTAGATCAAGGCCTGACACATGGTAGGTAACCAAAAAACGTATGGTGCAAAAATGGATGAGTTAATCGATGTCCTGAGACAGGCATCATTGTCATCATCATCATCATCACAGTCATCCTCCTCCTCCTCATCAGATTCTACCTTCCATGCAGCAAGAACTCACAGCTGATATTTAAGAAATAAGTGAGAACTCTAAGTTCCCAGACAGTACAGAAGGCCAAGATTTGGGGGGGTTTCGGTCTTGCCTCTGCCACCTACTATATTTATGGTCTTAGGGCAAGGCTCCAAATCTCTGTTTCCTCGTTTATAAAATATGAATGAAATAATTATATTTACCTCAGAGGCTTTTGTAGGGATGGAATTAAATAATGCATGCAAAAATGTTCTGTAAAGTGTAAAGCAGTATACAAATCTCAATCATTATTACCATCAGTAACGTAATTTAGTGTATCATTAATTTATGTCATCTATTACCTACTTTCCCCACCCAAACTACTGACATATATTAGGGGTCATTTAAGATAAATAAACCAAAGCCGACATAAAACTATTTCGCCCAAGATCCAACAGCCAAAGTAGAGCCACTTTTCAGACTCCTGGCCTGGGCTCCTTCCATGAAGCAGCTCCTAGAGGGTCCACTTAGCAGATCGGCCTTGGAAAGTCAGAGGCTCTATATGTGCCTCTCTCCCTTCTCTCTTCTCATCACTCAGCAGCACCACATCAGAGCAGAACTGGAAACATTTCTGCAGTCATTTCTGGTCCCTGTTCTCACTCAAGGCCAGATGCTATCCTCTTTCCTAAGACTGCGGCAGTGCTTGGCCAGCCTCCCAGCTCAAGTCCGTCCCCCATCCCAATCTGGACTCTGAAGTTAAATCATCTTCCTTAAGCATCATGTGAGCAGGTGACTGTCCTTCTCAGCCTCCTTAAATTTCTTTGTCTTTTTTTGCCTTATTTGGGCCGCACCCGCAGCATATGGAAGTTCCCAGGCTAGGGGTCTAATCGGAGCTGTAGCCACTGGCCTACACCACAGCAACGCGGGATCTGAGCCGCGTCTGCAACCTACACCACAGCTCACGGCAACGCCGGATCCTTAACCCACTGAGCAAGGCCAGGGATCGAACTCGCAACCTCATGGTTCCTAGTCGGGTTCGTTAACCACTGAGACACGAAGGGAACTCCTCAGCCTCCTTATGCTTCTGATTGCTTCTTTTCCTAAAAGTCCCCCTCCTGGAGTTTGAACTTCGCATTGGATGTCCTCCCACTCTTGCAGAGCCCAAAGGTTGGGTGGAGTTGGGGTTATGGCAGCTATCACTCTATCTTCCAGCTCTTTGCATTGCACCAGCCCCCACCGGACCCTCAATATGACTGTATTAATGTAGAGGAATCATATTAAACCCTCCAAAGTAACCACCCTTCCAGCTTCCCCTCCCTCTCAGTCCTTACACACAGCTCACAAATGCCCAGCCATGCCTCATATCCACAGATCCATGGAATACATCCCGTAACGCTTGATACAGGCAGTGCTTCCACTGGTAGCGTGGTAATATTTATCCTGCTTCTCCCTTCTCGTCCACCAGCAGCCATCCTCTCATTCTCCACCTCCACTCACCTTCCCTGGCTTGGTGGCAGGAGGCCCCTCTCCAACCCATGCCGCACGCTCACCCACTACCTTCATGCCCTGCACAGTAGACTTCCCGTTAGCCCCCGGAACCACCCTCCCCAGTCTGCCTCAGCCAACCGGGCCCTTCCCCCATTTAGAACTGCGCCCGGGGTCCCCCTGAGCAGGAGCCCTTCCAGACACCCTCGCTGTATCTGCTTCTACAAGGTGCGGATCTGTTTCAAAATGGGCTGCTCTCCAGCTGCAGCCAAGAGGTATTGAGGGACTACTGTTGACAGGTCTTAGCGTGAGGTCCCCAGAAAGATACAGGATGCGTGTTTTAGTCCCTGCCTTTGAGGGCCTTCTGACAGAGGTGGTGATACAAGAAACAGGCATCATATAGTCATGTGACTTACCGGGTCCTACTTCTGCAGGCATTTCTTTCCCACCCTTCCACGAGATCTGTTTATTCAGCTTGAGCCAGCTGCCCACTGGTTGTTTTCCTGTCTGTGTTTCTTCTGCACTGTGCTTGTTTGTGAAGGTTTTTGTGAGTGTTCCTTTTGCTTAGAGGTATTTCTGTATGTATTCTTTTTTTTTTTTTTTAATGTATGTCCAAGCTCTCCCGCCAGGACATAACTTAGAGAGTTGTGGTAATTAGGTGTATTCTGTCACTCCCCAGACGGCTACATGCAGTGGCTTTCAGGAAGTACCAGGGATGGGGCTGGATGAAAGAGGTCATCTGGCCCAGCTGTCACTGTCACCCTCACTCTCACACTCATATTCTCTCTCTCGCTCTCTCTTTCATACACACACACACATACACACACAGAGATCTGGAAGTACTGACCTCAGTTAGAATCTCAAAGCCACCGTTGCAGAGGAATGTTAATCAGCCCACACCAGCTACCCTGTGATTGAGGGACTCCATAACTTAGCCTGACACCAGATTTTGAAAAGTGACTGTGCTGCAGTCAGGTGCCAGACCACTCATACCTCACCAGATCTACAATTTTACCACAGCACCTCAAGGACCCATCTTCTCCATTCCCTTTTAAATCCATTCAGAATATGCTGTCTCCTACGCTTTCTGCAAGTGATATATGCTGCCTCTTATTGTCGACTGATTGATTCATTCATTCAAAAACGTTTCTTGAGCATCTCTCTGTCCTATATGCTGGTCTCTGCTTTTAAATAGCTTAGCATCTAATGAGAAAAGCAAGCAAAACCACAGGAAATCACAGAGTGCAAAAGTAAAGATCAAAAAGGAGTCGGGTGAAAGCCAGTTAAGAGGGTGACCTAACCCAGGAAGGGCTTATTTCCTCAAAAAAACTAATCTCAAAATTTGACCTGAGGATGAGTAGGTCTTTAGTGAGACGCAGGAGGAAGGAAGGAAAGAAACAAATGAAGATGTAGGGACCTCGTAAGCCATGTAACTATTTTATGCATATTTCTGGTTATCACCAACTACCTCATAAGGCCCCTGATGGCAGGGGCTGAAACGCACACCACGTCTCTTCCTTGGCTCCTAATACTAAGACCCATAACAGGCACCGCACCTCTACTGGCTCCTCCTAAAGAGGATCCTGTTCTTCATGTGTCTCAGGGGGGAGAACTTGCCCATCCACTTGGCTTCATTGGCAAGAAGGTGGCCATAACGTGCAGGTGATGGGACATTTGCCACTCTTGCCCCCTCAGGGAATCTCACAGAAAATTCAGACTTCTCCATCCTCGGCTCGCCTCCTGTAAACTATTCATCTCCTGAGATTGGGAGGTAGTGAGAGCGGCGAAACCTAGGTCTTCTAGAAAGTGAGGGGAGCCATGTATGAAGCCCCTTTGGCAGGACTCCTGCTTAGGAACCGTGTTGATAACCAGGTCTGTTATAGACAGCTGCTCTTTGATTTCATGATTAGGAAAAGAAGGTGGGGTGCCGGCGGTCACCTTCAGCTAGGTTCCTCCTAGAATCCTCCCCAGAAAGAGCAGAGCAGCAGCTCAGGGAGGAGTGGAGAGGCGGCAGCAAGGTGCCCATCCTTCTTCTCTCTGCTCGGCCCTACCTGGCTCTTTACCAAGTCAGGCAGAAGCACGGCCGGCTCCAGTCCCGACTTACCCAGGGCAAAGCGCTCCGATGATTTACTCACAAGCCAATGATGTAAACTTGGGAGAACATAGATTTTAAAACGCTTGACTTTTCTGAAAATGCCTGGATAATGTGAGCTGTAAATAACTAATACTCGGCAAGTAAAACATGCTCTCTGAACAGTAGGATTGTGGCTCTGAGGAGATTCTACCCATAAGTCTCCCAAGTCTCCCAGGGCAAGATGCTTTGCAAAGTCATCTTTAACTCAGCTGAGAAGTCCAAGGAGAGACGTGGAAAGGACGTATGCAGGGGCAGCAAAGGGTGAACTGGAATGAGAAAGCCTTCTTGTCTCCCATTAGTAACTGGGCTCTCTATACCCTGCATACACTAGGCGGGTATTTTATTGAGTCATGAACAGTGCAAAAAGATGACAATTAAAAAAAAAATAAAGAGAGAGCTTAAAAAACAGATAAAATACAGACTGGAAAGAAAAGACTAGAAATTTAAAATGAGCTATAGACAACATAAAGCAATAAGAGAAAGGAAAGATTTAAAATCTAGGCTAAACATTTCAAATGATTCAGGGTGGAGAAATAAGGCGGAGCCAAATAACTTGTGAGAAAACAGAGAAGCTCCCAGCCATCAAGGTAAGAGATTAAAATGTGCAGGTTAAAAGATGTAAGAGTAAAAGTTAAAACCCAAAGATAAAGCTTAGAGCTTTGGGGAAATGGGGCTAAGAATCAATAGAAAGAAAGGATAAGTGTGTATGCGGAGGGGTGGGGTTGGAGAGGGAGGGCAGAGGAGACAGAAAAGGAGAATGCTGTGCGAGGAAGAAAAGAGGAAAGGGTTTGATGGGAGGGCCTTGAATCCTCTGAGCAGAAGGCAGGCTGCTTGGGCTGTAGCATTTCTGCTATGTATAGGAGACAAATGCATTGAGAGCCAAATGCAGCCATTTCTACCTTTGCTCTTCAGCGTGCTTCTGGAGATTTCTACCCCAATACCAGTCTCCAGTTTCACTAGTGGAAGAGGGAAAGAGTCACAGAACCTCCAGAGCTGGGCAACAGATAACCCACGTCCTCGGACCCCATGGATTCCTTTCCCAAGAGAAGCTCTACTCTGAGCTCCACATCAGCCCAGAATCAGAGCCCGGGACTGAGAGTCAGGAATCTGGTATTCATGACCCCACACTGCCAGGAGAGAGCTGGCTGTTGCTGTCAATCTCCTAACCACTCTGGCTTTCATTACCAGGTCTGATGTAGAAAAAGCATCAGTAGCTAATTTACACCCAGCCCATCAAAAATCGAACTGGGCCAAGGCGATGCTACAGGGTAGAAGCAGCGGGATCTCCTTAGGTCCTGTCTCCCAGATTACCAGCTCTTTCCCCTTTTCTACTTCCTGGTTCTTGGTCCTGTTACCTCTAGAGACTGATTTGGCTTGGCTCATCATCTCCTAGGCACTCCCACCAACTGACCCTGATTTTTCCGTCAGCAACTGAACTCAGCGTTGTACTGGTTCCCCGGGGGCAAACTTGGATGTCCCATAGTGTTGACCTTATTTCCGCATAATGCCAAGGAAGGCAGCTTCTCTTACTACTGATGGTATCCTACTCTGATGCTAATTCCAACCAGCTCTCTTAGAGCATTGGTTACAAGGGAGATCAGGGGAGCACGTGTGTTTGGTTCCATATAAACCCACCCAGACTGCTAGCAAAACAAAGCGGAAAGCATACCGTATGAAGAATAAGCCAGTAGCATCACGTTCCTATGTGAGGGGCAGACCAATTCATCTTCTAAAATCAAAACACTTTAGGGGGAAGCAAATCTCTCATGTTTCTCTAATTCTTTGCCCTCCACTAGTTCCTTGAAATGTAAAGACAGCACCGTGGGAGAAATATATCCTGGTGTTACTAGCACAGAGAAATCCCAGGAAACAAAAGACGGTTTTGTTAACACCGAGGTGATGTCCACCCAGAGCTGTCATGCCTGACATTGCTTCCTGTCTCTTCACCTTGCTAATGAGTTTCCAGATAGCAAGCGAAGGCTCCCTGAGTAATGCAACGGGAGAGGAATCCATCTGTGATGCTGCAAGTGACAACACAGACCGACTTTCACGATAGGCCATTCTGGTAGCACAACTGAAACCTGTACCTGGAAATAATGCTGGAGGAGCATGTCAGCTCCAGACTATCAAATCTTCCTCTTGATAAACTAAACTTGCAGACAGAACAACTAATTAGGTCCCATGTGCTGAATGCAAAGGGATTTTCAAATAATCTTTTTTTCTTGGTGACCTGAGGCTGGGGAAAACAACAGGCAATCTAGTGCAGACGACCATGAAGTGTTGTCTTTGGGTAAGGGATCCATGTTGTGAGCCGGTGTGAGTGTTGAGTGGGAGAGCCAACAGGTCCGGAGTGGGCCAGGCAAGTCCTGCGTGTGCTTTTCTTGACTGGCAAGGACCCTGGAGTATCCTCTTGACCGATGCTGACCCCCTTTGGAGATCTGGGTCAAGGCAGGGGAGGGAATGGTTTTGCTAGTTAATCCCAGTGCAATTTGTGTCCCCTGGGGCAGGATTATCGTCCTTTCAAAGTAAGGGCCAGAAAAAGGAAATAATTGTCAGGCTGTTAGTTGAAGGCTCACAGCTTTACAACTCAACAAAAGAGCAGCCACCCAGGGCAAGAGTTAGGTACAGATACAGTCTCTTCTAAGATGCCCAGACTTTCCCTTTACCCAGAAGCCTCCACTCCCAACTTTCAGGACAGCACATATGTACACAGACGTCAGAGGGCACACACCATGGCCCCGTGTGGACCTTATGTGCGATACAACTATAGCTGAGTCTATGTATAGATAAGAAGTGAGTCTTCTTATTCAGTTGAGTTTAGCACCCAGGAAGTGGACACATGGCAGGTTTTTGCCAACGCCTCCATTTCTCCTTCCAGGCTTTTCTTTAGGCAGAAATCTAGAACAAAGCCTCAGGAACCCATCCTGTCTCAGTTTTATAGAGCCAGTGTTTAGTAGAGCTCAAAATGACACACCTCCCATCTTCTCAAACATCAGTTTGGACACACTGTATGTATTTTTAAAAAATTTTGTTGGCGTATAGTTGACTTACACTGTTGTATTAGTTTCAGGTGTACAGCAAAGAAGTCATACATATAAATACATCCATCCTTTTTTTTCCCATATAGGTTATTACATGCTATTGTAATTCTCAGTGTACTTAGTCACTTGACATGGAGTGACAGGAAGAGAAAGAGACAGGTTGAACTGAGGATAGTAAAAAGTTCAGGTTTACACAGTGAGTGTCAAGTCAAACATGAGATAATCCTTTTAGGAAGCCACTTACTGGAATATATCAACTAGAGTACGTTATTTTTTAAAAATAAAGAAAAGTCAAGCAACTCAATCTCCTTCTACCAGCAGGGATTTAGAAAGGCTAGCTGTGGAGGATGGTGCCATTTATTTTCAGATGCACGTATTATGGAAAGAGTCCACATGAGAGCCGTGAATGTTACCATAATTCTTAAAGGAGCCATCAGGGAGAACGGGTGATGGAGCTGGATAACGGACGTGTACATCCTTCTAATGGTGCCACTTACGAACAATATAACAAGGACTGAAGTTCTGGATGCAGACTGCCGATACAACTGTTTGCATACTAAATAGCTCTGTGCTCCAATATCGCCTGCCTGCCTTAAATCATCATCTTCTAGGTGCCTATCCCAAGGCTCATCTGCTCTTGTCCAACATCTAATGGGCACTCAAGTAAATGCTACACACTTAGTCTCCCAGAATTGCAGCACTGGAGGAAATCTTAAGAAAAACTTTTGTAATCTAATTCTTATTCAATCTGATTATTTTTCCCTCAAATTATAAAACTGACACATGCTCATTTCAAGGAGTATGAAAAACAATATGGAAATGAAATAACCTAGAATTCACTTAGAATTCTGAATTTCTTCTTAGTAGTTTTGGTGGGAGGATGGAGCATATACATATATAAATATTTGCATATGTGGGTGAATACATATATGTGCATATATATATATATAAAATGTAAGATCATTCAAACATTTTTAAGCTTACAAAATTGAGGTTATACTGTAAGCCCAGTTTTCTTTTTTTCTTTTTAGGGCCGTACTTGCGGCATATGGAAGTATCCAGGCTAGGGGTCAAATAGGAGCTACAGCTGCCAGCCTATACCACAGCCACAGCAACGCCAGATCCCAGCTGCGTCTGTGACCTACACTACGGCTCATGGCAATGCCAGATTCTTAACCCACTGAACAAGGTCCAGGATCAAATGCATCCTCATGGATACCAGTCAGATTCATTTCTGCTGTGCCACAAGGGGAACTCTGTAAGTCCAGGTTTTAAGAATATGCACATGACATGAATTTCCTCATGTCAATAAGTATTCTTCAAAAACCACAGTTAAAAAAAAGTGTGCTGAGGTGAAATTCACATAACCTGAAATTAACCATTTCAAAATGAACAATGCAATGGCATCTAGTAATTTACCATGCTGGGCAAGCACCACTTCTATCTGTAGCTCCAGAACACTTCTGTCACTCCAAGATAAAACCCTACACCCATTAATCGGTCTTTCCTCATTCTACCCCCTCCCCCACCCCAGGGCTAGGACAGCACCAATCTACATTCTGTCACTACGAACTACCTCTTCTGGATATTGCATATACGCGGACTCATGCAACACTGGACCTTTGTGTCTGGCTTCCTTCCCTTAGCATAATTTTTGAGGTTTATCCACGTTGTAGCATATAACAACACTTCATGCTTTTTAAAATTTTTGTCTTTTTAGGCCTGTACCTGGGGCATATGGAGACTGCCAGGCCAAGGGTCAAACTGGAGCTAGAGCTGCCAGCCTACACCATTGCCACGGTGACACAGGATATGAGCCGCTTCTGTGACCTACACCATAGCTCAGAGCAATGCCGGATCTTTAACCCACTGAGTGAAGCCAGGGATCGAACCTGTGTCCTCATGAATACTAGTCAGATTCATTACTGTTGAGTCACAACAGGAACTCCAGTACTTCATACTTTTTTGAGGCTCAGAAGTAGTCTACAGCATGCGTATAGCACAATTTGCTCTTCATGCTTCTGTTCAGGGGTCTTTGGACTATTTTCACCTTTTGGCTATTGTGAACATGTGTGCACATGAAATTCTCTGACTGCTTTTTCAGTTCTTTGGGGTGTATACTGAGGACAGAAATTACAGGATCATACAGTAACTCTTTGTTGAATGTGTTAAGTAACTACAAGTTATTTTCCATAATTTTGGATCATTTTTACACCGCTGCCAGTAAGACATGAGGGTGTTATTTTCTCCACATCCTCACCAGCACTTATTTTATGCTTAAATACTTGAATATATCTACCCATTACAATGGGTACAAAGTGTACCTCATTATGGTCAAACCACAATTCTTCATGTAATCCTTTTTTTTTTCCATAATATATTAGCCATCCCCTGCCCTGTTATTAGCATTTAGGCTGTTTTGAAATTGTCCCTATTGTAAATAGCTCTCTGTTGAAATCCTTACACAATACATAAACCTTTAATTAAATCTCATTATTTCCTTAGGGAAAGTTCCTGGGGGCAGTCATCTGATTTTGCAGATGAAGACTCTGAGTTAACCACTACTGAGACCATAACTTGGGTTGCCTATACTGCAGCCAGTGCTTTCCATTGATTTTGTGATGAGGTTCAGTCAGCATTTTATATGTAAGGTGCGTAGCAAATTAGGTGGAAGTCAGCTAAAACACAGTAACATCTCCAGCACTGGGTATGATGCTCTGTGGAAGAGATGACTTCAGAGCCACTTCTAGCGCTAGTTTCACTCCTTCTAGTTTGCTCTAGCTATAAAAGGGCTCTAAACACAGCAAAACACTGTGTGCTCACACACACTGTTGTGTACAACACACCATCAACAAATTAACATGCATCGCCTTAAACAAAGTCTGCCGAAACTCCATCAATTCTGCATGTGCTACAGACTCCTGGAGGGGCGTGTTCAGCTCGATCACACTGCGCCAGATGCCCTTCTGCGATATCGGTTTTCCACCTCTATGGTGTCTTGTGTGGCAGAGGCAGGGTGACATGTGGATCTGTGCTGTCATTGGTAGACTGCTAGTTAAATGGCATTTTCAATGAGGTTCGAGCTGGGAAGAGAGGGAAATGCAATGCTACATTTTGAAGTTTTTAGTGAGATCCCAGAAAGAAATATATCCAGCCACATACAGTGCATAAAACTACAGTCTGTTTCCCCTCTAATTGGTAATAAATGTAAATGTTTAGTTATGCCTGACTAGGGAGCTATGAACAACACATCTGTCTGACGGCTTTTTCAGTCTTCACAAGGACTGCAGCGTTTATACCATCTGTAGCTTGTGAAGGAGAGAAAGTGAGACTCAAACGTAGAGAATGGATATTACTAGAAGTGCACAGGGAATTGACTTGCTCAACAAATATTTACTGAGCATCTATTATGGCCTGGGAAGCAGGCAAGAAAAAGAGGATGCTGCTGATTTGAGGGACATAATAAATATCTTCCCTTCCCAAACTCTAAATCAAAGAATGAGTGAGGGTCAGGCAAACGAAGAGATAAATGTCAAAGCTGTTACTGAAAACAAATTCTCCAGAATTCATCACTGCGTTGGGCTAAGAATGGGTTTCCTAAGAGTGAATCTTAGGATTAAAAAGGCCTCCCTGCCCAGACACAGGCAGCACTGGAGGATGACAGGCCTTTCCCACAAGGGCAGAGCACTGCTTATGTCAAGGCCTGGTCAGAAGCAGGGCAGGCAGCCTCCCTGCAGGGCAGTGGGGCTGGGAAAGAGAGAGGCTGGGAAGAGTTGGCGACAGGCCCATCTCCCTCTTATATTCAGTCAGAGGAGTGAGGAGGCAAAACGGAAAGACCAGGACACACACACAGATACTCTGGCTCTCTGCCCCGAACAGGTGAGGGCCACCTGGGAGCTTTAGCAAAACCTAGATTCAGTCTCCAAACCTAGAGATTCTTATCCCACTGCACACAGGCTGGGTGTGCCCATGGATATATATATTTTTTTTAACTCCACACATAACTCTAAATGTGCATCCGGAGGTTGAGAATCACCTACTGGAAAGTGAGGGGAGAGGAGACCCCCCATTTTGCACAGCCCAGCAGATGCAATGATGCATAAGGACCGTTCCTATCTGTGGGACTTCTCACTCTTCTGAGAGCGGAGCTGGGAACCAACCCCAGCACTGTTTCCCGAGGGCCACAGGCACTGACAGGGTAGAAAGACCAAAGGCCCAAGGTTCCAGAGACCTTCCCAGGATCATGGTAGCCTGGGTTCAGAAGGTCGCTCTGGCCTCTATAGCAGAGGCAACAAGAGAGGGGCCCTCATAGGAAGTTACAATAGCTCAAGAGAGAGAATAAAGTCAAAAGGAAGCAAGGTAATCAGGGACGCAGATTGCTCGTTAATTAGCATCCTTTGGGGTTCATACTTGCGATAACAAAACCTCCTTTTGAAGGCAAGCTGTCTGTGGTCTGCCCTGGCAATATGTGCGGGCTTCACTGGGGTCTGTGAGACTGTGCTGAGGAGCTCAAGATTCTTGGGGTTACCCTGGGGGGGCTAGAGGAGAGGATGTCTAGAGACCAGGGCCTGGCACAGAGTACGTCCTTATTAGCTGTTATGTGCTACTGTGGTTTGTTTAGAGAAGCCACAGAAGCTACAGCAGCAAGGTTCTTCCTTGGCTTATTTGCTTTGAGCTCTGATCTGTGTGAAAGTAGAGATTTAAATGGCTTATCACAGAATAACAGGTTTGCAGAAATACCAGATGTTTCAGTCCATTTTTTGGTTCAAACATCATTCACGGACAAATACAAGGGGAAAAAAAAATGTTGTGAGTTTATTTTTATAAACATTACATCTTAAACATTATATCTTAGTGGGTTTTACTGATAACCAGATCCCAAAACAGGATTCAATGCTAAGCAAGTATTTTTTTTTTCTTTTCATTTAATCCTTACAGATACCTTGTGAGGTGTGTTTTATAATCCCATTTTACAGGTGACAAACTGAGGTTGCCTAATAATAGACGCAAGAACAATCTGGTAATATTATTTATTTCTAATGTCATCTCTTAAGGAACAAAGGAAGGATGAAAATTGTGGCTTTTGCTTCAATTATATTTACACCAAGTTAACAGTGCTTATTGCCTTCAGGGAAAAGAAAGACATGATTTTTTTTTTTTTTTTGGGTATGTGTTAACCTTTTTTTTGATTTCATAAAAAAAGTTTTATTGAAATATAATTATAAACCACAAAACTCACCCATCACTACTATACAAGGAGATATCACCTCACACAGATCAGAATGGCCATCATCAAAAAGTCTATAAACAATAAGTGCTGGAGAGTGGAGAAAAGGGAACCCTCCTACACTGTTGGTAGGGATGTAAACTAGTGCAACCACTATGGAAAACAGCATGGAGATTCCTCAAAAAACTAAATACAGAACTACCATATGATCCTGAAATTCCACTCCTGGGCATATATCCAGAGAAAACTATAAATTGAAAAGATACATGCATCCCAGTGTTCATTGCAGTGCTATTTACAATAGCCAAGACATGGAATAAATCTAAATGTCCACTGACTGATGAATGGATTACGATGATGTGGTACATATATACAATGGACTATTACCCGGGCATAAAAAAGAATTAAATAATGCCATTTGCAACAACATGGATGGACCTAGAGATTATCATACTGAGTGAAGTAAGTAAGACAGAGAAATACAAATATCATATGATATCACTTATGTGTGGAATCTAATAAAAATGACGCAAAAGAAATTAACTATAGAACAGAAACAAACTTGCAGATTTCAAAATCAATCTTATGGTTTACCATAGCGGCACTGTTGGGGGGGAGTGAGAATTTGGGAGGGCAGGAGTAGCACACACACACTGCAGAGTGTAAAACAGATGATTAACGAGAACCTACCGTACGGCATGGGACATCTACTCAACAGTTTGGAAGAACATATATGGGGAAAAAGAATGGATACATTTATATGCATGACTGATTCACTTTGCTCTATACCCAAAACTAATACAACATTGTAAGTCGATTCTACTCCAATAAAACTGAACAAAAGTGATTCATGGAATGCCACTAAAACAGTATTTAGGAAATATATAGAAAGGTCTCAAAACAATGCCCACAGCTTGTATTAAGAAATTAGAGGAGTTCCCGTCATGGCTCAGCGGTTGATGAATCCAACTGGGAGCCATGAGGTTGCAGGTTTGACCCCCCGCCTCGCTCAGTGGGTTAAGGATCCGGCGTTGCCGTGATCTGTGGTGTAGGTTGCAGATGCGGCTCGGATCCCCATGTTGCTGTGGCTGTGTCGGCCGGCGGCTATAGCTCCCAATAGACCCCTAGCCTGGGAACCTCCAAATGCTGCGAGTGCGGACCTAGAAAAGGCAAAAAGATTTAAAAAAAGGAAAGAAAAAGAAAAAAAATTAGAAAAAAATAGGTAATTCAAACACAGAGTTGGCAGAAGAAAGAAAATAAAGACAAAAACAGAATCAATACAACAAAAAGTCGAAAATAATATAAATACCAGAGGCAAGCAAAATCCGGTACTTTAAGAATGTAAATAAAGTTTACAAACTTCTAGAAAGACTAATCAGAGAAAAGAGAAGTAATGAGAAGTGAATGACAGATTCTACAGATATTTAAAAGATAAAAAAACGCTAAAAAGGTACAGTTCTTAAGTCCTCCAGGAGTGCTGCCTACAAGTTGTCTTTATGGTGTATAGAGAGGGGTTTACCAGTTTGAGGATTCTTGCTATGCCCTGTTTCCATAACAGTCACTGTTTCTCTTCTATTCCTTAGAAAACCCCCTTACATGAATGTGAGAGTAAATTAATATTCACATGCTCTAACAATTTGTTCTTCAAAAGGTCCATGGGGAACCCAGAAGACTGAGGACTTTTTTGAACTCAGAGTCACTCTTTCCCCCAATTTAATTGCAAGCCAGGCCCCTTAGATTGGAATCCTCATTTTATGTTTTACGTGCCTGCAGACAATCCAGGGGAAATACCAGGAAGAACGTTGGCCATAAATCCGTAAAATTTGCACTTGTGACTTGTGTTTGATGGATGACTTTTGACCAAATGAAGATATGAACGTTGGAGAAGATTGATATTGTTGAATTCAAAAGGTAGCAGAGATGTTCTGCTTTACTCGGGGAATATTTATGGGATCACAGTCTTTACTTGGAGAATAGTTTAGGGCATTAGAGGGTCCAGCCTGCTGAAGTCTGGCAGCACAAGGGGGAAGCTGAGAAGGGAAGACAGACACCCTCTTCTCTCCCAGGGCCTAGTGACAAAGCCCTTCGCTATGATTACAAGTGTTTTATGCAGTCGCTCATCTTAATTTCAAATTGATTCCTTCTTTTGAACCAGTCAGACCTTGCGTGTTAGCATTGCTGCACAATACCACCTGTCTTCCGGGCCTTCCTGGAGGTCATATCTTGGCAGCACTTCCAGCTGATTGGCATTTATCCTCACCTGGCTTTTAAAGAGGCCGCTGACAAGGAAAGTCACCATTTAAAAAGAAAGAATTGGGGGCTCATATTTTCCCATGATTGTTGCCAGAGACAGTGGTACTTCAAGGTAGCTTTGTCCCACTCTGCAGCCTCAGTTCAATTCAGTACACACTTATGGAAGTCATTCCTTGTAAGGGATGCTGTGCTCCAGACTCCCAGAGCCTCAAGGCATAAGTGAGTTCTAAGCCTCCCCTTCCAGGTGGAAACATTGGAGCAGATGCTGAGATATGTCACAGAAATAACAAGAGAACACTGGAGGCTCTGCTAATGAATTAACTATCCACAGTTAGATCACGTGATGTTCCATCACACTGGCCTTGGACACATATCCTACCATCCTCCCATTTAATATGGGTTTAGCTGCAGGTAAAAAGGTAAAAAGACAGCACAGAGTTGTAGCACCAACCGCCCTAAGTCCTCTGAATCCTGCTGTGGTGGCATAAGAAATATCAGAAGTATTTTTTAAATAAGGTTTGAAATATCAGGAGCGATGGTTGATGGGGAACTACAAATGCCTTCATTTCGTAAGGTAGAGCTATCCTGATGTTATCTGAGCTCTAAGGTGCTATCTCTAGAACTCTGTTTCCCCCTATCTTTTTTAAATGATTTTTATTTTTTCCATTACAGTTGGTTTACACTGTTCTTTCAATGTTCTACTGTACAGCAAAGTGACCCAGTCATACATATATACACATTATTTCTCTTGCATCATCTTCCATCATGTTCCATCACAAGTGACTAGCTATAGTTCCCTGTGCTATGCACATTGCTTGTCCACTCCAAATGCAACAGTTTGCATCTATTAACCTCAGACTTCCAGTCCATCCCGCTCCCTCCCCCATGGCAATCCCATGGAAGGAAGGAAGTAAATATTACAAGTTCGAGGCTGGCTGCTTGGGGGCCATAGAGTAGAGCTATTTGCTGTAAGAAAGGAGAGTAAAAGAAACTCTTTTAAGATTTTCTATGCCTTAGATTGTGCAATACAGAAAAAAAATACTTTAGACCAGGCCAGGAGTTGGCTATTAATCCCAGCCTGAAAGCATTTTTTTCCCACTCCCTATTCTTGGTGTCATTCAGTTTATTTTTAGACCCCACTGGAATTAACTTTAGAGAAGTTTCCTCTTGAAGTTTATCCAGAGGAAGGTGACCTGGACAGTAAACTCTCTGGAAATCCTTTCATATGAGGATGGATTTAAATACTTGGAGATATTCATCCAGTAGAACCCCCCTCCCCCAGATATCTGCATACATAACAAAGAGATCTTCCAAATATTTAAAGGGCCATCACATAGAAAAAACATCAGATTCACTGACCATATCTCCAGCAGGTCAATAAGTGGAAGCTATACGCAGGCAGAGTTAACATTTCCTCAATAAATATTAAGTACCCACGTTTAGTAGGCACCGTTTCTAGGTACAGGTACCAGGATCTAATGAGGAACATCTGAGATAAAGTCCTTTCTCTCCTGAAGTTCATATTCTAGTTATAGGGGAGACAGATAATCAACAAGATAAATGGCTTTAGACACTGGTAATTACTGTGAGGGAAGAAGGAGAGAGAATGAGGGGAAGGGAGTGGGAGAGGCAGAGGGATAGAGAGAAATTGACCAAGGGGGAAGAACACAAGTGTTGGCGAGACAAGCTCCTTAGACTGGGATCTGGGGAAGACCTCCCAAGGAAGTGACATGTTGAGATCAGAACAAGAAGAAGCCAGTCTGAGGAAGAGCTTTCTGGGTAGGGTAAACACCAAATGAAAGGGTATAACTCAGGATTGAGCCTGGGCTCTTGAGGACAAGAAAGCAGGCCAGTGTGCCTGCAGGAAGATGCCTAGAGAATGGGGGATCAGATGAAGGCAACAGGTAGAGAGCGAAAACTCATACCAAGTCTCTTTGTCCACCCCCACCCCCCCAAGTGTGATGGGAGCTACATGTTGTGTAAATTTTGGACAGGGTTTGTTCAGGAAGTAAAATGATCTTGGACTTTAAATGATCACTCTGGCCATGGGGCATAGATGGAGTGGGGTAGTGGATGCTAGAGCAGAAGTCCAGGAGATGCAAGACAGGAGCTTGAAGCAAGGTGGTAATACTGTAGAAAGAGAAAAATGGATGGATTATAGAAGTATTTCTAAGTAAAATGGGCAGGAGCTGCTGATGAATTGGATGCTGAGGCGAGGTGTCAGTGAAGAGAAGGGAGAATTAAAGGTGATTCTCGGGTTTTTGGCTAAACTACTCGGTTGGATGGTGCTACCCTTTATGTAGATGGGGAAACTCTGGGAGGAGCAAATTGTGAGCAATAAGCAGGGCCAAGAGTTATGTTTTAGATGCATTCTGTTGAAATGCCAATTTTAGAGCTCACAAGTGGATACATCCCGTAGGATATGAGATACATGAGTCTGGGGCTCACAAGAGGTTGTGGCTGGAGAAACAAAGATTGAAGGTCATCAACACATAGATGGGCCATGGGCCATGGGGTGAGGGAGAGAAGGAAATGAGAGACCCTCCAACTGAGCTTCAGGGGCTTTCAATATTTAGAGATCAGTTAGACAAGGCAGTCAAAGAGATGGCTAATGAGATAAGACAGAAACAAGGAGAGGGGAGAATAATGAAAATCAAAAGATTAGATCACTCCATTTAAGGAAAATTCCAGGAAAACTGAATTTCTCCCAACCGTGGAAGGAATCTCATGGTTACCCGTAAAGCCTTTGCTGTTCCATCTCTCTCCTGTTCTGGATGACGAAATAGCAGGCAACATCACCCAGGCCAGGACTCACATGGAAGAAGGGACAAAGAGATGTTTATTGGTTGTTCAAGGCTTGGCCTCTGGACACTATGACTGTGCTCGTGGGAACTCCTTTCCCTGAGGATGGTTTTTCTTGTCTACTGCGGGACTCTACCCTCCAGTGAGATTCTTTTTTTTTTTTTTTGCATTATAGCTGGTTTACAGATTTCTGTCAGATTTTCCAACTGCACCATGTGGTGACCCGATTACATGTACATATATGGATTTGTCACATGTAATTAGATATAGTTCCCCGTGCATTACAGTTGGAGTTCCTTGCTATTCCATCATTAAAGCAGTAGTTATCCCCACTCCCTCCCACCCCTCCCCCACCCCTCC